>JAFIDM010006943.1:36489559-36580330 GCA_023159025.1 Thereuonema tuberculata | reverse complement strand
ATATATATATATATATATATATATATATATATATATATATATATATACAGAAAAAAAAATACCTACTCATTACTACTATATTTTGTAGGCTCTTTATGTCCTGCTTCTTCAGGCAAATTATGTCTCCAAGTAACCGTTAATGAATTATTTTAAACATAACAATTACTTATATTGAAATACATATTTCACTTATTATTATTATAACAATATCATGCTTTTTTATAACAACTAATAAAACCTATTATTATTCTTAGTACATTCAGAGAATGCTGTACATTACTGAAATCTTTTCTCTTTATGTTTCATAATCTCTTTTAAAAAAATTTAAAAGAGATTTGCATAACTTTATCTTTGTTAATATATTCGTAATTTATAATAATACATGATTCAACTACAAACCTATGATTTTTGTAACATATTTTCAATAATGGGATCAGGATTAAGGTTCTGCAATAAACAATGCTCCGTTTATTCTGACATCTCTTGGTGATTATTCCGATCAGCAGCGACAAGTGCGAAAACTCTCTCTTTATAAGTCCTCGCTAAGTCAAAGTATACTTCACCACAAGACCTATATTTTAATTTACAAAAACCTCATTTCCAAGCATTTATCTTCATTTTCATTTTTACCTAATTTTGTTTTCAATAACATAGACTTTACATTTTTGAATTTAAATTCAGGGTTACTTATTTTCATTTTTAGTCTGATGATGGACCCGTAACGTGTCAGTTTTCCTTTTTATACTTTTGTTTTAATTTTATTTTAGTTAATTTGTGTGTTTCTTAGACTTTTTAACATTTTTGATTTTTATATTAATAATATCATCCCATTATTTTTTCAAGCTTTTTTTTGACTACTTCATTTAAATTAGCATTAGCAGATATTTTTTAATAATCTTATCAATATTTATAGCTCTTTTCTTTTCTTTTGATTTAGAAAAAAAATTGTTCTGCTATTAAAAATTCAATTTTTAAAAACTTTTCTTATTATATAAATATATACATAAATAGCTCAATAATTCAGTTCTTATAAAATTGACTCAATAAAGAATTCAGATCTATAAGCAAACAGATTTGTAGCTTACTTTGCGAAATTATTCTACTGAATATAATACAGTGCAACTTGGATAATTCGAACGTCTTTAATTCGAAATCGTGGTTAATTCGAAGATTTCTCTTAGTCCCTTGAATTTCTTATTAAATCAATGTTAAAAAATCGGGGATAATTCGAAGTTCAACTTCCTTAATTCGAAGTTTTTTATAAAAAATTTCGAACCATAACGACTTTTCGGCGTTTCATCGTTAAGAAATTCGACACGTGACAATTGAAATCCCCTATCCGCCACCGTTCGACACGTGACGCTTCAGACGCCATTCGAGCTTCCTGCTGTCAGTGTCAACATGTATTTCAGTAAACCACGCGTGTACAAGAATTTAACGTTCGCTGAAAAGATCGCCGTCATTCGCGAGGTGGAAAAGGGTGTGAAAAAGAAATGCCAAATCGCCAACGAGTACGGGATAGCGCCGAATTTCGTCGGTACATTGAAGGACAAACCAACGTAAGTGAAGCTGTTTTCCGTTCACTAAACATGCTTGATGATTTTGCTAACCTTAAGCGACTGAATTCTACAAAACAATCAGACATTGCACAATTTTTTGAAAAACTATAATTTTCTGTATTGAATGTAATGTGTACTGTAGCTTACGTAATATAAATCTTATTTTGTTTACTTACATACGTGTAATTAAGTCTTTCATACCATGATCTTTCTGAATAAATATTTACTTATTGATAGAATAGTCTTTTCAAGCATTCAGTGGACCTGAAATTAAAGTTAAAAGATGTAACTTGTTTAATTCGAAGTCTTGGATAATTCGAAGTTTTGTAGTGGTCCCTTCAGCTTCGAATTATCCAAGTTGCACTGTACTACCAAGTTACCAACCCTGGTTACAAAAAAGTACTCTTGACTCTGCTTAACAAGAAGAACTCCAGGTTCTGTAACAGATAACACGAAAATTAAAGTGATTTCTTTTTTTTTACAAGTTTTTTTTGTTTTGTTTTATTTACTAAAGAAAAGTCGCAGCAAAAGAACAAGTCAAGAAGAGACTGCTTTTTCACAGAATAATTGATGTATTTCATGTAGTTTCATATTACTAAACTACGCAAATGTTATTTCTTAAAAAAAAATAAATCGCGAGTGAAATACTTCCTGCCGGGATTCGTATTTCACGAAAAGCAGACTATTAGTGTTGTCTTCTGGTAATTCAAGCACATCCGTATCTGTAGGGATCCATTAAGGAACGTTCTTTTGAATCCCTTACGCAATGATATTCCCACATCTCAACGGAAGTCTTTACTAAGAACTGTAGACAAACTGAAACGTTTCTTTGCAAATCCCTAACTGCTTAGAAATGCAATGGAAGCCACTAAAACTTCCAATCGATTAAATCAATTTGTAATTTTGCTTGGGGAAAATAATACTGATTGAAAACAGTTTAAATGAATGTATACCATTTTCTTTTTTCTTATTTTTTTATTATAATTATCTAATAATTACCAAGCATAAAATTAAATTTAAATATTTATATTAAAGAAACTGCTAACCAATTAGCATTTAACGAAACTGCAAATAATATGCACTAGTATGTAAGTCTTTACCCCAACGGAGAAATTAACAACTGACAAATACTTACAAAAATTTCTTAATACTGAAGTATCTAAGCAGATAGTGTGAAGTTTAAAAAAAAAAAACCGTTGGCATTGTTGAAGGTGTTTTCACATCCTCAAAGGTTTTGAAATGTAACATAATGGTTGCTTAGGTGCTGAACTTATTCGGTAAATTTTGTGAACTAAGCAGTATAGAGGGGATATCGAAATCCCTAATGAGGTATTTTTTTTGGGTGATATTGCTACCGTGTTTTCGTGTCGGGCACGATCGGACGGTGGCGGGGTAACTGAATGCGACTGAACACGGAGGTTCTTAAAATAACAAAGACTTTTATTCAATCGGTTAGGTTCCAATACAAATAATTTCGAATGAGAATTATTAATCTTCGGAACGTCAGCGATGTCTTCCTCCAAATGGCGGATCGTCTGTGATGTTTTCCTCAAAATGGCGGGACGTCTTGATAGGTCCACGTGAATGAGTCTCCTCAGATCGGTCACGGAGGTCGTTCCCTGTCGTCTCAAGCCGGACACCGAACCTCTTCGGATCGCTGCGGCGTAGGGACCACTTCTCTCGGCAAGGGTTGACTTTCCCGCTGACGTATAACGATAATGGGACCTCTTCTGTGATGACGTGCTTCGTTGCGGGCTTCACAACTGAAGTCTTCACTGTCCCGGTTGGGAATCTTCTTGGGTCCTTTGCCAGAACAAACTACTAACTACTGTTTTCCGGTTGGGAGTCTTCTTGGAGCTGCATTGCCACGCAGTCGAATCAGCTCCGTTCTTCGGGTAGGACGTTTCTTCTACTGGGCACCTGCCCACGTCTGGATTCGAATGCTTTCTCCCGAATGAATACCTTACTTCTAGGCTCCTGCCCAAAGTTGAATTAGAACGCACCTCTTCCAATGGAGCCCCTGTTGCTGGGCCACTGCCTGAAGACCAAGGCGACCATTCTTCTCTATGTTGAGTCCTCTTATCTGGGTTGCTGCCCGAAGCCGAACTCGAACACTCTCTTCCCAATAGAGACCTCCTAGGTGGGAGGTTGCCCCAAGACGATCTCGAATGTTCTCCTCCAACTGGAGACCTGGTTGCTGGGCTTCTGCCCAAAGTTGAACTGGAATGCTCTCTATTGTAATTTTAAGTGTATTTATGAGCAATTTTAAACTTATAAATATTCAGATTGAACTTTCAAAAAATTCGCTGAAGTCCAATTAGGATACTTCCTTTTCTAGTTTTCTAGTTTTTTTTAGTTAAAGAAAATAAAGATCTTTACTCTCCAGTCTTTATTCATCTGCAGTCCTTATTTTCCCTATTTTGGGGAATACTTGAATAAAATACTGCATTAAACATTAATTAAAAATAATCGTAAAAATAATTTTAAAAATAAAAAGTATTTCACATATTTAGAAAAAAAAAAAAGTCTTAACTAAAATTCAGTGCTGTCTTCAGTTGTAAGTTAAGTTTGAATCTTCTTTTAAATTGTAAAGTTAAGATATCTGTCCGAATACGATCACTGATATCTTAAATGTTTCATTGTTAGGGATTTCCATCTCCAATGTTCTATAGCTATTATCACAGTAAACACAAAATATCATTGAGAACTTGGCTGTACATGCCATAGAAATTGATAGGCTTTCTCGCTCTAGCTATATTAGAATCGTACGAAAGCCACATTACTTATTTTCATTTACAGACGAAGAGCCATTCTTAAGTGAATGAATGATGAGACGCAGTGTATCTAACCTAAAGACGTAATGTCTGAAAGTATGCGAGACATTACCTCCAACACGGCACTGGCTTTTTATTAAGAACAACAGTCTGCAAAGACTTTCACGCTTTAACGTGCGAAGCGAGTGTATGTCTTTGTTCCAACACATCAATATTTCCCTTTGCTGTACAGAAATTGGATTTCTAATAAAGCCATTTTTCAAGTGCTGAAATTTCAATTATTATTAAAATTATCCAATCTAATATTTTAACAAATATCTTAGTTAATAATAATTAATGTTTTATCTAACAATTATTGTAGTTTGTATTAGCCTAATTTTCTGGCTAATAGACTAATCAAATCTATCAGTTTGTGTGTATGTGTGTGTGTATGTACGTCTCCCAGTAACTTTTGAACCTGTGGATAGATCTTCTCGAAGCTTGGCATGCACATTTAAGGAGAAGAAACAATGTAACTTTAAAGCCCCGCGAACACCATTCAACTTTGCACCAACTAAGTCGGCCGATTTTGACGTCACGAGTGATAGAGACAGTCTTGAACCAGTTTTTCAGCGACTTGCCACCAACTTTAGTCCTCCGACTCGAGTTGGTTCTGCACGGGCAACTCGGGAAGTTGGTTGGAAGTCGGTCGGAATTACCCAATCACAGGGCAGCGTTGGAACACGTCAGTCGTGACGTCACGCCCATGGAAAGAAATGGCATCTAAAACGATGTTCCCCGATTCGAGTCGAAGTCAAGCGGGTAGACTACACAATGAATATCAGAGTATTGCGAGTTTCTTTCATGCATAAATAAAGTTTATACTGAAATGCAGTAATTGTATGCGGAAGAATTTATCAGAGAGGTTTCAATAACTCGATTTTTCGGATTTTCCACAGCTGCTGGGGAAAACGCATTGCATTATGGGATTTCTTCTATCATGGCCGACTCATTTGCAAGTTGGATGGTGTGACGGCTGACAAAAAGTTGGCGGACTCGAAGTCGGTCGTCTAAAGTTGGTGGAAAGTTGGATGGTGTTCGCGGGGCTTTATATTTTATTTTTTTCTATGTGAATAATTATCGAGAAATTAGTGCGTCAAAAATCATTGCAAATAAAACAACTTTATCTGTAACATTGATAATAATCCCTACAGTACTAATTTATATGACTAAAACTCTCATCATTTTATCCAGTTGTTTAGGAGGGGTGCATGGCGTACTAGGCAATCTTCCTTCACCTCTTCCTCCCCCAAATTAAAATTATTCATTATGTGAACAAATCTATTCAATAATTCCAGAAATTATATGAATAAATTATGTGAATACAGTGAATGTGTAATTCAGTAAATTATTAATGTATGTAAGCATTAATTCAATAAATTCAAGATTTTAAAAATACTATGGAAACTAAAAACAAAGATTAAAAACAAGATTAGAAACTAAGAACAGATTGTAGAATTAGAAAGATAGACTAGATAGACTAGAAAGATTGTAATCTCTTTATTTATTGGTAAAACGCAAATTAAAAATTAATTTCATTATTTGAATTTGGCTGTACGAAAATTTTTGGCAGCCTTCGGAAGTCTCCTAGATCGCGTTGTGATACAATTAGTATAGAAAAAAATGACAGATGCTTCAGTCCTTATTCAGTCGAAACACTAGAAAAAAATATCGCCTTTTACTTTGATAATCATTGTTAAGTACGTTAGAATCCACTGGGAGCTTCACTGCATAATGTGGCGTTATTAGTAAAGGCAGCCCTAAGCAGTGCCGTATTTAGGACTAGGCAACCTAGGCAGCTGCTTAGGGCAGCACTCTCATAGGGGGTGGCGATGGTTCCTATTTCCCTCCTTTCCCTTGCTTATTCTTTTTTTATTTCATTTGTAACTCATTTTTTAGTTTTCTTTTTAATTATAAAATTATTTCAATAAATTTGACAGACATGAATTTTCTGTTTTCACGGGCGAAGCCGCTTACGACTGCTAGTGATATACACAGGTGCGATACCGTATATATGTGTATGTGTTTTAACAGCATAAATGTGAAAGTTTTATGCAGGGACGGCAACAACGGCGCTGCCTAGGGGAGGCCATACTTTTAAATTCGGCCATGGTCGAAAGTTGAAATAAGAGCCAAATTTTTATAATCCACATTGGAGTTTCGTGAACCCTTACGACAGACTTAATGTTGATTTACGACACTTACTTATTTAATCTCTGCAACAATGAATTAAAATTTATTGTTATGGTGATCTAACAAAGAAAGCATGTTTGAATGCCATTGACATAACAATGGTCCAAATTAACAAAAAGACAAATTTCGGAGTAAAGCTTGAATCCGATATTTCTGATTCAAGACAAGAGGGATACGAAAAGATGATTTCTGAATTTATGTTGGTATTGTTTAGATTAGAGTTATAATATTTTTTAAAAAATCTGTTTTGATGTAACTGCGATTTCTGTTTGTCCTTTGAGTAAAGTGAAAAAAAAAAAGTAAAGAAGTGCTTATTATGCAAACCAAAGCATTTGTCATCAGCTTGTGTTAATTATTCCAAGTAGACTGTAAATCTAATTGCCCGGCTTGCAAATGGACCCTTCGTTACCGCACTGTGAATCCCGATAATTCTTCACCTTTCTTAAATGAAGAAGAACACCAAAAGGCGAGCGCTTCATTAGCGGTGTTGAGGTGGCACGTAGTCAAGAATTTGCTCATTTGTACTCCTTTTCCTCCTCCATTCGCTATTTACATACTTACAATAGGAAATTCACGAAAAAAAATTAAATTTAAAAGTAGATAATACTACGGTTCTCCAGATTTTTCAGCCGTTGTCTTTTTTATTTTTTTTTATTTTTTTTAAATTGTTTGTGTTTTCTTTAATTTTTTTCAATAATTTGCTGCATTTTGAAAAATATTCAATGTGAATCTTTTTTGATAATCGATTTTCACTTATTGATATATTTCGAATGATTTATGGTAAACCAATAATCCTCATGAAATGATTAATGAGCTCATTAATTCATGAAATTTGATATGTTCTTTGATTTTATAACTCGTCTATAAAAACGAATAACAGGAGAAGATTCTAATGCATGATAAGAATAATATTTGTTGCTGCTTTTTTTTCTGAATTGTATTTTTATGTTGATAATTAACGTATGCAGCTCACTTTGAATGTTTGCCATATAATGAAATAACCATATCGCTTAATCAAGCCTAGAAGACAGTGTCAAAGCAATTCAAAGTTATGAATAAAAAAAAATCAGTTAATAATTAAAATTTCGTACTTAAATAATATGTGAATTTACAACAATAAAATGTTTTACGGAATTGCAAAATAAACATCGCCTTAATAATATTCATTCATGAACAATTTATGACTGTTCACTTTTTTTCAACAATAGATGTCGCTGATATATCTGGAATGATTAATTTATTATTACTTGTCACGCTCCATTTCGTTAAGTCATGATTTGCTTACATTCCTTCATTCATTTAATCCCATACAAGAATTTTTGTTTAGATATTGTTTAAAACTTAATTATAGGTTTGATAAAAATATAATAATATAATTTTATGAAATTATAATAAGGAAATAAGTACTGAATTCCTTTGATGAGACTATACCCTGACCTGCCACTTTATTAGATACACCTACCTAGTAGCATGTTGGACCTCCTTTAGCCCTCAAAAACGACCTGAATTCGTCGATGCATGGATTCCACAAGATGCTGAAAACGTTGTTGAGGTATTGTGCATCATGCAGACTTGAGTGTGTCACGCAGTTCCTGAAGATTTGATGGAGGTGTAGGCCTGAAGCGAACAGCCCGTTCCAGCTCATCCCACACATTTTCAATCGGGCTGAGATCCGGGGACTGAACGAGCCACTGAAGCAAGGAAAAGTCATCGTCATGCTCCTCAAACCATCCCATAGTGATACGGGCTTTGTGCACCATGCTGGAAGTAGCCATCTGCACGAGGATAAACTGTTAACATGTATGGTTGCATTTGGTCAGCTACGATGTTTAGGTACGCTCTAGCATCCTGATGTGCTTCCAGAGGTATCAATGGACCCAGCGTCTGCTAGGAACACATACCCCACAACATGAGACTGCCCCCACTGCATATATCATTTGTGCGCACAGCTGAGTGTACCTAATAAAGTGGCCGGACAATGTATATCTTGATTCAATATAGTCAACAGTGGCATTAGCCAAAGAGTTTCAAGTCTTTTGAGCTGTACTAGCTGACGAGGGCGTCATTTCCAAACATTATCAACATGGAAAATTCGATGTTCTTGATGAACAAAAAAATATGAAGTAAAGGAAACAATAAAGATGTAATATTTAAAATATGAAGAAGTAAAATTTAAAGTATAATTTAGTACAATTTAAACTAGATTGTAAGTATGCAGGGTGATTCAAAATTTCCTGTACAAACTTTAAAGGTAGGTCAGGAATACAAAACAAACCGTATTCATAGTGGAATGTATGTCCGCAAACGCATATCTGCCCTCTCAGCATTAGTGAAGCGATACATCCTACTCGTATACAAAGACAGCATCTCAAATGACATGGCTGACACTTCCCAACTAATGTGCTACCAAACAGTGCCCTCTATCACATTCGGGTAGCACATTTGACGACATACTCTCCACTACGGCTAAGTAAGTTTGTACAATTCTGAATCACTCTGTATAAGCCGCACGTGTAAATTTCTTGCAAAAGCAATTATTTTTGAATCTAGTTGGAAATTAAACACTTTTTTTTGAGACGGATACACATCATTTATATGTTAAATGTTATATATTTTCAACACAACACGAATTATAATTTTAAAAGCCTTTATTGATTAATTATAAAACAAATTAATTGTATTTTGAATCATAGAAATTAATCTTACCTATGAAAAATATAAAACTACAAAAAATTATATCTGCATTATTAAAAAAAAATATATGTGCGCGTGTATGCGGATGTCCGCCAAACAATTGAATTTCGCAATTCGCAAGTGCGTTGCCTGGCAACAGAAGTATTGTTGTATGGTGGACGGTCTCCACAACAATTGAATTTCACACGCCTTGCCAGGAGTATCGTCGTTTGGGCAACCCTGTCCGCAGCAATGGAATTTCGCACTCGCGTTGCAAGGCAACAAATTTCCTACTTTTACAAATGGATTTCAATATTTTATTGCATGTATGTTTTAGAATTTTAGTTTCAAGTTTTAGGTTTTACTCCATGTATTCGTTTTTGTGAATAAACAAAGTGTGTTTTTTTCCCGTTCCAAATGCGAGACTTCGGGAGCAAAGCGACGGATAGCCGTCTAATAAGAAATTAAAGCAATATTTGAATCCCGGGGTTGACTTGAATGTTTTCTTTCTTTCTCGTGTTCGTCTCCTTCCTTCTCCTTTCTATTTATTTAATTCTCAGGTCGTAACAACAAGTAAGGTATATCCACGGCCCCAACATGGAACAGAATAAAATATAAAATCTAGAAAATTATTAAGTTATTTCTAGTTAATAGAATTTTTTATAATTGTTTAAAAATTCTTAAAAAAAATATTTGCCCAGTTTTGTTTTCTTAAATAATTTTATTCTTTGATCTCTATTGTAAAAAAAAAGAAAATTTACAATCTAGTTTGTATTTCAGAACTTGTTTTGCCGTCAGAACTCGATTATGTAATCAATTACAAAAATCTTAATGAAAAGTAACTTTAATTTTTTGTTTTTAAATCTCCTTATCACCTTGGCTCCATTTCAGCTGCTTCTTCAATTCATGTCTGATCCTGGCTATCAGTTCCATTCTTGAGCTCCTCTGTGTATAACCTTGGCTAAGGATCTTTTGTTTTATTTTTCCGCTACAATGTCGATTTGTTGGACATTTCAATCTACTTTGAGCGACATTCACCTCAAGGCTGTTTTCGTTTTCGACTTTAATTTAGTTCACTGATTCTCCAAGGCATATTGGATGAGACGAGCCTTATCTGAATACAATGGCTGATTGACCCTTCCAAACCACCACCTGCTTTCCCTCAAAACCCCTGAGACACTCATGTCCAATCGCCGTTCCTTACTCGTTTCCATACACTCAGAATAAATCCTTTTTTCATTCACATCCTGTTCGTTCCTATTATTTCGTCTTTTTCTTCTCCTTCCATTTACTTCTCTTTAAAGATTTAGTTCAACTGCATTGATTTCTGTTTGACTTACGAAGGAGCTATTTAACTCAAACTTGCAAATTAAGAAAATTTATAGAGAATGTATTTAATAACATAATTAGAATATACTAACATAAAAAAAGGAAGATAATAGAAAACAAAAATCTTATTTCATCTCTCCTTCACTTAACAGGAAAACCGAATTCTCCGAATATAACTCCAAACTTGCTTTTCCAAAAAGCATTGCAATGGACTGTTGATAAATATCAAATAGGAACAGGGTGGACAAAAAAATGTTTCATTTGGTTTCAAACTCCATTTGTCAAATCATATTTGAGTTATTTTATTCGTTCTAATGTCATCTTTCATCGACGTTCCCTTTGCTCAAACTACTGTCTGAAGTTAAGCAGAATATCAACAGGGAACCTAGGAGAGTAAAGCTACGCGAACACCATGCAATTTTTCAGCAATTTAGTCGTCCGATTTTGACGTCACAAGTTGATATAAACTTTTGTCTAACCCCGAACATCATGCAACTTGACATGAAGTCGGCGGTGATAGAAGGAATCCCATAATGCAATGCGTTCCCCAAACTCGATGTGGAAAATTCGAAAAAAACGAGGTTTTGAAACCTCTCTGATAAATTCTGCCATATACAATTACTGCATTTCAGTATAAACTTTATTTATGCATGAAAGAAACTCGCAATACTTTTGATATTCATTGAGTATGAGCATGTCTTCAAAACGAATCGGCAAATATCATTTTCGACGCCATTTTTTTTCATGGGCGTAGTTTCACAACTGACGTGTTCCAACGCTGCCCTGTGATTGGGTAGTTCCCAGTGACTTCGATGCAATTTTTCGAGTTGAAGGTGTAGGAACAACTCGAATTGCATGACAAAAGTTGCAGTTATGTTGCATATAAACGGGCTCAAGACTGTCTATATCAACTCGTGACGTCAAAATCGGACGGCTAAATTGCTGAAAAATTGCATGGTGTTCGCATAGCTTTAAAGAGAGTCTGTAGTTAAGCAGGGAACCTAGGAGAGTTAAGAGAATCTGTAGTTAAGCAGGAACCTTGGAGAGTTAAGAGAGTCTGTAGTTAAGCATGGATCCTAGGAGAGATAAGAGAGTCTATAGTTAGCAGGGAATCTAGGAGAGATAAGAGAGTCTTTGATAAAGCAGGGAACCTAGGAGAGTTAAGAGAGTCTGTATTTCAGCAGGGAACCTAGAAGAGTTAAGAGAGTCTGTAGTTTAGCAGGGAACCTAGGAGAGTTAAGAGAGTCTGAAGTTAAGCAGGGTACCTAGGAGAGTTAAGAGAGTCTGTAGCTTAGCAGGAATCTAGGAGAGTTAAGAGAGTCTGTAGTTAAGCAGGGAACCTAGGAGAGTTAAGAGAGTCTGTAATTTAGCAGGGAACCTAGTAGAGTTAAGAGAGTCTGTAGTTAAGCAGGGAACCTAAGAGAGTTAAGAGAGTCTGTAGTTTAACAGGGAACCTAGTAGAGTTAAGAGAGTCTATAATTAAGCAGGGAATCTAGGAGAAGCTATAGCCATTATTATCAAGTTAAGTTCTAGACTTTTATACAAGTTCTAGACTTTTTGCGTTCACATAGATCATACTACCCTGTCTTTTATAATTGAACGAACTGAAACCTGTTAACAAGCTGCTGAACATTCTAATACTGGGTAAAACTTGGGGTCGTAGCTTTCGCAGTTTTGAAATAAAATGCAGATAGAGTAGCCATGCTGTAATTTGTTACTCACTACTACAAATCTTGAGTAATTGTTAATCTGCTTTATTTTTATATTCATTTTGTTTATTATAAGTAAACTACAATATAACTATTATATGCAATATTTGCAGGGATTTTTTCACCCTGCTTCTTCAGGTAACATTCGAAAACTAAACTAAAAGCGGTTATTTAGTTTTAAAATCTTGCCTGAAGAAGTAGGGAAAAATCCCTGCGAAATATCGGTTATAGTAGTTCCACTGAAGTTTAGTTATAATAAAATGGATTTTGTATTCGGCCATTCCATTGTTACGGGTGTGACATATTGCATACACTAATTGCTCTATAATTAATAAACTTCTACATATAAATTCGTAAGTTTTTGCAAAAGTGTAGTTCTTATTGGATTATTTGCATAAATTGTAATGTTAGGAAAATATTGTGGTCAATGCTAAAAAAAATGAGTAGTAGGTGTTACGGGTGTGACACAAAATGGACATTGGTTTCTGAGTTCCCTACATATTCGAAAATATTCTGTGAATTAAGAACACCTAGACAAAGGTTATATTTTTTTTCTATTATAGGAATATTCACTGTAACTAGGGATGCTTACCTTTTTTTATATAGGTTTAAATTTTGCTAGCATAAAATTTCAGAAAATCATGTTACGGGTGTGACAGCCTGTTACGAAATTATTACGAAATTACTGCGAAATCATTATCTTTTATAACCTATCTACTGACCAGTATCATTGCATTGTTACATTACTACAGGCTACCCAACCCTCACAACCTGCACTCACATTGGGATATTGTGGAAACAAAAAATCAATAATTAGCCTCTTGTAATTTTGATAATGTATTGAATAGTAAAAAAGCATCTAATATTGAAACCAAAACACAAAAATTAATATTAAATAACAAAGTTCATTTTTATTAGGCTATGTGATGGTGATTATTAAACTACATTTAGGCTTTTTTTTTGAAAAAATTGAATTGCCCTCTACTATTAATGGGAACAGGGGCATTGACCATACCAGGGGCATGATATGTTTGACATTGAATGGCCGTATTATGTTATGTAAACATTTTGTTTTATTACGTAGTCATCCACTTTATTATTTGAAATGGACTTTTACGTAAATGTTATGTATCAAGTGATTTCATGGTGGTTCATCCAAAAATTGACAATATGACATTCATGACAGAATTACGTTCCAATAAAATTAGCTGTTCCGTTTGAATAGGTAACGAAGCTGAAAAAATTGTTCTTTTTTATTAAGTTAGCTATAATTTATAGATTAACTCATAAACAGTATCTATGTAATAACAGAAAGCAATATTTACCGGACTAATATTTGTATTGTAGGCTGTAAGTAAATAATAATGAAATATCATTTGCTAGCAAAATGAATGTGATGGGTTAAATGCTTTGCATTGCATCTTAAATAACATATAAACGTAAATACATAACATATAAGTAGGTCCGGTAGTTAAGTTGTAAGGCACTTGACAGCAGAATTGAAGGAGCCAGGTTGTAAAGTAGAAATTTAGTTCCTACATTCTATAGTTATTAATTTGTATAGTTAAAATTTTATTTTAATTTTTGTAAAATGTACGCTTTATTATTGCGGGCTATTTTTGCGCTTAATGTCTTAAATCTTTATTACAATTACTTTTACTTTTTAATTTCTATTTTATTTTTTTTAAATGTACCGCTAAAAATTTTATCAAGTCTAATATTAATATTTTTATGACGTTATCCAGGATATGAGTTTCCAACAAGAGTTGCCATAGGGACGAAAATTAATAAGATGAAGCCTTCGATGAAGAAGGATAGCAAACTGCCATTTTTTTCTTTTTTAATATAATTTTAATCTCCCGTTTGATTCTAAAATAGTTATGCCACTCTTATAATTAAAATCTGATATCAATTATTTTCTTTATTTTCATTTAATGTTAAAATGGAGAACAATTTTCCTAGAATGGCAACATACATCAATTGAAAGGCTTATTTTAGATATTCTGGCTGTAGGATATAAAAGCATTAATGAGTGCATATTTATGTCGATAGGAGAAGATATTCAGAAGGAAGTCCTACAAAAAAAGACGGTTGTCGGCCTAAAGCAACAAACTACTGTTGGGAATAACTTGGAGGCAACGCTAATTAGTTAAGAATAATTTGTATCTTTAAAATGAGAATATTAGAAATAGTCCAGCTAAAATCAAGAAGTTGTGGGATAACTTGACTTGTTTATATAGTCATCAAATAAGATAATACTAATTGGTTAAACTTTACAACGCGGTACCAGCCGACGTTGGACTAGTTTTCGGAGCTCGGAGAAGATGGCAATAGTTGCACTATTTTCAAGAAGGCAGATCATGTTACCCGAGCATAATAATTTAAAAAATTAATATAAACATCCTGGAGTGGATGTAACTTCAACTTACCTAATCTACAGCTAATCGTCACACTCGATTCGCTCTAGCGCCCGTAGCTCATAGACTGGAAAACGTTTTTTTAACCCTAATGATGAAAATAATGTATCCTTGCATGGAAGTGGTTGCCGGTGATGAATCTTTGACGTGTTGTTACCGTGGTATCGTATTGTAATTTAGTCTGTTAGGTTTACATATATATATATAACCATATAAACCATATATATATAATCCATAGCAAGTAGCTATTTATTTGCTTTCCCCTGTTGACTGGATATTGATAATTGTCCTTGTAATGCTATTTTTGGGCTTAATTTATTTAATTTATTTTTTAAGGGAAATTTAAATTTGGAATTTAGCTTATAAGGAATATCTTCTAGAATATTTTATTCCGACTTAATGGTTGTGATGTATTTCATGTGTTCGAAGGCGACGTTAATTATGATCTTTTTATCAATGTATGTTCGGATCTAGGTGATCTGTGTTTTAAAGGTTTTAGTTTGGATTCGTACTCCTGGATAAGCAGATTAATTATTTATTGTTAATAAATTGATTGTGTTAATAAATTTTGTTCTTAATGGGTTTGGTATATAATTTTATCTTTAATTTTAGTAAATTAAATATTAGGTTGTTCCGAGCCACGCTATGTTCATTAAACTTAATCTTGATCCTTAAGGAATGACTTCTCACAATCGATCCACGTGAAATAAATAAATAAATGAGGGGAAAAGAGGTTACAAGTTTCAATTCTCGGCGGAGATCGAGGATTTCACCATGCTGAATTCTCCTCCAGACGGGACCTAGTTCACCCAGTCCTTGGAAGAACGGATACCTGAATTCACTCCCGGGAGTTAAAGGTGGGAGGGCTGATGGGCATCGGCTGACTACCCGTCCTCAATTTTGTCCTTTTGATTGATGAAGAAACTTCGAGAATTACATACTTAGCTCCTATGACCCCCAAGGACCACGTAGACCTTACTGGAGGGACTTTAACTAAGCATAACATGTAAACATTACCTAACAGTATAACCATAATTACATTCTCGAAAACAGATGAGGACATTACTCAAAATAACTAAAGAAAAGTAAAGTTGTATCTCATTCAGTCTCTTTTTTTTATCTTGAATTCTTCGACTTTTTCTCTATAGGTGCAGAATTGTCTAAATAATAAAAAATATAGAAGTTTTACCGTAACAATTTTTGATGAATTGCTTAATTTGAAGGCAATAAATTTTTCGAAAGTAAGGATTGAAAAAGATAAAGAAAGAGCTTTAGGTTTTTCTAAAATCATTTCTAAAAACATCAGATACAATACAAATTATGTAAAATTATGAACAAAAACTTATTGGTTTAAGATTTCAACAAATTCTGTTACGTTTCTGCCGGGAATATCGTCTTTAACATTATGAAATAGAGGAATGTTTGCCCATCTGTGCCGCTTTTGGAACAATATTCTTGCTCCTTGAGTTTGCAGTAGGATCAAATAAAGAGGCAAATTTTACTCTCGGATAGTTTTCTTACTGAATCCCCTTGGAGATATCCTGATTTATTAGTAATGCAGTGCAATGGAACCGATGCTTTTCGCGTCGCTCCACTTACATAAACTGTCAAGAAGAATGCAGGAAAACATGCAAATATTCAATAATTCACCAATTAGATTTGCTTATTTTGTTTTTCTTTTGTTTACTTTTAAATTCCATACGTTTTTATTACGCAGAAGCCTGTTGACATAAGTAGATAGATTTATCTGTCCAAAGAGAACATCTTCGTTAAATGATGGATGAACATAGAGGGGGATGCTTTCACAGGGGCCTTTTTTTTTTGTCTTTTCTCTCCTCGGTAGATTGATTTTTCATTATCAGGTTCATTGTCGTGATACGAGAGATGGATCACAAGAAAAAATTGAGCTTTTTTTTCCCTATATTTCTTTTGTTCTTTTTGTAATTTTAGTTTCGATTACTACTTCATTTGAAGCTGAGCTATTCCTATCCGAAGTCAGTAGAAACTTCCTCTAGTCTCGTTTTCATAAAGATGAATTTAAAAATAAAAAATTAAGATAATCAATGGAAAGTGATAATTGATGTCTAAATTCATAGAAATAGCAGTATTATTAGTTAAGAAATGGTGTGTTATTGTTATTGTAATTTCGAATATAGAATAGCCTTGAAATTCCAGAATGACTAGTGAGTGAAATCAGGTATTTACACAAATTTATTTGATTTCATTGCGTTAGTTGTAATTGATCTGAGCTTGCGAAATCCTACTGTACCAATTGATATTTTGCTTCCCTATCCTTTTGAACGCGAATCACGGTGAAACGGCTGCACAAGTTTACGTAAAAAGTGAAACAGCTGCACAAGCTTCCTTAAAAAGTGAACGGCAGCAGAGGTTTTCTTAAAAAGTGGTAATATGCTTAAAAAACACAATCTTTTTTGGAGTTATAAATGACATGCTTTCTCTCTAACCATCGCTCTTTGCTCAGCCACTAAAGGCCGTTTCAGACGCGCGATTACAGTAAGCAACCTTTATGCCATCCGTTGATGGCAAAGAGATTGCCGCCTTTCTTGTAATAGAGGCAGATATATTTTTAAAGCAGATTGCCGACCATACGCAGTATCAATCTGACACCAACGCACCTGGCATCGAATTGGAGAACTTCAAGTCCAATTTCATTTGTCTGTTTAATCGAAAATACTGATTACAATTGATATTCATAAACAGAAGTCATCTTTTCACAATGTTTTCTTGGATGCTTCCAGATAACACCATTATTAATCTAAATTTAACAAAATTTCTGCCTGAAAATTTGAAATGGCAGGCCGATTTGTTTCTCGCTGGTTGAGATTTAACGAGAAATGTCAAAAACATGAAAAATGAAATATATATTTCCTGCTTTAATTAATTAAAAACATTCTGTCGTCTGCTCTGATGCGTTGAATAAACGACATTTACACACAAAAAAAATAATAATTTCATCAGCAAAACGTACATCTGGAGGAATTAATTTATAATGATCAAAATTTTCTTCGACAATTAACCAATGTAAATTTTCCATGCTGATGGAAGTAGCTATGGAAGCATGAAAGATCGGTTTGAAAGCAAAGCTTTTATTCATTTGAGGTCTACTTCAAATTGCTATTGGTACTGTTTACTTAAATGACATGCCATAGATAACTGAGCGTATCATACTATTAATAGTCAAAAAACGGATGAACGTTTGTCTTCAAATTGGAAATTTTAAAAATACACTAACTAATGTCTTTTTGAAATGAAAAATTAGTTGATTTAATTAAAGTTGGTGAAATAATTCCTATGCCTCTGTAAGGCATTGTGGGGGCACTCTCTCATAGGCTCAATTTGGAGGAGCCTATTATTTTAGGGCAGGAGGTTAACTTTTGTCGCCAAAAGTGCCAGGAAAGCCGGTTTGATAATAAAAAATCAAGAATCGTATAAAGATGGTCTTTCAAAAATGTGGTATTTGTTTTACTTCCGTGAATATTTCACGGGTTGCAACTAGTATGTTGTTAATAATTTTGAAATTAATCGAATTGTGACATTGCTCGTTTTGACCTCTCAAACTCCTTTCGGAAATTTTATTATTCATGATTTTGATGTTTTTTTTAAAATTTGTTAAAATGAAATAATATTTCTTTAATGTATTTCATAAAGAAATATTATTTCATTAAAAAAAATTAGCTTGAATAATATTATCATGTTTTTAATGGTAATTATTGTTAAAGCATAGAAATTATTAGAGAAAAATTAGCATTATCTCTTTTGATTTTTATCAACTTTATATATCTTTTTATCTCCACCTTGCCGTGTGGAAGGGCTTGCGTGTCCCAATGAACCAGAGAGCTACATCGGCGATAGCATTTGCTATCAGTAGGGCTTCCCAAGCGGCCAGGTCGATGGAGAGGGACCAGACTAAGTGAGATACTCCGGTCCTCCAGGTTCGCGGGTTGTGCGTGGGGCTAAGTACCCAGCCACGGAAAACCTAAATACTAGTTATGAAATAGTCACAAAGAATGAAACGGATGGTAATAAACGGAAAAAGACCTCTGCATGGAAAACAATCTTTGAGAATAGGCACTTGGAACATACGTACTTTATACAGGGCAGGCGCAGCACAAGAATTGATGTTGAAACATCAACGATATAAAATTGTTACCTTAGCCATTAAGAATCCAGATGGATAGGACAAGGAATGATACCAATTCAGGACAGGATTATCATCTATTGAGGTAATGATACAAATAAACATGCACTGTGTACTGGCTATGTGATCACTAAGAAATTATGGTCATCGGTCATTAACTTTTGATACATTCAACAGTAGAATGAGTAAACTAAGATTAAAAGGAAACAGCACAAACATTACCATTATAAATGCCCATGCACCAACCGAAGATAGTGATATTGATATCAAAGAGGCATTCTATAATTACCTAGAAAATGCACTTCACAGTGTACCAAATAATGACCTTGTTTTATTGGTTGGGGATAGGAACACTAAAATTGGTAAAGAAATTATCTTCCGAGATATTATTGGACAACAAAGCCTACATGATATAACAAATGATAATGGAGTCAGACTTATTCATTTGGCAGTAGTACTAAACATATTCACAAAAATATACACAAACAAACATGGGTATCACCTGATGGTTATACAAGGAAATCAAATTGATCATATACTATCAATAGACGTTTCCAGACAAGCATACAACAGGTACGAAGCTACAGAGGTGCGGATTGTAATACGGATCATTTTATGGTTGTAGCTACAGTATGCATTAGGCTCAATACCACATATTACAGTAAGAGACCTACAAGTAACAAATTTCATATAGAACTTTTGAAAGACAAGGACATTAAAAAAAGTACTCACAGTTTCTAGATACAGAGTTGAGTAAGACTGATAAAGAATTAAATAATAATAATTCAGAGAATAAATGGCAGAACATCAAGACCTGCATTACAGCAGCAGCAATGGAGTGTCAGGGTAGAGACACTGGACGTAAAAAAAAACCACCCATGGTTTCATGAAAGCGGTGGAGGAAAGAAGACTGGCAAGACTTCAATGGATTAACATCAACAACAACAACTTATTAACTGAAGAAGAATTTAGAATATAAACATAAATACCACATGTATTTTACGAAGACAAAAGAGACAATTACAGAAACAAATAATCCAAACTATTGAGGAAGACAGAAAACAAAATAGAATTAGAAATATGTATAGAGAAACGAATAAGATTAGAAATGGATTTCAACAAAATATAATGGTAATTAAAAAAAAGTCAGAACAACTTATAACAGACGAACAAAAAATATGTGAAGGATGGGGATGTCTACGAATTAGTTAATGATGAAGACCTCAATCATCCTTTAATAATTGATAATGTCCCAATGGCTGTAGAAGAACCAGAATCTACACTAGAAGAAACCTTAGCCGCTATAAAAAGACTAAAAAATAACAAAACTGCAGGACCTTACCAAATCCGGCGTAACTATTAAAGGAAGGTGGAGAACATCTCCACAGAAAAATATATGATCTTATTCTCCAGATTTGGCACACAGAGACCTTATCAAAAGAATGGAGTGAGATTCTGATAATACCAATACCAAAAAAAAAGGAGACAAATACAAATGTGATAATTACAGAGGAATAACATTATTATCAGCTTGTTACATAATCCTTTCGAACATCTTATTGGACAGACTTGTAGGATATAAGGAGAAAATAATCGGTGATTACCAGGCTGGCTTCCACAGAAATAGATTAACCATCAATCAGAGTTTTACACTTCGGCAGCGTGCCGAAAAGCATTGGGAATACAGCCAAACACTGCATATTACTGTATATTCATCGACTTTTAAAAAAAGCATTTAACAGCGTCCATAAAGATAGTCTATGGAACGCATTATTACAACTTGAGATTCCCGCAAAGCTTATTAATTTATTAAAGGAATGTAATGTCTCTACGCATTATACGGCCCTTTATAAAGGACATAGATCGTCAGCTTTTTTATGTAACAATATGCCTCAAACAGGGAGATGCTCTATCGCCGACACTCTTTAACCTTGCTTTGGAAATTGTGATACGAAACACAACGAAAATAATTAGTACAGAAATTCTTGCATGTGCAGATGACATTAGCATCATGAGTACGACAAAAGAAGATGTTATTGAACAAACACAACAACTTAATATACAAACGAAAAGAATTGGTTTAAAAATAAACCAGGAAAAAACAAAATATCTTTGTATAATTAGGAAAACAGCTAACCTTATGGAGACACATTTGAAAATAAATAACCTGACAATAGAACAAATAACTTCTTTTAAATATCTGGGATCAATTTTAACAACAGACAACAAAACACAAGAAGACATACGTAACAGGATATCCACTGGAAATAAAGCATACTTTGCCCTTCAGGATCTTATAAAATCTAAACTATTAAGTTGTGTTACAAAAACTCAACTTTATAAAACCATTATTCGACCTATAGTGCTATATGGAGCAGAAACATGGAACACAATAAAATATGACGAACACTCTCTTCAGGTTTTCGAGAACAAAATTCTACGAAGGATTTACGGTCCCATAAAGGACACTGTTACTGGGGAATGGAGAATTAGATCCAATGAAGAACTAAAGATTAAGTATAAAGAAACCATGATCACTAACATCGTAAAGGCACAAAGATTACAATGGTCGGGACTTGTGGAACGAATGGTAGATACAGAAGGACCAAAACGAGCCCTTTACTTCCATCCTAATGGGAGACGTCCAAGAGGAAGGCCACGGAAAAGATGGTCAGATTGTATTATGGAAGACCTTCGAACACCAAGTGGAAGATTGGAGGACAGAGGCTCAGGATAGGAGAAATTGGCGTGTGATTGTGGCTGCAGCGAAGAGCCTTAATGGATCAAAAAGCTAATGAATGAATGAATGAATTATGTATTTTTTGAAATTTATATATATTCTACATGAAGGATCAGATAGAATATATTGTTAAGTTATACTCGAAGAAACAACCACTGCATGATGCTCCTTTTTCCTTATCTTCTTATTCTAGGAAAGTAATTTTATTTTATACAAGTATTGTTCGTGCATTTGGCATGTTTGGCACTATTAATTTCTTGGTGATATTCTAGTTTTGCCATCCGTACATAAAATCAGTTTAGCGCTACGGTTCTTATTGTCAGCTTTCCCAAAGAAAATTACAGGAGAAACTAACCAACAAATTCGCATAATTGTTACAATAATATCTCAAGTTAAGATAAATTTTTTGGTTCTGACTATAACTCTCTCGAAACAAACTAACAAAGTTGTCTTTAATTTAAAGAATCAATTTTAAGGGCAAACCCGCCAAGAGTCTAGAGCAGTGCTTCTCAACGTGTTTTAAGGCTCACTTTTATATTTGCAGAAATTCACACCAAATTTTTATGATTGGTTTTATTGCTATAAAAGAATCCTTTGAAAAATACCTATGATTTTAGAAATGAATACACAATATAAAGGTATCCTGAAATAAATTTTTAAGCCGATTTGAATGTGATTTAATATTTTATTAATCTTAATTGTTAGAACGAATCAGAATATAGTTCAGATTTCTATTTGTCCAGGTTATTTGATGTCTAGATTTTATTCTACGTGTGAATGTTTGACTTGCATGAAGCTAAATGTTGATTACAGATGAACTCTCAGCAGTTTCTCGCGGAAACTCCAGAGACATCTCACGGCACACCTCTGTGCCACGACGATCAGAACATTGCAGTATAGAGTTCATTTAAAAACAACGATAGTGGGATTTAAGTAAGCTAACAAATGTATAAATTTTTGAATAATTTGTAAGACACAGACAGACTATCAATATTTCGTTTTTTATTTTCTTTATACAGTTTCTAACTTTTTTCCGATTTCCTAAATAACTTTGTAATGGAAACAGATAGAATTTTTACAAAATTGAACAGTCAAGGGAAAAACGGAGGAAGTTATGAATAGAAAAAAAAAAGAAGGAAGCTCTCTTTTTCAGAATTCTTTTGACAGCTCTGTAGGAACGATGAAAATGCAATCGTTACATTTCTGAAGGCCATGAATAGAGCGTTTCTGCTTTTATATGCCATTTACTCGGAAAAGCTGTCAGTGGTGGCTTTTCTTGGCAGGCTGTTAGGCAGAAGTCGAGTCAATAAGATCTGGCGTGTCTGTTATGCATTAGTAAACATATCAATAGAAAATGTCCAAAGCAATCGTTCACAGAAACCCACCCCATTGCTCACTTCTTTGGCTGAAAACTAGGAATTCAAAAAAATCCTTACCTTTTACCTGGCGCCGATCCAAGTAAATCGCACGTCTTAATAGAGTTATTTGCTTTGCTTCGCCGATTGTAACCTGAACATAATCGAATTTTTCGGGATTCACCTACACTTCTCTCGAATATCAGTTTCAATGAAATAGGTGTTTGTACTTGACAACGTGTGTGTGAGTAGTGTTATATCTTGCGCCTGTATTTCCATTTTCTAGTCAAATCAATAATTTCTGAAAACACAGTAACTCCTTCCACTCCCCAGAAAAGACAAAAAAATCAAGCTTCCAGTTTTGAATTTAACTCTTATCTTTTTCCGCTGTGTGTAATACATTTCCCAGGAAAAGGATATTCTATATTTAAAGGCGATAAAAATACAAAAGAAAAATACAAAAAGCAATAGTACAAAGCTAATTAGACTTATTCAAAGTTAATTAGATTGTAAAAACAAGAAATCGTGCAAATGTGTATTGAAAGATTCTTACTCTCCATCAAATAGAAAGGGCGGACTTTTACCACCTTCGCCTTTTACAGTACCAAATTCTGGAACAGCCAGTCTCATCATCGGAGATACTGGTTAATAATGTAAGACAATCGACCGGCCCTAAATTTAATATAACTCACCTTATTCGTCAATTACTATCAAGTTTGTCACTGCAAACTGATGAAAATAATGCAACAAATAGTTTGAATAAGAATGTAATATAATTTCACACTGTAGATGTGAATTTGGATTTTTGATAAGAAAAGTTAATAATCTAGCCAAAATAATAAACCTGACCGTTACTGATCAACGGTGGTTGGCGGATACAATTTTGAATTTGACGGTAAGAGTTTAACAATACAAGAATGTAGGTCTAAGAGAGCCACCGAAACTCAACGAATTCTTTATATTTGTTTGATTTTCATCTTAATGGATCACAATAAGAGTTCTGAAATCGCTGTTACATCTGGAGCAATTCTTTAGATGAATCTGAGAGCATTCTTGTACCGATAATGAATAATGAAACACTTCTTTTTTTTCCCAACGCTCGCGGTCTTGGCAATTTTGCCTTTAGGCCTCAGCAAAGGTAGAAAACTGAGCTATTTAGCCGAAGAATCGTTGCCCAGGGAACACACATAGGAGGAAGCTCACATTGTACCCACAGAAACAGATGAAACACTGCAGGAGAAAGTTACATCCAAGCAGGCTTTGGGATTCGAACCCAGTTTCAGACATCGTCAGCCGCATGACAGGCGTCGTATTGACCATAAGGCTGTGCCTGAACGACGATAATGAAATACTGGATAATCTCTCGTAGATGGATTTTTAATCTACTGTAATAAATAAAATCCACAGCCATTACAAGAAAATGCGAAAGAAAACTGCATTCAACAGTAAAATAGTTAAAGATGATAAAACTATCTTTTGCAATTAACAAAATACGTTAATCTTCGACAACCCCAAAACAATTAAATACTTCATAGATCTGAATTATAAGGCTAAATTCCAAAACATGAAACACAAATCCCCCCAAAGTACTAAAAAAAATAAAAAAATAACTTCAAAATTAAATTAAGTAGATAAGAAATCGAAATAACGTTCAGTGTATGAATAATAATTTCAAGCATTGCAGTAATTCCACAGACTCTTGATATGTAATTTAAAAAGTCTAAGTGTATTAGTAATGCAATGCAACGTTGAGTTTAATTTTCATGTTACCTAATCCCTCTTATAATACGAAAGTTCTTCTCGATAACGAGAAGAAATTCAATTTACTCAGTAATAGAAGGCTAATTTCTGCTAATTTAGAATTCTTGATAGATGCTGTTTTCAAAGTTACAATGGAACCCTACTCCTCATTTTAAATAAAGAAACAGATGAAATGAAATCCTGCGTGAATATCTCAAGAGATCATAGTGTTTAGTCGTTTTTTGAAATTTTAAAGCAGCAAATTTGTTTCGTATTCTCGGAAGAAGTACAACAAGTACAAGTTGAAAGAATCACTGTCAAACAGTGCTGCAGGATGTATGTGATTCCTGCCTTAGTCGCAGAAGAAACCTTCTCCTGAGGATTAAATAAACATAAATACCACTGCAGGGAAAAGTGATAAGGAAAGCCATTGCATTCTGTTGGGATTCGAAACCAATAATTCGTGTTTACATTTGAGCATCAACTCCATTGCAATGTTAGATATCTGTAAATTTAGTAGATCATTCTATTGCGAAAAATCGTTTTCATGCTCTTGTTTGGAGAGAATTTTATTTCTGTTTAAATTGTGGGATTTACAATTTTAAAAATATGTAAACATTAAAATGTTTCTGAAAGATAGAAAAGACAAAACAATTTTCCTACATGAAAATAACTGTTATTAAATCTAGTAGTTTTCATTCTAGTATATTATAGTTAAAATATTGTATGTGAATTTAAAGTTAGTAATTGTCAATTAATAAGGGACAAGGATGGATAATCCTTTAAAGATATGGAATCATAATTAAATGTTAAAAAAGGCGTTTCAGTTCTGCACCATTTAGATTTTTTTTTTTTAGGCTTTTCAAGATGCCAAATTCTTTCCTTCTTTTTATTTTCCTGAGTGGCTTTCTTATCAAATCATAATAACGGATCATTAGAAAGCCATTAGGATTTTCTCTTCAGACACCGTTAAGATATTGATTGGCTGTCTTAGATGGCGATAAATTGGCTGGGAGTTACACGATGCATTTTAAATCACTCTAGATCGAAACTAAGATAATATCGATCCAATATTTTATTACATTATAAACGTGAAGAATCTTGTTAATCACACGTTTCACTAAACACCAAAGTAAATTGCGGTCTTACGTTGCTAGTAAAAAGCCTGTTAGAACACTGACTGCTCTTTTCTCAAGAGGGTAATTACTGTAACAGATCTCACTACAGCTGATGCCACTCAACTTCCGACAATAGTTATCAGTTATATTTCCGCAGAGCATTCTATTGGCTTCCATTGAAGAAAGTTATTCCCGACTAATTCATTAACTCTGCTACAATAAGAAAACAAAATATCTCTTTAGTCACTTTTTAAGTAGTTAAGAAAACTAGAAAAGGAATTACCTATTTTAGTGAGAAAATAATTAAATTTTAACGTATGTTTGAAATATATTATAACATCTTTGCCTATAAATATCTTCTTTAATATCCTTAAACAGTATTTCGTTTCTTGTAAACAAGAAACTTCATCAGGTTTCTTTCGAGGAAAGAAAATATTTTCTTTCTAATACTTCGTTATGAATACAACTTTAAAATACACAATAATACATATTCATTGACATCGTGCTAATAACATATTAATTGACATAGTGCGCCGTGCCGGCGTGGTCGTGTGGTCTCAGGCGTCGGTCTGCCGTGAGGCCGGTGTGCCGGTACTCCGGTAAATCCCGGTCGAGAGCATGGATATTTCAATTTCCTTTCCTGTGTTGTCAGCCTCTTCTTCACTTTCTCTGCGGTCTGACGTCATTCCATAATGGCGTCCTGGAGAAGGCAGCGGGAAACCTCTCCAGTATCTGTTCCCTTGTACAGCTACGGCTTCTCCTAGGGGTCGCCCTTCGGGGGTCACTAGGGTTCCGTAGACTTGAACCAATCTACGGATTGACCTACCGTGGTATATGACTTAGTGCAATTTCCTTATTAATAATACGACATAGTGCATACAATACTCTGTTCAATAGTGGCATCTAAATTGTATATTTAATTTAAATAATTATTGTATATTAGAAAGAAAGTTGGCAGAGTTGGCAGAGTGATGCACTATGCTAATTATTGTTAATTAGAAAAAATGAGCAAAGTATTGTTAATTAAGCAAATTGAATAAAGTATTATATATGCACTGTATCAATTAATATGTTATTAGCACGATGCTAATTAATATATATTATTGTGAATTTTAAAGTTGTATTCATAACAAAGTATTAGTGGAAATAAAAAGATTTTCTTTCCTGGAAAGAAACCTGATGAAGTTTCATGTTTATAAGAAACGAAATATTGTTTAAGGATATTAAAAAAGATGTTGTAATATATTTCCAACATATGCATAGGATTTAAGAAAATTACTAACGTATGTTAAAAAGAATTATTAAAGAAACATTACAAAAAAAAAAAAAAAAGTTGAGCACATAATAAGTATTGTGATCGATTATTTCTGAAATTTCTGAAATTTTGCAAGATTTTTATAAAATTGTATGAAATCTATACATTTTGGACTCTTTATAGACATTACCTATTTACGTTATTCTTAAATATTGTTTATAACTTGTTCTCTTCTTTGTTTATGCGAGACAGTCTCTTATAATTTCTTCTGTGGATGTTTTTCTCTTCTTCATTTTACGTTCCTCTTCCATTTTCTTCATTTTTCTAAAGATGGAAATCAGGCCATTTCCTTGTTAAAAACATATAGCCACGTACACACCACTGTTCTTGCAACAATAGTTTGCCTACCCATACCGTGCAAACGCGTTTTTCTAATGTTTAAATTCACACTCGTCACACAATAAAATTCCATATGTTTATTTTCACTAAGTAACCCATATACTGTCTGTTTCTGAATGGCAGAGCTACCAATGCGGGACGATTTTACTCCTCAAAGGGGTGATACGCTGAGATGGATACTTTCCTAAGAAATTCTTTTGAACATTTTCGCTTTTAAGAAAAAAATAACGGAGGAGCATTTCGGCAATAGTATGTATTCTTTCCATAATTCTTTCCCGAAAACATAGAACCCAGCTACTAGTAAACTAACACTATAAAAAATAAACATCCCATCTTCCTCGCCCCTATTTGGAAGAAATCGAAGGAGACCTGACGCATGCGCAAAAGCGCTGAAGGCTCTTGTAAACGAAAACGGGCTGTAAATGTTTATCGTGGACTTGAAATATGATTTCTTGAGTCATGACGATGGATTGACTTCTGATCACACGTGTATTGGTGAGGTAAATGAGTCGTAATTTCTTGCCTTAGTTAAGCATTAATAAATTACGTTTTCTAAGGTACATGGAAAATTGCCTAATTTTGTCGGAGAAAATGAAAACTACTGTAAAATACTGTATTTGCGATTTCTCGCAATGGAACGAATAGATTCTATTGAATTGATGTAGAATTGAACCCCTAAACCAGTGTTGATAGTGTTGTTAAATACAATATCATGATGATATTAAAAAGAAAGGCCGCAGAAAATATCTTCCCATCTTCGGATGTTACAAGGACTCGTTATTCGAAATCCTTTGTAATGTATTTAAATTAATTGGTTTGCACTTGTGTCAGCTTTTATTTCATACATTAATGAATTTCTTAAGAATTCTTATTACAGTTATTTGACCGGAACTACTAGTAACAGTTCTGTCGATCGTAGAATTTTCTGTACGACTTACCCAAAGAACTTACACTAAATACTTTGTTGATTAAAATCTTAATAGAGATTAATGATTCCTTCCAACGCTTGTGGATTCTTAGCCAAAACAATAAAAAAAAGAAGAAGAAAAGTGTTCAAACACACCATGAAGACGATCTACTGCATTTCCCTGCAGGAAATTTTTCAGTCTTACATTTTATTCATTGCATTTTTGATAAGCTTAGAAAATAAAAATTGCTGTTATTTACAGATTCTAAAAAGGATTCTTGTTAACCTTAACTTCAAGATGTTAATATAAAAATTTTCATTTGGATACAAAACGAACCACTTCTGTCATTTAGGATCTGAAAATCGTTAAAAAGGTTTGATACAGATTTTATAGAAGAAATGTAAACAAATGAGAGAAACAACGAATCTCTCATTTCAGAACAAGACGTTCACGGAAGCATTTTTCTTTTTAAGTTGCAGGTTTCCAGATATTTGAGAGCTTTTAATGCAATCAACAAGTACTTCTCTTAGTAAAAATTGTCACCCGTAGCGCCTCGATTAGACCGAAGAACAAATGAAATTTTGTATGGCATGGATGTCACCAGTGTACGATGTAGTTCACATCAATTTTCATCCACTCTTTTAGCAACAAATTCCGTTGTTCGGCCAGATTGTTCGGAGGGCTCTGACGGCGCTTCGTTCCAAATAGTACCATAGATTTTCTATTAGATTCAAATCTGGAGATTTGGCGAGTCAGTTGAGATGTTCGAAGGCTTCAGAAAACTTCTTTGCCAGTAAGGCACATTTCTGGCGCTTTCACGTGACAATTATTGTCTTTGAAGACTTGGATATCCATTTGGTGTTCATTCTGAGGATGGTGCACAAAAAAAACAAAAAACTGTGGCCGTCCAGAAGCTCAATATAGCCCTTCTAGTTCAAGTTGACTTCACCTCAACCAATTGAAGCGGAGCGAATAGCACGTGGCACATAACCACTTATGGTCATTGTAATCTCGCAGCCAACGGCACATCTAGTTGTAGACGCTTTTAATAAAGATGCGTCCTCTGTTGATGTCTAACACAAGTAAACCTCTTACAGCGGAAGGTGACTAATTTTTTCATGTGTGCTTAATTTTTCATTAAATAATCATACTATTACTTTATTGACGAAATGTCAATCACTATCAAGTTGTATTAGTACATTGATTCACAATCACGAGAGATCATGATTTCATTTCGCGTGTATACTGAATTTTTCTAAAGGATTATTTTTTTTTCTTATACAGCTTCTTGTCCATAAATAGATCTGTCAAATTTCAAGAAGATTTTCAGACGTTCAAAAGTTATTAATATAAACCTAACTCATTTGTTGTATGTATTTTTTTACCACTGAAACTATCTAATCTATACACACAAATCATATAAAATAGATGATATCTAAACAGGTACATATCAAATCATACAAATAGGCAGTCGTCAATCACACACACGCGTATAAATGTGTGTGTGATTGATGATTGCCTGTCTGTATGAAATATTATCAAATTGCCTTTGTATCTGTTTAATCAAAATTACTAACTTATCAAATTGATATTCACGATTTGATTTTCACTGTTTTCCTGCCTGAAAATCTGAAATGACAGTCCGATTCGTTTCTCGAAAAACATATCGTCGCTGGTCGAGATTTAACGAGAAATTTCGAAATTTCTGAAAAGAAGAAATGCAAAACCATGAAAATGAAACATATTTTAAAAAATTAAAAACATTCTGTCATCTATTCTAATGCTTTCAATAAATTACTTTTATATAAAAAAAAATTAATTTCTTAAGCAAAACTTACATCTGAAGGAATTAATTTATAATGATCCAAATTATCTTCGGCAATTAACAAATGTAAATTTTCCGTGCTGACAGATCGGTTTGAAAGATTTTTATTCATTGGCAGCCTACCTTGTTGCTGCCTTTGGTACTGCCTACTTAACAGACGGACGTCTATTTTCTAGTCTGTTTATATATTATAAATGTACATTCTTATATATTTGATGGTTACTTCTCACGAAAGTTTGGGTTGTTGATAGATCTTTGTTAATTGTGTGCGTTTTCGAATTAAATCTCTGCTACACAAGAAATGCATTGAGGAAACAGCAATCACATTTCAATAGCATCACGAATTGTGAAGTTGATTGAAAGTGGAGTCTTCCCTAAGAGGATTACTCGACCGATTCAATTGGCTTAAAAAACTATTGTGTGCGGCGCCAACAAGTCACAACGCACAGTGCAATATAGGTCACTTTGGAAATGTTTTTGTTGGCGTCTGTAAACTGAAAAAAACAAATCAGATTTCAACCTGTTTTTCTTGTACTTATGTTTCATATAGGCTTATATTTTGTATAATAAAAAAAAAGCAAACCTACATGTAAAGAAGGAATACTGTCACAGGAGCAACTTTCATTGTACAGGGTGTATCAAAACTCAATGTATAAATTTTAATGGGAGATTAGCAGTGAAGGTTTCTATCAGCGGACATACATTCACAGAAGAAAAAGATTTGTCGTGATGCTTCCTATCTGCCATTAAAATTTGTTAGAGAGTTTTGATATACCATGTATAACAGTAACTGTGCATGATTTGCGTTGCTTATTCACTGCAGTGTTATACATTACAATTTTAATTTTTGTAAATAATTTCTTATTTACTTTTTTTTTGTTCTTTGCAAAAACAAATCAGTTTCATTTTCTAATCTTCGATGTATACATGTCTATTTTGTGAGTTAGTTTCTTAGACATTGGCTTGAACAAAATCTGTTTGTTTTTCAAAGAAAATTTCAATTCTGCTTGTGAAATTCCCGGGAAAATTGCAGTTCTCCTCCCATAGCCGGGAACGTACAGAATCGATGAAACGAGAAATATTAACAATGATAGACCTCCCATCCTTAATTCGACTGTGATCTGGAACAATGTGTACTATCAATTAATCATTTTGTAGGAACTATTGTTCGTCTTCCGGTTTCCATCATGGCGACCGAGTTAAGACAGGGGAAAGCTTCACGAAGTCAAAAGAAGTTACTGTTAATTTAAAATCATATTTTGAGAAGGAGAAATCAGAGAAGAGAGTATTTTGCCATTCGAAAATGTTATGGAAAGAATATCTGCTGCCACTGTGATAAGATTAGCATCGATGACCTCTGTTTACCGCGGTCTGTTTGCCGTGTTTCTCATAATGTTTTTCAATAGTTTTCACATCATCGGGATACATAAATATTACAAATCGTATCAATACACTATGACTAATCCCACCCAAAACATTTCATGTAAAATAAGTTGCCAAGATTCACATGCTCATAACGCTTTCACTGTTAAAAAGATGTGAGATCTCATGTAGAGCCAAACCCCTAACTCCATAAGGCCTTACTCTACAAGCCATAACTCTAAAAACCCTATATCTTGGTCAAAAAGTATGGCTTGGCCGTTTCGTGGCTGTCGCACAGACAATCCCATGGTAAAGGATATGGAGTATGCCAAGGCATACTTTTTGACCAAGATAGTAGGGTTTTTAGAGTTAGGCCTTCTTGTAGAGTGAGGGGCTTGGCTCTACATGAGATATGATAACTTTTTAACAGTGAAAGCGTTATGAGCATCTTAGCAACGTATTTTACATGAAATGTTTTGGATGGGATTTCATTTCTTTTTGTAAGATGAGATCTGATAACTTTTTAACAGTGAAAGCGTTATGAGCTTGTGAGTCTTGGCAACTTATTTTACATGAAATGTTTTGCGTGGGATATACCTATCAGAAATTGTTATATAATAAAGAACCGGAACTCCTTTATGAAGGGTTGGAGGGTGAAAGTTACAGATTTCTTAATTTTTTTGTTGTTTATGTGCTAAACTTAGGCTGCATACCAAATTTCAGCTTTCTAGGACTTCAGGAAGTACTCTAGAGGTTTTGATGATCATGAGTCAGTCAGTCAGTCAGTGAATCATGGACGAAATCTACGTATTTTAGATATTAATAAAATCCAAATTATAAAAGCTAGATAAATGAAACTTAGCGTATTTCATTAGTATCGTAACTGCATCTTATCCTGAAAATTTGAGCTCTCTAGTATTATCCAGGCCGAAGCTATGAGAGTTCGATAATACATAACCAGTTCCCCCTTTATGAGGGGTTAGAGGGTGAAAGTTACAGATTTCTTAATTTTTTTGTTGTTTGTGTGCTAATCCTAGCCTGCATACCAAATATCAGCTTTGTAGGACTTCAGGAAGTACCCTAGAGGTTTTGATGATCATGAGTCAGTGAGTGAATCAGTGACGGAATCGATGTATTTTAGATATTAATAAAATCCAAATTATAAAAGCTAGATAAATGAAACTTAGCATATTTCATTAGTCTGCTAACTGCATCTTATTCTGAAAATTTGAGCTCTCTAGTATTATCCAGGCCGAAGCTTTGAGGGTTCGAAAATACGACGAAGCGCTTCGAGAAAAGGTATGTTCCTGCCTTCGGTCGTCTTGGCGGGGGCACTGCCGTGCCCCCAGATATTTAATCATAAATAATAAATAAAAATTGAATAAAGAAAATGAATATTTAAATAAACATAAAACTAAAACCGTTCCCCTAAATACAAACTTTCCTGCATTAGGGAATGAAATATCTCGTACAAATCGATTCTAATTCTACCTTGACGCCATCTGTTTCCCAATCAACGTTACGCCGGAAGTACTGTAGTCGACCGATATGTATGCTTAAATTTAGCATATTTTTAGTATTGGTAATTAACAATAAAAAAAACAACGATTTGGAGATTGATTCTATATCCTAGGAGTAATCGTAGATAAACACCCGTACCAAAACATGTTCGACCAACCACGATATCTAACGTACTACATTTAAAGGTCGTCGGAATCGACGCTGTTAATCGGAACCGACCAAAAATCACAGATTGGCTGTGTAGTTAAGGAGTATTTACCGAAAATAAACTATTAAGGCTCTTGCATCCGAATATACAGCCCAACTGATAAGCCTGAGATGGAGACAGCAGTAGGGATACATATTCTAAAAAAAAAGTAAAGAAAGAAAAACATTAAGATCGTATCGTAGGGAATACTCGTTGAAAAACCCTTTTTACATCTTCGAATTGCTCCCCACTGAACAATCATCGCTTCGCTGTAAATTTGCCAGCGTGGCTTTAGAAGTTCTTTAGTATTACTGAAATACTCACAAGGCGTTTGGAGAAATTTGAATTAGAAAAAAATATAATTATACTACTTTGCTGTAGTATAAGTCGTTCTGCTTATTCTATGCTTCAATGAAAGACAAGAGATTTAATGTCCTCTTGGTTTGCTTTCTTTTTGTAAAGAATATTTTCACAACATCTACTTCTACTTCATCCAACAGAGAGAAGATGAGTTTTTTTCTCTCACTGATTAGTCGTGATAAAGCTACAGAAACATATCTTTTTTTTTACAAAAAGAGAGTGTTTTCAGGTTCCAGATCCCTGAGAAAGGGAAAAAAGCAAAAAACCTTAAGATTTCTAATAATATTTCGCTATTAAGGAAAGACACGAACTATTCTTTTCTTGAGTTCCATTATACATAATCTAATTTGACTAACTTAAATTAATAATGACCTTCGGGAATTTTCTCAAATTGATTCATTAATTTGATACGTAATAGAGTCGTGTTTAACAAAAAAAAAGAGGCAACAAAAATCTAATTGTATCCTTTGACAAAGGAAGAATCAATTTGACGACCGAGGCGCCATCATCTCCTCAGGGAGAAGTCATTGTTAATTTAGTTTCTCTTTACATTGCTTCCAAAATCATTAAGATCTTCGTTTCACTGTTGCCGTTTCATCCATTAGTAATAGAATAGGAGCAATTAAATTAGCCCTCTTTATTAATTTTCTAATTTCAGTCAATTTGCTTTTAACCTGTTTTTTTTTTCTTTTTCTTACGTGAATCTTTCAACAACTGAAGTTCAACAAGCTTCTGCTGTGCTATTGATCTATTAAGACACTCAGCTATGTTAAGAACATTTTTAGATTCGCTACCGGTTACGATCTCTTCACAGAAAAAGATTTACAGTTTTACTTATAATTACTTATATTTGCCTAATTTGTTAATTGACGTGATTGATTAAACTAAAAAGCTCATCTATAAAAACAGTGCCCCATACAAAAAATGCCAAGTGTCCTCCATGTTTCGAAGAATTTTTGATTAATAATTAAGATTCAGTAATATTGATATTTTAAAAAAAGTCGCATCATGGAGGTCCTAATTTAAATATAAAAATAGATTCTTAAGTGAAATTTCCTTACAAGGCCACAGATGGATTCTGAGCATTTTTGCTGAAGCCAGTCAGTCGTTTATTTAATAAACCATTTACACTGCTTCTTTTCTTTTTGTTGATTGGGCCAATTGTAAAGTTTCTATTGTGGTATTTCTCTGTTCGTATGACAACAACCATTCCACCGACTAGCTTTCATTCTCGATTTCTGTACTTTCACTGTACTTTGCACTGTATTTCATTGTAAATACTAGAAAGGAATTACAGTGCACAGAATTTTGACTTTTTCCTAGCAGCAACGGATATAGGTTATACAGGATGCAGCCAGAGAAAGTCCTAAGTCACCCAAATATTTTTTGAACGAAGATAACAAGAGTTAGGGAAGTTAGGAATTGGTATAGGAAACCAATCATACGCTATAGATGAGGATGACGGCTGAGCACTTAGCGGCAACATGTGGAAGTTACTAATCTTATCTCGCAAACTGAGAGAGATACAGAAAAAAAATAAATGAGAACGTTGTAGAACATCGCCGAATTAGTAGGAAATGGCATTTTACAAAAAAGAATCGTGCAAACAGAAGGCGGTAGACGTTGCGAGCACATCATACCTTTGTGTGCCGTATGGAAATGATGACTGTGACGTGACGTTACTCATGCAATTAAACTCATGCTTTGCAGTCTACAAAGAAACGTCAACTATCGAATATTCCGTTAATGACTACGTAATATCTTGTAAACAAAATATCATGGCAGATTATTCGAATGAAGAGTATTGTCAGATGGTGCTGTTCGCAACATCTATCGTCTTCTGTTTGCACGATTCTTTTTTTGTAAAATGTCATTTCCTACTAATTCGGTAATGCTCTATAATTTTCTCATTTATTTTTCTTCCGTATGTATTTCAGTTTTTGAAATAAGTATTACTAACTTCCAACATTTACCACTAAGGGCGCTGCAATCAGTCTCATCCAATGAGCTAGAATTGATCTCATCTGATAGCGCATGGTCGCTTACCTATACAAATACTAACTCTATGACACAATATCAGAAAAAAAATTGCCTCTAAAATTAAGATAATATAAATTCAAGATCATTTTTAAACCTGTGAACAAAATTTTACCGGTATTATCAAGAACTAAAGATGTACATGAAAAAAAATCATAGTATGGGTGCAAAATAATAGTTTGTAATATTTGTAAAAAATCATACATTGGTAGGACGCAACAATTATTATATAAAAGGATTTTACAGCAACAAAATGCAATCAATAAATCGGCTTTGATAGAACACCTACAAAATTTTCCGAATCATGAAATTAATTGAATCAGATTAAAATTTTAAATAAAGACAGCAATATATAAGTAAACAGTCGATATTTCTTCTTGATTTCTTCTCTCGTAATATTCATAAAACACCACAACGAACACCAATAAATACATTAATATAAAATACATTTATTAAAACAGCAAGTTTTCGAGAAGATAATAACTTCTTCCCTTTATCAAGACTAAAATATTACAAAAGTGTTGATAATAATTTATTGATACGAGCATGAGAACAACATTAAAGAATTTTTAACATTGTTCTTTAATGTTGTTCTCATACTCGTATCGATAAATTGTTGTTATCGAAAGTTTTGTAATATTTTAGGCTTGATAAAGGGAAGAAGTTATTATCGTCTCGAAAATTTGCTGTTTTAATAAATGTATTTTATATTAATATATTTATTGGTGTTCGTTGTTGTGTTTTATACTTAAGAGAGCAATATTTAAAAACTTCAAATAAAAGAAGAGTCATACATTAAAAAATCTAATAAAAAATTATTAAATCGAAAACATGAAATTCTTTTTTAACTAATATCTTTACTGTTAAGTGATTGTGTTTTATTTTTATCTGGTTGTTTTATTATTGTATTAATGTATTATTATTGCAATTTATTGTTAACATTTTTGGTATGTGATATTGATATTACGTTGTTTGTTCATTGTTAAAATGTTATACCTTTTCTTTATTAATTTTCCAAATTATAATTCTCTTTTGAAAATGTAACAAAAATGTTACGAAATATGTAAAGAGTTTAATAAACATTTCTCCCATAAAAATATCAATTATGTATCTAGCTATCGTTCAAAAGTTATTTGGTGTGTCTTAGGACTTTCCCGTGCACTCTGTATAACGTAAGGTAATTTGAGTAACATGAACTGTCAGCTGATAAATATCCCATATAGGAGTGTGATAAAGCTGAAAACCTTTATAAAATAAAATTTATTTTAAAAATTCGTGTTTCCTTTCTCAAGCTAATTTCTTTCTTTTCTAAAGTTTTATACCTTTTTTTTCCTTATAAATTTCTGATTAGTAAATAAGGTAATGCAATCACCGTAATACGTTTCTCAAGTTTTATTATTTCGTTGTTTTTGTTGTCTTTTATTCTTCGTTTGTTTCTGTCTTGCTTTGGGTTTCATTTTCACTTTTACTCTTCTATCATTTCAAGACAGATTTGTTTATTACAATATTTTCCTTTGTCGTTGTATTCATTTAACTCATTTACTATTGTTTGATGTGAATATAAATTTTTAAAATTTAGGACACCGATTGCAGAATGACAGCAAAACCTTTAGGAAGATCAGAACACTTCTTCATGAGTGACTGCAGTATTAAGGTACTTTATTTCTTTTCATTTTTTCTATTTTCATTTTTTTTATATATGATTTTTGAGACGAGGGAAAAAAATAGAAGATGTAACAAAAATAGTTACTGAATAGTTACTGAAGACTTCTAATAATCATGGTTTCTAATATTGGACGTTTATAATTCATAATTGGGATTGAGAACCAAACTAATAACATTGACGAAAATTCATATCCCAAACATTACGAATGTCAATGCCATTAATGTTTCTGATATTATTTTTCGAGTGAAACTCATATATTTAAGTTAAAAAGTATATACCCAAAATATATATATTTTTTTAAAAATATAAAAACATGAATTATGTATATTAAAAGAAATGTACGAGTCATTAAGTAAGAAATTAAAATAAAACAAAAGCAGATAAGAGTAAAATAGAAATTTTTGAGCTTCATTTCCGTTGAAAAACAAGGTTTAACAGTAGATCCCCAAACGTCGATATTGTAAAGTTAAATTTGTAAAACATCATCATTTAAAATTTACATTATCATATATAATATATAGATTAATTTTATTAAAGAAAAATAGACTATTTACAATTGCCAAGAACTTAATCTTCATACTTTCTTTTGCAAATTTATAGCTTATTTTATCTTTTCAAAGCAACATAAGTTTCACATATTTGCTATCGATTTTGCATGTTGGGCAAAACAAACAGTGAAAGACAGAAACTAGGAGTGGGAGCAGTAAATATAATTAAATATCAGTTACGTAACTTACCATTATTCATCGAAGATGTGTACAATATGATCTAAATGTTGGCCGTAACGGCGGGCACACAGTTCATAACGTTCCTGCACATTTTCTACCTTGACACGGCCAAGGAAAGTTTCATGAAGTAACTGCCCTCACAGCACAGTTATATGACAGGTAAACACCTGTCATATTACAATAAACGAGAATCACAGCCATCTGTTGTAACGAGAATCACAGCCATCAGTCGAGGCCAAGAGTGGTTTTAGTCGTATGTTACAATCGTTCGTACGAACTAATACTAAAAGACGGGCCCAGACATATATGAACGAGAGGTTTCAGCTTGCGTTTCGGAAACACGCCCCAAGCGACAGAGGGATTGTTGGCGTCATCCAAACATTCCGACGGACAGATAGGGTGTTGACACAGCATAAAGGGTGCACGGGACGGCCACATCCGTAACAATAAATGAGAATCTACGGCAGTCTCTTACATTTTTTGTTACGGATCGTGGCTGTCCCGTGCACCCTATCTGTCAGTCGGAATGTATCGATGACGCCAACAATCACTCAGTCGTTTGGAGCGTGTTTCCGAAACGCAAGCTGAAACCTCTCGTTCATAAATGTCTGAGCCCGTCTTTTAGTATTAGATCGTATGAACGATTGTAACATACAACTAAAACCATTATTGGCCTCGACTGATTCAAAACTTAACACCAGTTACTATACTGAATATATTCAAATAGTCCGTGTCGTTCGGACACACCCTATTATCGCAAGGAAATGTGTAATGTTTCACTACTGTTTGTTTTGCCTAATACTGTATTATTTTAGATTTAATTGAAATTTTAAGTTATGTAGCATTTTTTAAAAGTTCAGGGTTTAAACATAATTATTCCCCACTCCAAAAAAAAAAAAAAAAAACCCCAACAAAATCGAAAAAGGCAAAATTAATGCTTTTATCCCTACACGAAGTAATGGTAAGATGTGCAAAGTAGAAAATAAAAAATATAAAAAAAAAATACCTTTCAAGTTGAAGTCCTACAAAACAAAAGATAATAATTTGCCAATTCTTCAAAGTGTTGGGATAAAATGCTGTCGTAATAGAATGAGATCGTGATGTTTTTCAATCACGCAAATAAGAAAAGACCTCTTTGTGGAAGATTTGTTCTAACAACGACATGGAATTAAGAGATTGCGTGAACGTTCAACCCAACATCGATTGTTTTCGTAAATTTTTTATTTCTCTTCCGTTTTTTTTATATAAACACTCCTAAAATTACTTTGTTTTCCTCTTCCTTTCAAAAAAAAAAGCTGCAAATGTAATCTTAGCATTTATATCCGTAGATCTGATTATAATTTCAGGAAAGAAAAAGAATGGGAAGTCCTTTGAATTTTAAATTGATTTGATTCAAAACAAATTGCCTTTCATTGCAAACGTAGAAGCTATTTTTTATTGGTTTTCCATCGAAACTTAGCTTGACTTGCTAGTCACGCCTACTACTAAGCTCTTTTACAGCGCTGCTTCTCAAAAAAAATCTGTAAATGGTAGCAATGTAAAAAAATATGTTTTGTTCTAATTTCGTACAACATTGAAGGTAATCTTTGCTTTTTTGGTTGAGGTTTTTGTTTTAAAAAGTTATCGGGAAACTTTTTTTAAGCAAGGACCATTCGTTAGACAGTCTTTCTATTTAAAGAACACTCAATGGAATGCCTAATACACGTCTTATCGTTTAGATGCTTAGGTACATTGGTCCAAGATTACAGTTCGTTAATTGACAGCTAAAGTGATCAGACAATCTATAGCTTGCCTATAAAATTTCTCGACCTATCTGCTGTTTTCTAGATACTCTATCTTTCCTAACAATTGCCATTCAATTATAACGAAAGGATATTGCCAATGATCAACAACTTTGATATCATGTAACTGTTGTGTATTTCCGGTAAGCCGCACACATACACATAAAAGCAGCGATGATCTGTGATACTCCAATGAAATAATAATTAAAAAAAAACCTATCAATTCCGTTAATGCTAAATATATTTCACAAGTCAAGAAGAACATTGTCATTGGTTGACAATGGTTGACACGATTTATTCTCATGGTGAGCATCTATTAATAACATCTTTTCTTTTTTTTTTCATAAACTAGAGAAAAAGTAGTGCAAAATTTTCAGGAAATATCGATGTTTTAGGAAGGAGTTGGCCCGATGCTTACTTCGATGCGGACTTTATCATAAGCACCATTATATTATCATAAGCTTCATTATAAGAAGCACCATATGATAGTTAAAGTTAGTTAAAGTGCCCCACGATAAGCCTACACAGGCTTTTGAGGGTCGCAGGAGGTGAGGCTCCCAGCGTTTAGGACCAACGGGACGAAGTTGAGGTCGGGTGGTCAGCCCGACGCCCGCCCGTCTTTAACTCCCGGGAAAGAAACTCGGTACCCATTTTACAGAGGGCTGGGTAGACGCTAGGACCCGTTTGGAAATGAAAGGAGAGTGGAAAAATCCCCGCCCTCCGCCGAGGCCGGGAATCGAACCCGCTACCTCCAACTCTCAGCCAAGCGCCCTGACCCCTTGGCTACCGGGCCCACAGCACCATAAGATAGCTGAGAAAATTTTCATAGTTAAGAAATGTTGATTTAAGAAAATGTTGATTTTCAACAAAGGCTAACAAGGTACTGCAGAGATGTTTTTTTCTTTTTCCTTATAAATAAAAACGTATTGGAGCGTCACACTGTTGCCGAACTAGTAATACAAAATATGGCCAAGTAATGTTGGAACTGAATGTCCCAATGATGCAGAATTTTGAAAGAATGTTCATGTGGCCCACATGTCCTACTTGCATTGAACTATTTACAATGAGTATTTCCAAAAAAAAAAAAAAAAACCAGAAGCGGCAGTTGAAATCACGCTTGGCATAGTGAATGAGAATGATGATGCAAATAATGATTACAATATTAGAGCAAAGGGGCCGTTTATTGAGGCAAAACACTACAGGTCATGCTCCAGGTCATACCTTTACTCCAGGTCATACCACCCCTAGTATGAATACATTGCGGCGATACGGCTTGCTATGAAATCATAGATCCGTCTAATACAATCCTGCGGAAAAATCCTCCCATTACGTAACAAAAAAAAAATGTTGCAACTGCTGCTCCAAATCGCTCATACCCTTTGATGGCCGAAGCTGTCATCACTGCTGTTCCCACACATGTTCAATAAGTGACAAGTCTGGAGACCTGGCGGGCCAAGAAAGGGTATCGAGAGTTCGGAGACAGTCCAGGAAAATCTGTGCTGTAAGTGGGCTGGTATTATCTTGTTAGAAAATGTATCGCTGTAGCCGCTCCATGAAGCGAAGCACATGAAATCTTATGTGCCTGAACGTATTGCTGCCTGATCACGACCAGCGGAGACCAAGAAGCGTAGGAGATGGCTTCCCACACCACGGCGCTGGCAGTCTTGGCGGTGTGTCGCTCAACAACGAAGTCCGGATTTGTGCGCTGCCTAGTGCTTCTCCATATTTGAGTACGGTGGCTATTCGTGTCCAGACAAACCTGGATTTGCAACTAAACACGATTCGTTGCCAGTCAACACCGCCCATATCACTCGCTCACTACACTACTGCAACGAAGCCGCCGATGATAAGGTGCTCATGAGAGACAGCATAAGGGATGCCGAAAATGCAGTCTCTTTCTGCAAGTTACCTCACAATCGTGCGGGTAGACATAGGGGTTTCTAGTGATGCCGTTACATTTCTCTGGATGGTGGACGGTACACCGTTGGATCAGTTCGCACCTGTCGGACGATGACACGATCCTTCTTTTGGTAGTCTGCCTAGATATCCCAGTGCCTTCTCTGCGTGTATGTTCCCTCACGTCTCCACTGCTCCTAACACCGTTGCCCAGTATAGTCGGAACGATCCAGGTGACTGCCAATTCGACATAACGATTAGCCTTTCTCCCGTAGCCCAAAGATTCGACCTCTCTCTAACTCTGGCAGTTGTTCAAAACGTCGTCGTGGCATGCTCAGGACTGAAAGACTGATTATAAAGGACACAGCGGCCATTTGACGGCGGTCATTTGACGGCCATTCACATGACCCCAACCGCAGTTTTTAGCGAGCAATCGCATCCCAGCTGTACAACTACCTGTGACGATGCGATATATCCTGAATCGTTCGTTCTGGGTGCGCTAACTTTTTTTTTTTGGCAATGAGTGTATTTTAAAATTGAAACGTCGTATGCACACATATTTCCAAATAAATAAATAAAATTAGAGAAGCACACAAATATGTGTGCTTCTCTATACACAAATTGTGTCAATTTCAGCTGGTGAAAACCTGCCATGTAAGTTCGCTATGAGATTTTTAAATTCTTTGATGTTAAATGGAGTAAAGTTAATACAAGAAAAAGTTTTATCCATTATAAAGTTTGAAGAATTAACTAACTTTCAAGTTTAGGACCATGAAACGCTTTTCTGATGATTTATTTTTTACTACAACAGTACGCGTATCATATAACTTTTTATTTACAAAGTAATGTAATTAATAAATTCACACTCACCTCCTCATCTCGAAATAAATAAATACGAAATTCATAAAGATAAGACGAATTTTCGGAATTCATTCGCTAATTCCTTTTACAAGTCTAATTACTCAGAACTGTGGAAAACAAAGGATGTGCACGAATACAAAACAAAGTGAAGGAACAAATGTATCACGTAGATTGAAATAATAAATACAAAGCCAATTCATCAAAAGAAAACGTAATCGTTTGAACAATATTACAAGCTTAAATATTGTATTGATGAGCACGAATACAAAAACAAAGTTAAAGGAACAGATATATCACATAGTAATAATAAGGATTGAAATAATCAACAAAAAAGCCAATTCATCAAAAGAAAACATAATTGTTTGAACAATATTACAAGCTTAAATACTTAATATTGTGGATAACAAAGGATAAGCAAGAATATAAAAACAAAAATAAAGGAATAAATATATCACACAGTAATAATGAAAAAAAATCAACACAAAGCCAATTCATCAAACGAAGCATAATTGTCTGAATAATCAAAATTTGATAAATTCCCAATTAACGAAATAAATCAACTATCTAATTTGGCTCCATCACTACGGTTAATATTCCTTCCTCTAGTGTTTCGAATGATAATGCTTTCAACAATTCTTCGGATTTTTGATTCCTTTTCTGTGTGCAGAACATTCACTACGGAGCTAATCCGGTGGCCAATTTTTACTTTATCGAATGTTCTGCTACTTCTGAAATGTCAGTTCTTTTGTTTCTAATGTAACCCGCGTGTTCTCGAACACGTTCGTGGATTGTCCTTTTTGTCTCTCCAATATAAAAATTGGGGCAAGAACCACAATTTATTCTATATACTAAACCCATTTGATTTTCCTTAACAATCTGATTAAACTTTTCGCATAATATATTCTTCAATTTGTTATTATAAGAAAAACCCAATTCAATACCATATTTTTTACAAAGTCTTTTCAACTCTATACTGTTACTGTTTGCATATGGTATCATGATCCTATGGGACTTATGTTCATTGACCTCTGTTATATTAAACTTATTGTAATTCCTTATCGAACTGTCAATAAAGGAATCACTGTAGCCGTTTTTTCTCAAAACATTTCTCATATCAGTTATGCTATTATCAAAGTCTCCCTGAGAATTCGTCGACACATCAATTCTCCTAATGTAATTTTCAATAATATTCCTTTTAATTTGTTTACTATGGCCCGAATTGAAATTTAATACATAATCACATCTGAAATTCTTCTTATAATGTTTCAATCGAAGACTATTACCAACTTTAGTTAACGTCATGTCTAAAAAATTTAGTTTATTATCACATTCCATTTCCTTCCTAAAATTTAAATCTTTATTTTCATTTAACAATTTGGTAAAAACTATCGAATTGTCTTTCTGTAAATAAAAACAAAAGAACTGACATTTCAGAAGTAGCAGAACATTCGATAAAGTTTGGCCACCGGATTAGCTCCGTAGTGAATGTTCTGCACACAGAAAAGGAATCCAAAATCCGAAAAATTGTTGAAAGCATTATCATTCGAAACACTAGAGGGTGGAATATTAACCGTAGTGATTGAGCCAAATTAGATAGTAGATTTATTTCGTTAATTGGGAATTTATCAAATTTTGATTGTTCAGACAATTATGCATCGTTTGATGAATTGGCTTTGTGTTGATTTTTTTCATTATTACTATATGATATATTTATTCCTTTATTTTTGTTTTTATATTCTTGCTTATCCTTTCTTATCCACAATATTAAGTATTTAAGCTTGTAATATTGTTCAAACAATTATGTTTTCTTTTGATGAATTGGATTTGTATTGATGTTTTTTCATTATTACTAGGTGATATATTTATTCCTTTATTTTTGTTTTTATATTCTTGCTTATTCTTTGTTATCCATAATATTAAGTATTTAAGCTTGTAATATTGTTCAAACAATGATGTTTTCTTTTGATGAATTGGCTTTGTATTTATTATTTCAATCTACGTGATACATTTGTTCCTTCACTTTGTTTTGTATTCGTGCACATCCTTTGTTTTCCGCAGTTTTGAGTAATTAGACTTGTAAAAGGAATTAGTGAATAAATTCCGAAAATTCGTCTTATCTTTATGAATTTCGTATTTATTTCTTTTGAGATGAGGAGGTGAGTGCGAATTTACTAATTATGTATACAAGGAAGAGGATTAGAGAAGTTTATAAAATAATATAATGTCTTATTTAATTCTGATCTGAATGAATATGATATCATTTTAAACATGAACTATTTTTACAACATATTATTCTTTTATTTTCGTTATCAGTGAACCGTTCCTTGTATAAAGCTTTAAATCCACCAATTTCAACTAAATGCTCTCAGTTTTCTTTCTATAACTTTGTTCTTTCACTTTCTTACAATATCGCATTGGGAATTTGAACTTCTCTCCGCACAGAGAAAATGTAAATGCTTTCAAGGTACAGGAAACGAAGAGAAAATACGAAATAACCTAAAATAACCTTTGCAAAGTAGTCGTCCCATCCATTATCGGAGCTGATGGAACACATCAACATGCATCTCTACGGCATATAGAAGAGATTTCTCAACGCTACGATAGTAAACACACACACATTAGACAGTATTCACCGTATCAGCTTTGACATTAAGTTGTCGATCGAATTATCTCTTGTCTAGAATTTCTTAACTGAACGTTTTTATGTTATGTAAATATTTTGGCCATGAATTTTTAATCCTTTTCCATCTCGTCGCTTTACTGTGCTTTACCGAATGCCATTAGTGATACAATTTTATTTTGTTGTTTTTAACCATCTTATAACTATTGAACATTGATTAACTGTAGCTGAAGAGCATCAAAATGACAATATTGATGTTGTATACATTCGATTGCGATAAATGTGTATCTTAAGAGAAAGAAAACGTGTCGTATATTTTTTAATTTATATTATAATTTATAATTACATAAATCCTTTTGCTATTTTATTTTGCTTCTGTTTACTTTACATCCGCTATTGATGAGCTAAAAGGAGGTGCTTTTATGTTTTCAGCCGTGATAACCGTAATATTTTACTTTCTTGCTGGTTTCTATGATGTTTTGTTCATTTACGGATGCGTTTTGCCACGGATGCGTTTTGCGGATGCTGGTAATTAGATGATTATTATGTTTCTATAATTTTGATAGAAATGCATAATTTTTAATGATTTAGGTATTTTCCACGCTTTTCATACCTCGGCGTCTGTTTGTAATATAATTGAATAATTCCTAAAGTTTTTTTCCCCGTCTGGAGGTAAGGGCATTTCGCTGAGAGTTGGAGATAGCGGATTCAATCCCCGGCCTCGGCAGAGGGCGTGGATTTTTCCATGCTCCATTCTCCTCCAAACGGGTCCCAAGATCTAACCAGCCCTTATAGAATGGGTCTACAAAGAAAGGCGATCGTACGTGTGTCGGGCCGACACCTCTATTTTTTTTCTTTTTGCTAAATACATTTAAAATTTCTGATGAATAGATTTTCTTTTTAAATTAAAAAACAAACAGAAATAACCTTTGGATTGAAATAATCTTATCTTCTGTTGAAATAGTCTTAATATAAAAGGAATGATTTTCATAAGCCTTGTATATCTGTATATATTTGCGCAGTACTTAAAATGACATGGAAATGAGTATATATTTATCAAAAAGGTTTAAATCTCGAAGTCAATTTCATAAATCACAAAATTTTCTAGCATATCCCGAAATAGTGGCTGCTGCATTTCGCGAGAAGACACGAAGAACTTCCTCTGTGAGTATCGGTGGGATGTGCACGAAGACACATGCCTTAAGCATTCCCCAAATGTACGCATCGGGAGGAGTACATACTGGCGAATCTGACGGATACGGAAAGTCTGTGAACCGAGAGATGAAATTTCCATGAAAGGTGAAATGAGAAAGTCTCTGCACATCCGTGTTGTGTGGCAGGTTGCGCCGTCCTGTTGGATATTCCTCCATCGCCAGAATAGGCATGTATTCCTGTAGCGATGTTGGTTTTGTGTCACGGAACCCCATCTTCCTCAAAGAAGTGGGGACCAATTGCGCCGTACCCTGATACCACCAAATGATTATTTCCCCCGAATGCACATTCCTTCACGACATCGGGATGGACAAAGCCTGTGAACCGGTTAGATCGTCGATTAATTTAACCTGTAACATGAATATGTGCCTCTTTGGAGGACCAAATGTTATTCATGAACTCCGGGATTTCAAAAGTCATGGTGAGAACACGGGCACAGTACAGTTTCGGGCATCCTTATCGCCCTCCCTGAGCCAATGTGCAGTCTGGATGGTGTAAGAAAACGCTACGAGACCCTTCAGGTTTCTTTGTAAGGATGTTCGTGACATGCCAAGCTTCAAGGCTGTTTTCCGTTGACTATGCCATGGTGACTGCAACATTTGATCCAGTACGCCCTTGATTGTAATTGATTGTTGTTACAGTTCTGGGACGCCTTGTACATCCTCGGTTCTGCGTAATACACTACCGGTTCGTCTAAACTTGTTAATCACTGCTTGGATGATGCTGTTGCTGGGTGCAGGTTTGCGCAACTGCTGCTCAAATACACCTTCACTCGCTGTATACTAAGACCATTATTACGGCCTAATTCGTATGAGCGATAATATTGCTTCACAATAAATACCTTTTCTTCTGTTGTCGTGCGAACACAATACGCTGTGGAACATTCCACTGCCGGAATGTTACTGGATAATGGTTCGGAGTCATGATTCTGACGTATTCAGCTCCAGGGGTGCGGTACTGAGTTTCAATACAATTTGTTTTGAGCCATCCTGTATAATAGTGAAATCCCTGAATCAGTAACAGAAAATAGGATGAAAATATAAATTCAGGCAAGACATTTGAACTTCCTTATCACGTGCCTCATTTAGCTTCCATCAAAAAGATAGTTAATGCTTTTTGAGTAAGATAACATATATTTCTAAGAGGCTCTTATCTCTCCACAGTGTTTATTGTAAATAGTGTTGATAATTAAAAATTGACGAACCATGTTAAAACTTTCCCTTGTTGAGTGCATTTGAGGCATTGTTATCGAGAGCCCTGAATCCACAGAGCCACTCTCACCTGCATTTCCAATCGGAAGAATAAATTTGGAAAAAATAACATTGTTGTAAAACGTTATCTATGCTTAAATGCCAGGATGAATTGCTAGGTTCATCGCTAGAATTATGCCTGAATCTGGGTTCGATCCTGGAGCCGGTATGGATGTTTTCTTTGTTTTCTGTATTTGTCTGCTCAATTGATTTCTCTCCTTCCGTCTGTCTAAAACTTTTGTTGGTTATTACAGCTGGAATAATAGGACTAGAGACTGCAGTTCTAATGGGGTGTAATCATGACTCTTCCCAACAAAAAAACAAAACAAAACAAAACAAAACAACGTTAGCATTAAGGTTCGAATCTACATGAAAAATCTAATTCTTAATGGGTAGATCTATTTATGGGTAGCTCCTTAATTACTGGGTTGAATTTAAACTATATCTATTAGTTGCAACTTGCTTATCCAATTTTGATTTCATTAATTTGAAACTCGCCCGAATCGAAAATTGGAAAGTTATAAACATATTTTTTTTTTCTAAAACAGCCCTTTCGTAACCTCAGTGAAAGTTTCCTAAAAATTTGATAAATAGCAGCCACTTAAATCAGAAGTGGAAGCCAAGTTGTTTTCTACTTTGCCCAAGAATCCCATTCACGTGAGTATTCGTGCCAATCATTTGCAGTACTGAGTAGATTAGTATTATGAAAACCATTCGCCTAGAAAATTTCCAGATGCCAGAACCACGGTTGGACGGTTTTGAATCAAGTGAAGAGGAAATGGTATCTGTACGCGATGGAGATTTAGTACATCAATCATTTTATATCACACACGTGAATACCTGTGCAATGCAGGCACATCATACGCTTTCTAAATCCCGTAATAACAAGACTTTCTGATTATTATGATGTTGTTTTTTTTTTTTACTGCGATCAACCAACATCGATTTCGAATGCTCGTCTACTTGGTAGTTTTTTTTTCTTTTCCGATTTAGAATTGAAATAAAATTATTAACTCATGATTTCAAGAATTGATTGAAAGAGGAAGATGAATCAACAGATCATTATTTAGAGAAAGAATCTCATCACTTCTCTGTGTGCATATCCAATGAATGGACATCATTAAAGAAGAACTGACTTTAAAGATAGATCAGGTGTAACAGTTCTTTTTAGCCGATTTTCCTTTGGAAAGTAGAACTTATGAATTTAGGCATTTTTGTGTTTGTCTCCTAATAACTTTTGAACTGGTGATTGGAACTTACTGTTACTTGATGTTTGTATTTATTTAGATATCTTAACTTTTCCTTATGGGGCCCCCTGCCAGCAAGAAAAAACTTTAGAATAACAATAAATTCGGTGTCGAACAACGCATATTAATCTGTTTACTAAACTACTAATACTGGCACGTGCTTTGATGTATTTATACATATAATGCTTAGCTTTTCAATAAAAAAATACTTTAGATGATATTAAAAATCGCCAGATAAAATAAAAACACAGAACGTTTAAGTTCATTAGAAGTTTCTCAAGTAATTGCTTTACGTACGAATATATTCTTTAATCATTTGACTGAATAATTCATATTCGATATAGGGAAGGGAGTTGTCGCAAATGGAACTTTCTTCAGAATAAAACAGTTCTTTCAACAAAAATCTAATGTTTAACAGTAATTTAAACAAAAAAAAAAACAAACAAAAAAAAAAAACCCAGATTTTTTTTGAAGGCGCTCTTTCTAGCCATCCTGTCCACAGAAGTCTTTCTGTTCATTATCATTTCCACATCTCAAACTACAAATCGGATAGACATGAACCATACCTTATTGGAACTCTTATAACATTTAAAAATCGGGCAAAATACGAGTTCTCTTATGCAATCATTCTTTCCAGCTAGTTGTTCTCAAGAAACTTCCATTTACTGTTAATGTTTATGTTCAAATTTGAGTAAAAGAACATATTTTTATCTTACTGCAAATTTATAATGTTATTTTTGTCGATTGCGTGTTTATTCTAGGAAGATAGTGATACAGAAATGCCTAATCGCTGTACAGGAGATGTAAGGGCTTTTCAGTACAGGTATTTCAAAATCTGAAGTCAGGCCTCCCTAACATCCAATTTGCACATTATCTATTGACTAATCAATCCAGAGATTCAAGATAAATTCTTGGTCTAATTTCAGCCGAACTTATTTGATCCTTTCACATCTTGCTACTCGGTTATCAGCAATAGAACGTATTGATTTGATATGCGTTCATGCGAAAAGATCAACTTTGACGGTTTGTCCGATAACAGCCTAAAGGGAGATTGCTTGTATCACTTATGAAGAATAGATATTTTTCATGATTACAAATAGATTAAAGATTCAAGATTACAAATGGGATTTGAAGCTTACGCAATTGAAAACATTTGAAAGTACACTTTGCCCGCTAATTCCTAATTCTGATTCTGATATTTATCTCTCTAATTCTCTCTCATTTGTATTTCCAATAAAGCAGAGGAGATTAAACAGTTCAGGATTAGCAGTTTTCCACCAATTAGGGAATCGCAAACGGAGAAAAATAATTATGATAACAGCCGGTCGAAAAGCCGATATTATCGAATTAGGAAACATAACGGATATCCAGATTCTAATTTTAAACATTTAATCTATAATCATCAGTCTAACTTTTATTGTAATCTTTCTTGTAAAACTCCGCTTCTTCAAAAGCTCGCTCACCATCGCTGCTAAAATGTCGATGGACTGAAAAAAGAAACCCAACCCAGATCTTTTAAGTTACTTTTTTTTCAATGTAGAATCGTACGAGCCTTTGTCGATAATGGGCAAGTGGCAAACTAAAGGTATTACATTATGTAGATTATTCATACTTTCAGGAATTATTCAGCGCCAACCTACTCTCAAAACAATTGCCTGGAAGTGATCCATCACCTTAGATTCCGGCACTTTGCCCTTGTTTGCTTCGGGTCAACATCGTATCAGCAGCGAAAGTCATTTACAATGTTTTACATAGCGTTTTACAGTGAATAAATATATAGCTAAGAATATAAAGGGTGGATCAATATTGAAAGGCACTACGCTATCGATAATATAAATTTCCTGTTTCTCGTAGTTTATACAACAGTAGTAGAAGGATAGTTCATGATGTTTAGTGTCGAATTCGGATGCAAATCTTCTATGTGAGCATCCTTCTCTTGTGCATTTCAGAACAATTTGCGCTCATCTGTCGTTTATTTTGGAATCCTCCTGAAATCTATGCTTATCGGAAAAGGAAAAGAAACATTAATTTATGTGGAAGAGCAAAGGAAAAAGTACATAATAAATTGCCAATGGATTCGAACTTTAACACCACTCTGTTCCATAAGTGTTAACTTTTCCAAACTTCGTTGACAGCTGATATTGCGAACATAGCATATGGCTCCGTTTAGTGTCTGCTTTTAGAACAATGAGCATTAATGTAGCTATTAAATTCCATACTTTCTGTGAATGTACTTCATGTTAAGTATTCCTGCAGGAAATATTCTTTTTTATAATTTTTCGAGTATTGTAGCAATGCATTTGTCTTGTAATGTCGTCTGCCCTGACACTGATGAAACAGAACAATTCGAAAACAAAATAAAACAAGGAAATTATAATTTGCTCTTCAGTAGCCTCTTGGTAGGATCAAAAATATTTATTTGGAACAGACTTTGGTATTCTATCGTTATCAAAATACTTTATTTTTACAACTGTCAATTAAGACAATTGTTAGCCTTAAGTACGTCAGGGAAATGGGTCCATTTGGCATCAAGATAAGTATTTAATATTCATCTGCGATTATGTTTCAATTTTTGAAAAAATAAATAATTTTTAAGTTTTTGTGGTTATACTGAAAAATGGTAAAACTCTTTCAAATGTTGCTGCAAAAAATTAAGCTCTGAAGAAAGTTTAATCAAAAAGAATGTGTTATCTCCCAAAGTTAAACTAAAAACAAAATACACAAATACACATTAAATAAAAGAAAAGAAAATTCATGTGCTGACCTCCGCCAGCCTCGATGAATTTTTCAATGCCCATTTAAATAAAAGCGCCTAAAAAATATATATCAACACATTGAAAAGTTGAGACCCAGTAGAAAGAACTTTAAATGTTTCAAATGTTGTTTAGCGGTTGAGTCTTCAAATATTGTTTAAAGGTTTAAATTTTTAAAGGTTGAGACCCTGAAGAAAGTACTTCAAATATTTGAAATATTGGATTTCAGTATTTCGATAACAGACTGCTTAAAGTACTCCTGTAGTTCATACACAAAATAATGTTTAGCTTATCTACTTATACAAAAACTTTTAATAGAAGTCAAAACAACACGACTGCCCTCTTGAAGCTGATTTTGATTTAGATCAAATATGAGTTACTTCCGGTTACACGATAGTCTTTTGTCTAAATCTGAAGTACAAATAGTAAAATACTTTTCTTATTATGTGCATTTTGTTTTACTGTAAATGTAGAGAGACCTCAGTTTAAACAAAGTGAACAAGAATTTTAAAAGAATTTAATAATATTTTAGATGCAGGTTTACTCCATGTTTTTTGGAATTAGCTTCGCAGGAAATGACTTTTGGAGTGGACACAAAGGCATTTTGCTCTTAATAGACGAAACCCCCAGACAAAATAAGTAATTGCTAAGCTTGTTGTCAACAGAAGCAACACAAATGTCCTTAGAGATGAGAGCAGTAACGCACTCTTTATATGCTCTCGACCCTTGAGTAATTACAACCACTGTTATTCAGAAAGATTTCTCGTCACAGTGATTCTGAATTCTTCCTCTTGTTGTTGTTTATTTCTTTTCTTTCGATCTCTAAAGATGCTCAGAGCTTTTCGTCTCAAAATTGGATTTTTTTCCCCTTAATTTTAGACTAAGTTTCTGTTTGTTCTTGAGAAAGAAAAATAAGCAATGTAGTTATTTACTTTATTAGAGGTTCTCTCCATTTGCGGCTTTAAATGGCCAAGCCGTATAAAGTTGACCTCAGCTCTCCGTGAAACCCGTGCAAACGCAAAGTTAAATTTGATGGTTTAATATTGGTTTCAAAATACGCCTTCGTTGAAATCTAAACTTTCAATTTTACTATGCAAAGTAATTCTCTCTTACTTAATTCGACATTTAAATATTGTTGGTTTGCTAATAAAATCCTATTAAAAAGAACGATTTCTAAAATTTTACTACTCTCTCTTTAATAATGCTCTTTATGAAACTTTAAAAGGATTACTTTTCACTTTATTGTTTGCTATGAAATCCAATAAAACGTTTTGAATGAGATTAAGTATATTGTTATACAAAAGTTACGTATTACAACCTTTTCTTTACTAATGAGATACCTTTCTGTTTTCATATAACTACAGTGAAGTTAATTAAAAGAAATTGAAGATAAACCCACAATAACATAGTATATTCGATTACGTCAAAAATGCATACAATAGATGACAAATTCAAATGCAGTATGTTTCAAGAAATTCTTATCCTAAACTTCGATTTACAATTGTGTCTTTGGCTTGTTTGGTGGATTAAGATTTCTCCTAAGAAATAACTTAGAAATGTTAGTGGTTGGGACATTCAAATACTTCATCCAATACATTACAGTTTTGTAATTACAAAATATTAATAAGAAAGTTATCTGTGCTTTTATAACACGAATAAGTTAACAAAAATATACTTGTTAAGTGCTCGATTGTATTACAATTAATAAATTTCGATTTCTCAAAAAGCCTCTAGTATTTGAAAAAGTAATAATGAAAAAGCTTTAGTTGCTCATTTGTTGTTTTGCATTCACTTACTGATAATGGATCAAGAAGCTCTTAATCGCGAAATCCATAAATCTTTAATAACTTGGCAGAATTTGTAATTTTCGAAAATCTTATTTTTTTAATATCGAAATGGATTTTTTTTTCTTTTGATGCAGCGTTTTTACTCAACACTTTCTCTGTTTCCTTACAGGAGCTAAATTTAAATTCTGAAGTTAATTTTGACAGGATCCTAAAACAGACAGAGTTATAGAAATTCACGTAGGTCAATCAGAAAGAAAGTTTACAAAGCTTGTTCAGCAACCTTTATTGGAAGAAAATGAGACGATGCCCTTAAACTGGCACAGATAGCTATTTTTCTACAAAGTCACCTTGACGATTGAAGCATTTGTCGCAACGTTTAATCAGCTTGTCCATTACAGTTGCAAAAAAAAACCTTGTTGTAGCCATTTTTTTGCATCACTTTGAACGTCTTCATTGCTTGATCTGTCTTTTTAAGGCAAGGATCAGATGAAAATCACAGGAGTCAAATCCAGACTTTATAGCGGATGTCTCAAAATTTTCAAGTGGAAACCGTGCAGCAAGTTCTGAGTGTTCTGTGCAAACTTTGATCGGCCATTGTCATGAAGGACGATCACACCATCATTCAAAAGACCAGGACGTTTCTTCATGTTATCGTCGTGCAATTTACTTAAAGTACAATAAGAGACCAGTTATCCAAGCGAATCGCCATTTGAAATGATAGCGCGCACCTGCAATGATACACACGAAAAAGGCCACGCGGTTCTGAGTAGTACAGCCCTCTGTCGGAGATTTCAGCAACGGCCGGCATTATGACAAACTCATAAATTTAATTTCTAGCGGTTACAAAACTTTTTTTCTGATCGATCCTCATAGAAATCTTTAAACATAAAATGAAGTAGATTAATTATTTGGCATGTTAAATAATAATCGAAAAGAATTGGCATCTAAATTATTTATTAATAATAATAACTTTAAGAAGATTTTTAAGAAGATTTATAAATGTATGTTGTACCGCTTTGTGTAAATGATGTTGCATATCTTTCCGCCTGCCAACTATTAATTGTTCTAAAATTTCTTGTCTTTTCAAATTCAAAAACGCAGCTAAAATTACAAACAAAGGAAAAAATAAATTGGCGTAACTCATTGATAATTCAACGAAACATTTGGGACGCTTCGAAATCTATGGATAACAACGAAATTGAATTGGCTAAATTCGTTTGCAGCATTATAAAAGCTTGTAAATTTCTGCAAGTCCTTCGCTGAACAAAATACAACTAGAATACAACTAGGGTTTGTTCAACTAGAATATTTTATTATTCGATGGATAGCCTAGTTAATGCCATACTTTTAATATTAAAATATTTTCATTAAATGATTTTTCTTTACAGGTTTTTTTTTTTACTACATTTCACATAAGTATAACTCCCAGTTACCTTAGCTCTGTGGAATATTTTTTCTCCCTTCCAATCAATTCCCTCTCTTTGTTGTTGATCGGCTGGAAAGCTAATTTATTTCGTTCTGAATTCAATTCACGCTCAAGCAAAATTCACCTACGAGAAAAAGAGCGGAAATAATCAGTTGGTGTCTGTGTCTATTACCTAATGACTCTTTTCATTTTGGAACGAGGCCAGGGCATTTCACCCTAATGTTTTCACATCTTATGAATCGCGTTTATTATTATTCTTTTGTCTTTTGTGACTGTGATGTGTTTACATTGCGTTCGTCCACATCCCAAAAGCAAATGAGCCTATCCGTAATCGAACGGAGAGAAAGAACTCATGCATTTGCTCTAATTAGAATCATTAGCCGTAAAAATGAACTCGCCCCTCCTAGCTAGGTGCTTCCGGCTTTAATGGATGTTAGAACTTTTCGAAATTTACGAGATTTAGTATTAAATTTACGAGTTTATTTTCAGAATAGAAGTTAAGCATTTCGGTGTAAGGTAATTTAAAAGAAAACTTCGAGTAGTAGAGAGTATTTATTAGTTAGGAAGTTAACTGTGCAGTTTATTTTTGTAAGTTTTTTCTTATTCTGTTCTGTATAAAATAAGGTAAATTTTGTTGTGCTACGGACTCTTTTTAAGATAGTCTGCCGAGGGAGTTCATTGTTGTAACTGAAAAACCAAAATTACAGCCCATTTTTCTTTTAGATAACCCTAACAATGACTTTTACTTAACAAATTTTCCGTTGTTAACGAACATAATAAAAAGAATGTCAATGTCTTTGTTATCCATCTAAGGACTCACGGAAATCTTTAGCAGAACTACAATTGAACAAATCTCCTAGAATTTTAATTTCGAAAATCAATCTTTCAAAAATTACTGATATTATATTTAGATTGATCAATATTCTCCAGCTTTGATTTGTGTTGGGTATGAAGCAGAAAATAACACTCAGAATATAATATAAAATATTTTTTTTTAATATACAAGGTGATCGAAATTAAACTTGGCCTATTTAGAGCACTGTAAAATGTACGTCTCAATTACTTAGAATCTTTAATGTTGCGTAAACGTTAATTAAAAAAAACAAAAACTAGACTCTTCTACATCAAACTTATATTTACGAGTTTAGCTTAGTAGATTTTGATGATCTTGAACCATCTTACGACTTTAGTTTCAAACAACTATTACCTTTTAGTAACTGATAATGCACTGACCTATATCATTGTAAGAGTTTAGACGTTTGGAGATTACGAATCCACTTTAAGATAGATGAAGTTGCTTAGTGGACAATTATTGGTCTTTTGTAGACCCCGAACGCTGATTTAGATGTTTGAAAGTTTTTGATGAGATTTCGGACAGTGTTAAAGGCTGTTTTTTAGGGGCATGGGGGTAAGGGCTTAGGATAGATATGGCCGTTCTGGTTTCCTTTCTTCTGTTTGTCTACTTCATCTTTTTCTTCAGGTCTAGAGTCATTCCATAATGACTTCCTGAGGAAGGCAACGGGAGACCACCTCAGTATCTGTACCAAAAGGAAATTTAATGGATTCTTTCCACCCACCAACCTTAGGGTTGAGAGAGAGAAAAAAGTAGATAGACATAGTGTAAATTGTTTTGGAATGATCATATTACTTTTTATATTAATATTACTTGTATTATTATTGTATTAATATTACTTTTTAGTTGTTCGTTCTGTGATACTGAACAGTTTTATTAGGCAATGTATTTCAACATCTGAGGCATACGAAAGATCTTACAATGAAAGAGCAAATGTTGTTAATTGTTAGAAAATTTGGATAAATTCAACCAAACTTAATCAGCTGGATCGGAAGTTAAAAGGCCAATGAATTCTTTTTAAATAAAAACTCCAAATTAAGTAAACAAACTCAAAATCTTTTTATTCGGAAAAAAAGTACCTTGAAGTGAAATAAATTTTAATACCATAAAAAAAAAACCTATGAATAACGGAGCGAACGTGATTCCAAGCAATATCTAACTCGTGAAAGCAGAAACTCGATATAAATAAATCAATTAAATTAAAAAAATAAAAAAATAAAAATAATAAGATGCCAGTGTAATTCGAAAATAGAAAAACAGAACTTTTTGATGCAGTGTTTTTCCGTGGGTTCCGGATATGCAAACATCTTCTGAAATTGGCTTTTCTTGACGGTACTCGGTATTGCCATATATCAAGAAAACAAAAAAAAAATCCAATTTGGAATAGTGGTTTGCATTTTCTGTCGTCCGCCCTCTTATACCAATAAAATTAGATTAACAGGCGTTGCCTCCTTTGAAAAGAAGATAACACAAGAAGCGAATGGTATTGGAAAGCAAAATGAATAGAAAAGAAAATTCAGAACCAAAGTTAAACACGGAACTATATGTATACATCGCCATTTTCAATTTTGTCTTACAATTTTGTCTTGATATTATGTTTACAAAAAGCGTCTGCTTGTAATAAATAACACTTCCTTCATTCTTTGTTACTGACTTTACTCAATGAGTTTCTGTAAGGGAATTGTTCTTATCTATCAATCAGTGTAAATCGTTACTTACTTTACTTTTAACATTTACTAATTTACTTAATTATTTTTCTTCGTATTTTACTTGGTAAGATTAGTAATTAGTAGCAATCATCTACCTTTATCCAATGTCAATAAAACGTCTCGCTCGTAATTTGCTATTCAATTGGAAAGTTCAATCTTCGAAAGAAAAACTCCAGATTTTTTTTTTTTTTTTTTTGGAATAGATTAAGATCCTTATTATTTCATTTATTTCTTTCAAACAAAACATACACCTCTTTGAACTTTGAGCTGTTGTCATTTGCATTTCAGGATGAAAAGCACTTTCAATTAACCCGTTAATAAGATTTCAGTTTAAATATTAATTGAACTCATCTCCCAAGTATCCCCCAGGGCCCAACTTATTAATTGAAAACTCTCAGGCGACCCACTAGAGAGACAGAGGTTTATGGAATTCTAAATGACCTCTTAATAAGTTCTGCAATTAAGCTGGGGTAATTCAATTAAAGTAGGCTTTTAAATCAGACTGTCTTAGGACCAGAGTCAATTTAGATCCCAATTCTTTCTCAAGTTTATAATATAGAATGTTGTTAATTATGTTTTATTATCCAAAGTATTTTTTTTCTCAGATTCTACTATTTCGTCTGTTTTATTAACCAAGCAGCAGTTATGTATTTTTGCGACTCATTTGGAAGCCATTGTGATAGCGACTAAAATCGATAGCTATTGCGTTTGTTCTGTCTATCCGTTCCTCCGTCCGTTAGTCCGTTCTCCCCTAACAACTCCTGAACGGAAGATCGGATCGACAAACGGATTTTCACCATTGTGTTCAGAAGCCCAAACACTGTAGGAATGGTGTATTTTCAGGGTCAAACGCTCCTACCCCCTCTTGTTCGAGATATTTGGCATTGTCATTGTATCCCCCCTAAAACCTTCCGTACGGAAGGTCGGATCGACAAACGGACTTCACTATCATGTTTAGAGGCCCAAACAACATTGGTATTTTCAGGGGCCAACGCCCTCCATATTGTTTTCATTGGATTTCCGCTATTAGCTTAAATGTGAGAAATGCGACCATCTTATTTCAGTTGTCAGCTATAGCTTGATAGGTAAAGTCTCGGATTCATAAGTTGAAGTTTGTGGTTCGAATCCGTATACAGTGAAACCTCCACTAACGGACATTCCCGAAAAGCGGACACCCCCCAATAGCGGACAATTTTGCAATCCCCAGTCCCTTAATATAGATGTTTCCATGTATTGACCTCCGATTAGCGGACACTCCCAATAACGGACAACATTCTACAGAAAAGGAACGAGCTTGTGTTGCTTTTCAAAAGTAATAGAATCAGGCTACAGTAATACGATTCGTCCAGAGGAAATTTTGAAATTATGGATCACGAACTCCAAACACATCAAAGTTCGGGAACGGAGACAAGTGCGATCGACTCTATTGTCTTCGATTAGTTTTGTGCTGCACGAGCAAAAAACATTCCCATTAGTGGGCCATTATTGCAAGAAAAGGCGTTGGAAGCAAAGGGGACTCTGAAGGCCTTGCAAAGTTAAACGATTTAAATATTCATATTGAGAAATATGTTTTAATGTCAAACTCTGTTAACTGATAACTTTAGTTAATAAAATTAATTTTCTAATCCGTTGTCTTACTTAAAATAATGACAAAATTAATACTGTAATTAATTTTGTTATTATTTTAAGTAAGACTAATGGATGAGCAGTCATTTAAAAAGGAAAATAGTAAACAGTTTGCAATTGTTCATATTTTCTCATAGGGCAATGTTAATTGTAGAAATTTAAGATTGTATGTAATTTTTCATTAAATGACATGCTCTAAGCTAAAAATTGAAAAAAAGATAGTCCTCCCCAATAGCGGACACCTCCCAATAACGGATGAAACTTCCGGTCCCATGACTGTCCGCTATTCGGAGGTTTCACTGTATTTTCTTTTCTCTTAATCTTTTTTCCTCAATGTCCGCCAAAAATTTTTTTTCTTATTTTCCTAACTTTTTTTTATTTTTCCTTCCCTTTTTTTAAGGGTCGCCCTTAAATTTGTGCTTCTGCACAAATATGTATATGTGCGTTTGTCGTCCTCTCTGAAACGGACGTAAAGGATGTTCTTGAAACGTGGCTTGCAAATTTTTGAATAAAAGGCGATCTAAACTTTTCTACTTTTCTTTGATGGAGAAATTTGCGCGTGAATGTGGCAGAAACTCCAATCGAAAAGTATTTAAATGAGAAGCAATGAATTCTGTTGGTGTCTAAAACTGTATATTAAATCGTTAATAATCCATTATTATCATTTGTGCAACTGTACTGTAATTGAAATGATTTTAAAATAGACAACTTACATAAATATTTGCTTATTTAGTTGATCATTATATTCTTCATTCTTGATATCTCCAATTAGATAAATAATACATTACAATATATATCTTTGAAAATCTCACTGATAAACAAGCTATAAATATCTGGATTGTGTTTACTTTTTCTAATGTAGTTTTTTATGCTGATTTCAAATCTGAAAGCCGTTTTGCTCTACACGTCAGGTTTTGAAGATATCGACAAAAATTAATTTTCATGGAACACCATTCATCAATTTTTTTTTACCCCCAAGTAAAAATTGTAATTTTTCAAGCAATGCCACACAATATTTTCGTCGTCTGTGAAAACAGTTATATTTAAGGTTGTTGTGGCTTAATAAGTGGGATTCGAATGGGACATGGGTGCGAGGCTAAATTGTTGTCCGAGTGATGTTGGACTTTGGGGAAGACACACGGGAGAGACAGTTTAAGGCGATATTATGGCGTCCGAGGTTGCATAAATTCACCAGATCTGTTTTGCTATTTGTGCGGCTATCTGACAGACAAATCCCATCGGAAGACTTTTACACCGTTTCTGAAGAAAGCATATGAACTATACTTCGATTCAAAGGTGGATACTGATAAATCGTGGGCACCACAGTTCATCTGTTTGACATGTGCATGCAACTTGCGCGGTTGGATAAGGAAGGCGAAGAACAACAACCATCTGGCATTCGGAGTTCCTATGATATGGCGTGAGTCAAGCAACCACACCACAGACTGTTATTTCTGTTTGTCGTATGTCACCGGATTTTCCTACAAAACTCGTGCATCTATAAAGTATCCAGACGTTCCTTCAGTTTCTAAACCAATTCCACATGATCCCGTCGCTTGTCCAATACCAATAGCACCTGCAGAATATACAGTTGATGAAGAAACTGAAGAAAGTCTTCTTTCATCTTTCAGCAACGTATCAGACCCTGACTACCAATCTAGAGAAGATATTCATTTAATAGACAATGCTGATCTCTGTGACCTTGTACGGGACCTAGCACTAACAAAAGATCAAGCTGAACTCCTCAGTTCACGCCTTAAAGAATTTAATTTGCTTGCACCGGGTACAACAACTTCGCATTTTCGCCACAGACACAAATAACTTGTAAAATTCTTTGCAATTAGTGACACTATTTGCTACTGTACGGACGTTCAATGTCTCATGTCAAGCCTCTGGGTGGAACACAAAATTACAGCATGGCGATTGTTCACCGACTCATCCAAAACAAGTTTGAAAGCAGTATTATTACACAATGGAAACCAATACACATCAGTACCGGTTGGATATTCTACCCACCTGAAAGAGACATATGAAACTATGTCGCTGCTTCTTGAAAAAATACGCTATCACGAGTATAAATGGTGTATCTGTGGTGATTTAAAAGTTATCACAATTCTCATGGGAATGCAGACAGGGTACACTAAGTACTGCTGTTTTATCTGCGAGTGGGACAGTAGAGATAGAAAGCACCACTACATAAAGAAAAATTGGCCAATCAGAACCACAATGCAGCCAGGAAATAAAAATGTTCTTCGTGTGCCGTTGATTGACCGTGACAAAGTTATCATGCCACCACTTCACATCAAGCTGGGGCGCATGAAGAATTTTGTGAAGGCACTAGACAACGACTCAGATGCTTTTCGATACCTGTGCAATAAGTTTCCAGAGTTGAGTTATGCGAAAGTGAAAGAGGGTGTGTTCATAGGTCCACAAGTAAGGAAGGTAATTGCTGACACCCACTTCCAAGACTTACTGAATGATACTGAAAAAAATGCATGGGTGGCATTCAAATCAGTTGTAGCCAATTTCCTTGGAAATTATAAATCTACTGATTATGTGAATATTGTGAAGAAGTGTATCAGTGCGTACAAACAGCTGGGTGTCAACATGTCCCTCAAAATTCATCTCCTCGACTCACATCTTGACTTCTTCCACGAAAACCTAGGTTCAGTCAATGACGAGCATGGTGAACGTTTTCACCAGGACATCTCGGTGATGGAGTCACGGTATCAGGGTCGATGGAGTACAGCCATGTTGGCTGACTACTGCTCGACACTTCAGCGTGACATGCCAAATGCTCAGCACAAACGCAAGTCTACAGCCAAGAAATTCAAACCAAACACACCTTCGATTAAGGAAGTATTTTCAGTGTGTGTATGGATTTTATGTGTGAATTAGATCTTGAACTAGATATTACTATATTGTATATATATCATGGAATTCAATCTCACTATTTTCTTAGCTAACGCCATGTTCATTAGTACTCCATGTAATAATAATTGTTCTAGTGAAATATAAATGGTTGAAGGAGTATATCTAAAAAACGGTGGGTGATAGAGACAAATGGTTTGCATATTTTGAATCATCATGTTTCACTTGTCTTAGAACAAGTGTTGATTACCAAGATATGCGCCACTTTTTAAAATTTGTTTTTCAGTATCTTCTTTTATATCGGACGATATTTCGCAAAATTTTATCATTTTGCTTTGTCAAGCCTTCTTTTCAACAATAACATGAGTTCATCATTTTCAATAACCTATTGACACAATCACGTTTCCATCATATAACTTAATAATAACATGAGTTAATCATTCCCAATTAATACAACATAATAATAATAAAGTTTATCACCATAATAATGTCTTAACAACATCTTAATAATAACGTGAGTTTATCATTTTCAATAACATATTAACACAATCACGTTTCCGTTATATAACTTAATAATAACATGAGTTCCCAATTGTACATCTTAATGATGAAAGGATTATGACAACCGTATATAAATTAAAATGTTGAAAGAACGGGTCCGCGAGCATACAGCGGCATATAGGAACAACCGCTCACAGACCTCGGAATGGGCCGAACATTGTCTACTAGAAAATCACAATCCAGACCCAGAAGTTAATATACTCTTTAAAATATGGACAAACACACTAGAGACATAATAGAGCATATACTATTAAAGCTTTTGAATGCATTAACAAAGATAGAGGGACGTAGTTAATGCTAATATTTTGTCGTATTTCCAAGATAAAATTAGAGGGAAAGAAGCTAAATTTAAATAAGAATTAATTATTATTATTCAAAACGAAGCAAAATTTAATTAGGAAATATTATTAAGATGTACAATTGGGAACTCATGTTATTAACAAGTTATACTGTAAATTCGAAACGTGATTGTATTAATATGTTATTGAAAATGATAAACTCATGTTATTATTAAGTTATATGATGGAAATGTGATTGTGTTAATAGGTTATTCAAAATGATGAACTCATGTTATTATTGAAAATGATAAACTTATGTTATTGTTAAAAAGAAGGCTTGAAAAAGCAAAATGATAAAATTTTGCGAAATATCGTCTGACATAAAAGAAGGTTTTCAAAGATATATATTGTAATGTATTATTTATTTCGTTGATAGCCAAAATACCCGTGCTTCGCTCGGGTTACAAAAAAGAGTTGTCCTGATGTGGATGACGAAGAAATTATAATTGTGTGATCACATTGAACTTTTCCAGATGGTAAAAAAATCACATAGTAATTACAAATTAATGTTATTTTCCTATTTTTGTAACTCGATAAGTCCTAGATATCAAATTAATATCGAGATCGGAAAATATAAGACTTCTCACCCCTTTCTGCCCTTCTCCATATCCCTTCCCCATTTGATAAAAAAAATTCACGTGATTTATCTACTGAAAACTTTGAATTTAGAGTCACCAGCTGAACGGAATGAAGTTGGAGGAGCAGTACTTCGATCTCCCTCCTCTAACTCCGTTCCCAGTGGGCAGATGACTGGGTGAATACTGGAACCTTCTAGAGGAGAAATAACCAGGAAAGAATCGCCGACCTTCGGCAGGGATTAGACAAGCATCCTTTTCACTATGACCTAGGAGGCCCGCAGATTTTAATTAAACCACAACAAAAAACCTAAAACTTGGTTAATGAGTGAAGCGAGTAGGAATAACAATAAGTAATTTTTTGTAACGAATTTTCTTAAATTCTTTTACAGCCTTTCTTAATAAGTTAACTTTAGAATGTTCTGTTAAAAAAGAAGGAAATTTCTAATTCCTTTCCTACCTCTCCATACACTTTTTCTTTTCAGGAAGATCTTTGCCATTTTATCTCTTTTCGAAGTGAGTAATCTTTTTATTCTCTCTTTCTTTTTTTGGAGGTAAGGTGGGGAGAAGAAGGATCTTCCTTTCTTTTTCTTTAGTAGTCTGAAAGAGAATCATTGAGGCACGTGGCAAGTTTCTATTCCTTTGAGAGAGGTTTGTGCAATTGGTTTGAAATTCTACTGGGGATCACTTTTCCTCATTTTTTTCTGTCTCCAATAGAGGATGCAACCCTGCTTCTCTGTTGTTGGACAACAAGATCGATAGTTACTTGTTTAAACGGTCAAATGTATTTCAATTTGCTGTGAATTTTATCGTTTCATGCCTTTCTTTTATTGTTTCTTCCCATGCTCATTTAAAATATAATTAATATTTGAAGATTTAAACCATCCATATCGCCAGAGATAGTCATCGAATTTCATTCTGTAAAATCTCTTTTACCTTTCTTTGGTGAACGTCAAAAAAATTAACGACGAACAGGCAGTGCAAACCAAAAAATGCATGATTTCGTTTTAATCTCTGACAGCTTGTTGACAGTTTTATCTTTACGTAATATTGTTGATCAATTCATTTTAGTTGTTACATGGATGTAGAAAAATTGATGAAAATAATACAACGATCATCAGCTAGAGTTGTGCATTATGGTGTATACTTAATTACTGCTTAAACTGTTGTCAATACAAATCACTTTTAATTTGATATAATTTAAAACTTGGAAAATCCTTTCATTTACAAATTTTCTATTTCTTTATTCCAGTCTTTATCCATTATCCACCTCTTAAAATTAATTAACTATGAAGAATGAATGTTAAGAATTCCTGAAAGATTCTCAAACAAAGTGGTTAGCTTAGTGCTCGTTTGATGGCATCCGTTTAACTACTAAAATGAATTGATCAACAATATTAGATCCGTCAATATTAGATCACTTCAAAGATTAAAATATTTTATCAATATCACAAAATAATAATAAGAAAAAGTAATTGTACTAGAATAAATTAAAATGGTTAAGCGTCTGAATTAGTGTTTGAATTTCTTTAGAATATAGTTTCTATGTAACTGATTTGATTTGAAAAAAGAATTCACTATCTGTAAAGAAGCAGTGTGACAATTAAATTTGTTTTTATTTAATAAAATCTAGTTTATTTAATGTTTTTGAGTTATTATTTTAAAATATACTTATCTGTTACGATAATAATACTTAACTTCACAATAATATTCTTCCATAAATTCTTTACTCTATAATAACGACACCTGAAAAAGAATAATCGATCAGAATATTCGAAATGTTGTCGTTATTACGGAGTAAAGAATTTATAGAAGAATATTATTGTGAAGTTAAGTATTATTTTATTTATTTTTTTTATCTTTTATTTAATAAAACCCAATTTGGCCGTGCTGGCGTGGCCGTGCGGTTTAGCCGGCGGGCTGCCGTTGTGGCCGATGCGCCAGTACCCGGGTTCGAATCCCGGTGGTGGCATGGCTGTTTCTTTCTTCTTCTGTGTTTCGTCCGTTTCCCACCTGGGACTTACTATCTCAGGGTTATCCTGGACGGGATATAATTCTCGTCCCCCCTTTCTTGAATTTCACTAGCCTCGCCCTGACGTTGTCAGGTTGAGCTAGTTCCGTGGTCCCTAGTTGGCCAAATTCGATAAAAGGAAGAAAACCCAATTTACCTAAATCGCCAGATCGACACCATTTGAATATTATTTACTTTCATCCATTAATCCCAGATTCGGTTTCCTAACAGTTACAATTGGTAACTTTGGAATCAAAGTGATTCAAATACAAAACATAAGTTAAATGTAAAGTCACAGACTTTCAAACTTCAGTAATAGTTTACTGACTTTCAAAAATCTTAAATAATTCATTAATTCGCTTCGAATGAACTACAGGAGAAGAATTAAAGAATTATACTAGAGAAGAATTAGTTCTGTGAATGCAGAATTCTGTCCTCTCCTCTGTCGTTCTGTATTTCGTTTTTCTCCTACTTATGAGACTTTTAGCCAACGGATGATTGTATCTGATGAAAGATAAAAATTCCGAAACATTGCTGCTCTGGATTCACATAAAAAAATTTAGATTTAAACTTTGCAATTGTCTAAGACTTCAAAATGTCTTTGTATTCCAACTCTATCTAGTTATGCATGATTTAAATCCTTTGCATGAAAGTGGGAAAAGAAAATTCGTTCAAAAAAAGGAGTAACTCCCTTCCAGTTTTCAACCCGTGTCTTCACTGGTAACTTCGTTGTTTTGTAATTTCCGTTCCAGAACTGACATTTCTAGGAAAAGAAAAACCTATTCATTCTAATTACATTCCGAAAACGAATGGTAATAGATTTTCATGATCATTAATTCCAATTTTACTTTTAACCTTTATTTCGTAGTTCACTAATCCGGAACTCATTAGCTAATTTTCTCTTCGGTCAGGTATTTTTTATTTTTTTTATTTCTCGAACGCTAATGAAATCGGTTTCTCGCTTCCATAAATTATCGTGTGGTAAATAAAAAACAGTTAGCTTCGTAAATGCCAACGAGAAATTTAATGACACCTTAGCACAATCATTAAACGAGGTGACTGTGTCTTTGCCTCTTGGAATACTTTGTAATTGAATAGAAGAATTTAACCTGTTTCGTTTTCTATTTCGGATAAACATTACTGACTTAATGGAATAACGAAAATTAATAATACAACCCGTACAAAGAAATAATACATGGACCGTCCGGGTTGTATTATTACTTTTTAAATGTATCAAAACGAATCCGGTTGAGGAAGAAGAAAGAGATTTCTTTATATAAGCATCTTTCATATATTTTGTAAATTACTCCTCCTAGAAATCCTTAATGTAACAGCACTCTTTTAATTCCCACAATATTTCGTCCGTCTTTGCGAAGGACTTCTTCAGGTGGAAACAGAGGACAAGAAACTATTCTCCTTCCTCTACATTTCATAAGGATTACTAAGGATTATCCAAGTAATGCTAATGAAATATAGAGGAAGGAAAGTAGTTTCTTGTTCTCTGAAACCACCTGAAGAAGTCCTTTGCAAAGAAGGACGAAATACTCTGGGAATTAAAGAAATGTTATTATATTAATAAGATTTCTAGGAGTAAAGAAATTTCTTGTCCTCAATTTAACCTGAAGAAGTTTTCTATTGAAGAAAACGAGATATCGTGATTAAAGAAGGATTTTTAAGAAGATATTTTAGTTATATTGTGTACATCATAGTTCTACTTCTTGTTAACACCTGCAGGAAAAAACAGATTCATAGGCTAAACTCCAATGAATTCTTTGAAATCTTAAGTTTTAAACGTGTATAGTCGTTGAGAGTATCTTACATAGCCAATTCTGTAAAGGGTGTCAAAAGGTTGTAAGCGGTGCCAAATATTTCCGGAACCGTTCTGACTCTCCATGTCGAAGCTTTTTACTAATCTACGAAATTCATTAGTTCTACTTCATTAGTATTTATTTTTTTCCCTTGATCGTTATCGTTTCTCATCAATAAAAATTATAAAAGCCATAACAAACTTAAATTTAAACATTCAACGACTTGATAACTAAGTATGCCTTCGTTTTGGCAAAATTGAAGCGGGGTGATAATTGTTGATTTATTTTTATGTGAGACATTACAAGATATAACAATTTATAGGATATTATAAATTAAGTTTTTAACGGGTTGTACGATTAAAACTTGTTTAAAAAAACCGATATTACTTTTAAAATGTTTTCACACATTTAAAACATTCTTACTACTTACAATTAAAAACAGAAAAAAAACCCAATAAAAGATATATATATAAAGCCGGACAGTAATCTGAAATTTGAAAAATCCCAGTACAAAATTCAGAATACTATTTCTGTGAAAATACGGCCGAATTTGTTTTCACTTCATCAGCGGCACTAGTGTGAAAAATCGAATTTAAAATTTAGAAAAACAAAAACGCAATATATAAGGACTTTGCTCTTTTTTATCGTATATATTCTTTGTTTAATTTTTTTTATTTTATCTTTACATTTCATGTTTATAAATTGGAAATTAAACAAAAAAGGGCAACCTCCTCAATATTGAGTTAAAGTATTAATAAGTAATTAAATAAATAAATAGATAAATACCTTAATAAGAAGTAATAAAATATAAACTTCAAAATTACTGATGCCTGAAGACGTGGAGGTAATTAGATTACCATAGAAACAGTGATTTGTTTTTTGGGTATTAGCGTTTTCAAATCCCAAATCGCTGTCCGGCTATACCGGTATATATATATATATATATATATATCGCAAAGCAAAGATTTTAATCAATCATTTGCAATTTAAAAATTTAGAAAGTATAAAATATAAGAATAAAATTAACTTATATTACTAAACATTATATGTTTAGTAATATAAGTTAATTTTATTCTTATATTCTATACTGTTCTAAATTTTAAATTGCAAAAGATTGATTGAAATCTTTGCTTTGCGAAACTCAAAGGCCTTGCTTTAAGTTTTGCCTTAATATATATATATATATAAGTTCAGTTAAAACCTGCTGAAATTCCTGCACGGTCATCATCATCATCTTTAAAATATCATAAATTAGATCGACGTCTTACAAACTACAGCAATAATGCAGAGATAATTCTGCCAACGCTTTGAGGAAGATGAAAATTTTTAATCGTTCAAGGCATTTAAAGAACGTTCGGAACAACCTTGGAATATGTTGTTAAGTTCACGTGACTTGCAAAGAACCATCCTTTTATTAAAGGACTGAAAACTTTCGAATTGAAACTTGGAACGGCTTTTTCCCCACAATAGTAACTGTAAGAACGTAAACCTAATCCAACGGAACCGAGGTATAAAAACTATCACTATTTCCTCGCTCTAGTCTTCCTCTAATCTATACCATTCGAAAAAGGGTTGACAACTGTTTTGAAATGAAAATCTGAAAGGCTTTTTCCTCACGATTAGAACTCAACGGAATGGAAAACTAATCAAATGGAATAGAGGCCAACTTTATTTCAAATTCGTAGTTCTATCTTTCCACTACTACATTCCCTTCGTAAAGAATTGATTTCTGTTTCGAAGCTAAAAATTTGATGGATGTATTCCTCACTATTCAACTTCACGGATGTTAATCTAATGATGTCGAAATCTATTCGTCATTCTAAATTCAAGACCAATAACAGAATCGATTTGTCAATTCTGTTTTGTAAAAAATAGAATTAAGAATAAAAAGGAGCTTTCAACTTGTATCTATCAATACTCATATAAAAAATGTTTGTGTTTTATGGTGGTTTTATTTTTCTTAATTGTTAATCTTAATTGTTAACTCTTAATTGCTTATTGTAGTTTTTTTTTTTAAATAACGGAGGTAGCTTGGTTATTTGTTCCATTTAAACTAAAGAAATATAAATTGCATTAAACTTTTTTTAAAAGATTTTCGTCTATTTTACATTATTACACCATTGAATTCAGTTTTCTTTTTCTATATATTTATGTTTTGCATTTTGATTTTATAGTGTTTATATTGTCGACTTCAAAAACTTTTTTCAGAATTTTAATTCTTTATATTAGGCCTATATATTTATTTTTGCGTATTTTAATAATTACATGTGTTTGTATTTTTATATACTGTATATTTATATCTTAACATTAAATTATACCGTATATTAAAATGTATATATAGATAGAGCTTTTTGAACGTCTAGTAGCAAAATTCTTGAGAAGAAAGGGATGTTATGTCTAATGTTTATTGTTCAAGCGACAACTTTTGTATTATAGTTTGTAACAAATTTTCAAAAACTCCACCGTCGTCATCAATGCACTTTAGTGCACACGATTCACTTGTAGTGCATTATGGCGGAGAGAATCTATTGCGCGACAATTCAAGTATTGTATATTCAATTAGCTTTATTTCGGAAACCGTTCGGAACAAGTCATATTCATATAAGTTTTTTTTTAAAAAATGACGGATACTGTGATCTCCCAGAACATTAACTTTCTTCCTAAGACACCTTGTATATACGTTTAAATATATCTCTTCACAATATTTCTTCACACAAAGAACATTTCTTACATTTCTGATAAAATTTTGACAAAATAAATTAATGTGATTTTTCCTTAACATTATTGCAGTTTGTATTACACATAAGGAAAAAAAAACCGAACATAAGTAAACGTAAATTCACTGAGCTAATTTTTTTTTTTTTTTTACCGGGAATCGAGACAGTACTATTTCGAATTGCTGAAACTATCGTCAGTCCGATCCGCCCAGTATTCCCAGCTCAGTGAAGAAGTTTATATTACAAACATTTAAAAAACTTATCTAAATAAATCTTTTGGTACAAAATATAGAAACATACTACAGCTACCGATATTTCGTCTTTAATATCTAAAGACTTTCTCAAGGATTTCCTCCTTACAGAAATGAAAATAACAGAAAAGTAAAGAGAAAAGAAACACACTTTTCTCAGACAAAATATAATAATGCAAAGGATCTTAAACGAACGATATAAGATAAAATAATTGACATAAAAATGAACATAAAACGAGCATAACAATGATTCAAAACAAGTAGCATAAAATATTATTATTTGAAAATAATTTTTTTTGTTTGGGTGTTTTCACGACTTAAAAAAATGTAGTAATAATAAAAGATGATAAGAAACTTCAGTGTATTCACTCAAAATAACATACAGGATTATAAAAACCACTACTATTGATCCAAATGATTCTTCGATTTTCACCTTTATTCAATCAATCAGTCATTTCCTTTCGCTCTTATCCAGAGCATAGGGCTTCGACGAAGTTCCGCCAGTGCACTCTATTTCGAGCGAGGACCTTCAACTCTGCAAACGTCTTTCCTTCCATCTTGGCCTCTTTCTCCACTGTCCTTCTCCATGATATCTTTGGTCTTCCACGTTTCCTTTTTCCCTGTGGATTCCAGAACAAAACTTGTCTCTCAACAGCATCCTGGCTTTTTCGGAGGGTATGACCAATCCATCTCCATTTCCTTCTCTTAATTTGAATAGCGATGAACTCCTCTCTTGTTTGGTTCCAAAGATCTTCATTTGATATCACATCTGGCCAGAAGATTCGGAGAATTTTCTGAGACATCTATTAATAAAGACTTGCAAGCAACTGGTAATTTTGGAGGTGACCTTCCAAGTCTCACAACCGTACAAAAGCACTGCTTTCACATTGGTTCTGAATATTCGAAGTTTAGTCATTGTGGATATCTCTCTTGCCATCCTTTCACCTTTATTACTTAGCTAATAATTACTGTATTCTTCTTTGATGTTTGCCCTTTTGTGTAAGTCTGGGAAAAACATGTTTGTTTAGATGAATTAATTGTGAAACTTGAGGTAGAACGTCGTTATCATTTATTTTTTTAATTCTCTACTTAAAACACTCTGAGAAAGAGGCAACAGGACGGAAAATAAGTTGTCCTAATTCATAATTGAATCTTTTCGCATGAATAATTAATGGTGAGAAGTGACTAATCAAAAAGAAAACGTCTCAGTGGCTTTCTTAATTAATGATCTTCTAATGAGAAAAGGGATTTGTGTTATTTGTTTATTCCCATTTCTCGCATTATTTTTCATTAAATATTTTCAAGAGATTTAGTTTAAGCCCCCTTTCTCTTTGGGAGTATCTTACAAAGTTAAAGGAACTGTACTAGAACAAACATCATAACTCAAATGAAATATTAACATCATATTCCAAAGTTACAGAATTTCTGTTTTACTAAAACTAACAAAACTTTACATGCCTGTTCTTCTATTTCGAATTCTAAGACAGAAACATTATTTTGGAGGCAAAGTCATATTATAAAATAAAGGAAGAAATGGAGAATGAAGACATGAATTCAAAACTTAACTAGATGCACATTTGAAATTCCTTCTTGGTAGAACTTTTGAAGAACGTCTACACAAATAACAGGGCTTATTTCAAAGAGAAGATAATAGTTTTGATCTTATCTGTAAATAGTTATTAGAATTTGAGGAGAAACTAAATGTAAAAATACTAAATACAGTTAGAAATAATAAGTGTAATAAAACAATAATAATATTAATATAAATTTGCAGAGTAATTACTTATATTCACTATCGTATACCAAATAACTACACAACTCGGAAATCTTTTTATAGATTTAATTAACAACTATTGGTATATTCAACTTGATAATTTCAAGCTTACAACTATTTCAAATCTTCATAAATGTAAAAGTCAAAGTCTTTAAGTTAATCTCCTTTCCTTGACTTTATCACCACTTCTCGATGATCAGCAAATCACTTCTATCAGATTATCTTGCGGCAAGCACATAAAAATATATATAGTTCACTATCCGACCACTTCTATTAGATTTAATCTTAAAAGTTCTGCAAACGTAACGTCAGTATTTCACTGGAAACTCATGAATCATTAGTATTCTCCAATTTAGGCACTAATAATTATTTCTCCTAATAATCTTCCTATTTCTTCTTACACTCTGCCTTTAAGACCCTAATTATTGTCTCGTTTCTACTTCTAACATTAAGTAAACGAATCACTTAAGGAAAACTTTACTTACGAGTGTTCGTTGAATTCTCTCGTAGAACAGCTTCGGTGTATCCCGAGTTTATAATCGCCGATTCCCTTATTTCGCTCTTGTATCTCCGTTTCCTTTCAAAGTATATTTGTCGCATATAGATAACTTTGCCGCTGAGTTCATCTCTATTTCCTAAATATGATGAACTTCGATAATTTATCTCCGGGCACTAACTTTCAAATGCTCCTGTCGCTATATCGTGATCACCCGATGATTCGAAACGGAACTCATAAATATGTCACTTATAACGAGCGTCGTTTTCCTTCTTTAGAACTTTGCAATGGGCTCCTTATATCATCATTCGCCCATCTATGCGTAGGTCTTGCTATAAACTATTGCTGCCTGAGATGAAGAGGTCTTCGTCTCCGTTGTGTCCGATTCTTCGATCTAAACTGCTTCCTTATTTTCTATCGTGGCAATTTTATGATCGGTTCTGCATTTTCGGCTCGTATCCTGGCAAGTCTTCAAACGGTACAGCTACTTCGCCTCGTATCCTGGCGAGTCTTCAATCGGCACAGCTACTTCGCCTCGTATCCTGGTAAGCCTTCAATCGGCACAACTACTTCGCCCCGTATCCTGGCGAATTTTCTATCAGCACTCATTCCTCGCATCCTATCGTGGCAAGAGATCGGTGTGAACTACCGCCTGACACTCAAAGAAATATCTATCTTCTCACGGTTCGTTGTCTCGTGTCTCGTGCAACAATTAGGTCAACACTCAATCAAGCTCGTAGATATCACAAAGCATCTTCGTGCCAACAATGCATCGTCTGCGCTTCTGGTAAATGCAAAAATGGCTGAACTTCGAAAATTAAACCAATTGTCCTAATAGAGAAAATTAAATTATCTAAGCAAACTTTTAGGGTTAGAAATTTAACACTACAATTTCTAAAATAAGAAATGATAAAATTATATTCTGTATGATACACAACCCGTAACCACAAAAACGGTCGCATTGGAAATCGGAAAAGATTTCTACTATTTAAAAAGATTCTTTAAAGCTCATAAAAATCCAATATTTTATAGAACTCCATAAATTTTGTAGAACTGCATGAATTTTATATTTGCAATTGCGAAGCATAAATAAAAAAATAATTAATTACAAAAATTTTTTTTTTTTTTTTTAATATATCACGTTTTTAAAGCGGACTAAAAAGTATAAAATAATTTTTCCTAGCCCCATATATATTCCTAATCCCATACAGATAGTCCTGAAAATTTCTGATTGTACAGTTTTAATAGCTATGAAAATACTTGTAAGATTTAAAACGAAAAACGTGGGGCGCATGCAATAGATAATTGAGATGGTATGGATGGAGTGAATATTATCTTCCAATAGATAATAATTGAGATGGTATGGATACAGTGTATATTATCTTGCGCCCAGTTTTGGATTGTCCGATCCCATTCGTTTTTTGATACAGATTGAAGACATATATAAAGAGCCTTAACTTAAAAGAAAACCTTACTTTCCATTCCGATACTTGCAGTTAGAGTATATCAACTTGTAATATCTTTGTATCAACTTCTCGTTTGAAACTATAAGCAGATCTAGAATAAATGCGCTCTATTAAGGTTTTGTTCTGAGAAATTATTTGATAACAATGAACCAAAAACCTAACAGCCATAATTACAAAACTAGGAACCACTATTGTTACTTATTAAAACAATGAGCGGAAGTACAAAAAAACCTTAGGATAATAAAAGAAAGGGTTGATATCAAAGAAATCAAAAATAAATAAAAATAAGAATAAGCACTTCTAGTGGTGGTAAAGGAATAGGGCCCAAAAAAAAGTACCCAGCTAATTTTTGGTATTTTCGAACCCCTCCACACTCCCTCTTGTCACACTTTATCACAATCTTGTGAACCCCTCTCACTAATATCACGCACCACCCTAATTTACATCAAAAACTAGTATTTTTAATGTAATATTATAAATGTAATGTAATAGTAAGTACTTATAAGTTTCCGTTCAGAACACCTATTAATCAGTTCAACGACCACGTCGTGTAATGAATCGTAGAATATTGATAAGAGAACTTTATCCTTTAACTGGTAAACGGCCCTATAAGCATTCGCAATTGTGTCTGATGATCTATAAGCAATTAAATTAACCAAAAATAAAAATAAAAGTCCTGAACGTATTTTAATTCTTATTGTAGTTTAATGTACTACTAGTAAATATATTAAAGATTTTGTAATTTTTCCTGCAAAGTTTAGATCTTAATGATTGATATTACATTTAAAAATAAAATTTAAATCTATTTTATATCTTTGGGTAGATATTAAAAAATTAAATAGTCTAAATGCAGTATTAAAAAATAGAATCAAAATTTAAAATTAAAACGATTTCTTTTTGGTATTATAGGAATATTTTTGGTATTGGGTATTTTGATATTATCGAAAATTAGAAATTTAGAAAAAATTTAAATCTGAAATTAAAATTACCTTTCTTCGTATTGTTAGAAATTTTTCATTGCACTAATGCATATTCAAGCATATTTTTGTTTGAACTTTAGACAATTGCGGGTTTGGACAAGGTTTAGACAAATGCGGGTGTTTTAATGAATTTCATAATTGGTATTTTTAACTTCAAAAAAATGCATTTAAGTGAATGTAATGTGACGTCACATATTGTCTGGCCCCCTCCCTCGTCATATTTTGTCACGCTAAGCACAACCCCCCCCCCAGATATGCAAACGTAGTTTATGGACTACGTGTCCAATGTTAATTCAACAGAATCTTCATGAAAAGTCACAATTATAAAGTACACTAGAATTACGGGTGATTTATTAGACTTCAGATGTTGACAACTCCATACGTAAATTTGAAAACTCACTTAAATATTAATCGATTAACTTTTGTAATGGGAAATTAATTCTGTAAAATTAATGAAGCAGAATTTATTAGTAATAGAAATGAAGGAATTTTGCCTGCAACTGAATTTTAAATAGTTGACATATTTGACTTCTGTATGTTTTAAAGTGATTCTAACCAATTTGTATTTGCAAAACTCAGTCTTCTTCAAAAGTTTCATAAATCTGGCCAGCTTTATAATTTTCAGTTGCTGAAATATATATATACAAGGTGGGCGTAATTAAACTGACACTCCTCAAAGCCATCTGTGGATCGATCGAACAACCGGAATGGCACTAAAGTTGTTGGGGAGACTAATGAAGACATGGGAGGAAGGATTCCAAGAACAAAAAATAGTTCCAAAAGTCGCCGATAGGGAAAAATGTGGCGCTATGCAATGTGAAAAAAAAGTTGCAATGGACAGAGAAATGAATAACAAAGAACCAACTGTAATGAAACATTACGTTTTTTTATGCAGCACGTTCACTTCCCCTTTGCGGAAGGGGACCAGATTCAATGTGATCACCGTTCTTGTGGACCAGGAATTGCATCGTATGTCCGTGATACGTTGTCCTTTAAGGTAAACAAGTTCGGGAGCAATGTGTGGTGTGCTCCATCTTGATTAAAAATTATCTCGTCATTCTGAAATTGCGGAATGACGAAACTGTTCAGGATATCTCGATATTTCTGTGCGGTAATGAATAGGTCACTGGTCCTGTCGGAGTTTCGTGAATGGTCCTACGATGAAATCTGCTGTGAAGCCACACCAAACAGTGATTTTTTGTTGTAATGTAATGGGATTTCCTGAAGCAAATAGGGTGGTTCGGGTGCCCAAATTTCGACAATTTTGGATGTTGACAGTTCCATCCAGATAAAAATGTGTCCCCACAGAATTGACCAAGCATCGTCGAACTTGGCAAGAAATGTGAGAGTAACTGTCAGTCGTCTACCATAATCGTTGTGTTCTAGTTGCTGTATATGATCTTATATGTTCAAATCCAGTTGTCGCGCTACTCCACGGGCGCTGCTACTACCAGCACGTGTTTCCTCTTTGCCGTCGATGATCGCAGTTGCGATGTCTGTAATTGTCTGTTCTGACACTGATTTCCGTCTTCTTCCAGGCTGCTAGCGATCCTATTTCTTCAAACTTCATCGATTTCAATGCGTTAACTGATAGCGGATCTTTACTCAGGTTCTGACGGGTTCTAAACTCACGAAGAGCGGCTGTTGCGTTGGACTGGTGATAGTAAAATAACTTCATAAGTAATGTACGCTGATATAATATAAGATGCATATTACGTTCTGTATGCATGCAGAAAGACATGCCGACATTACCTCAGAAAGACAAGAGCAGAACTGGTAATCGGAATGTTTTCGGAAGTTTTCCCATACCTTTACAGCCCGAATTACTGGCGCTGTTGTAGTCTATGTAACCAAGAACATTTACCTGGGTTGTATGCAAATTCTCGGCTACATTTGCTAGAACAGCGCCACATTACCCCCTATCGGCAACTTCTGGAACTACTATTCTTTTTTTTTCGCGGAATCCTTTTTCGCATGTCTTCCTTAGTCTCTCCACCAAAATTGGTGCCATTCTTGTTGTACGAGCTACACATAGTTTTGAGTAGCGTCAGTTTAATTACTCCTAACTTGTATATATAAATATATAGCTCCTAACTGCTTAGTTTATCAGATTTTGCAGATATCTGCAGCGATTAGTAAAAATTTAATAAAATAACCCACATGTTTAGGTGTGTTAGTGAAAGGAAGCCGAGCACAGCGACCGTCCGTCTATTGTGTTATCCTCACGGAAAGAAAGACAGACAGAGAAAAAGAATGGCGGAAAAGGAAAAATGGGAGAACCCCGAGAAAACCTGCCCAGCGCGGATCGTCCTCCACCATGCAACCAACAAGAGAACCAAACTCCGGGTAGTCAGAAGTGAGAGGCCAATATCTTAGCGACAAAGCCATTCGCGCGGCCAAGAATCCACGTTATTTACTGTATACTTCAAAATATGTGATTTTGTTTCTGCTTCGCACCTATTTCAATATTCATCTCAGTATTGTAAAGTGGATAATATCTCAGTATTTTATTTGTAACCACAAAAAGTGTCCAGACTTTCATTCTTTTACAGAAGCAAAAATGATTGCCAAAGTAAACATTTAAAAACAAATTAGAAATGTACGTTTCCGAATGAAAAAAATGAATATTTAACTTTCCAACGAAATAATTCGAACAGTCCTGAAATATATAAGGTTTTAAAATAGCTAATGAGAGTAATGAAATCAGCGGTAGTTTTCTTTTATTAAGGCTTACAAAAAGGCTTAGAAAAAATAAATTTCACGTAGCTAATGAAAATTATTGAACTATGCTTAAAATTAAATTACATTAAAAATTAATATGATGAAAGATCTTAATGCGCATTAGCTTTATTTGGATTAGCCACTACATGCCTGCTTCTTTTTTTCTTGAAGCATTTTTGAGCAGGTTCTAAATTTTTGAATATGTACAGAATTGCTCTCAGAATTGCTCTACTAAAGTAAAGGAAAGAAAAACCGTTTCATTACGAAGTGAAAGAATATATTTTTTTCTTTTACTGATGCCAAAGATATTTGCAGAATTCTCTCCAAGAATTCCATAGAGTCTTGGCGGTGTCTTCGATTGAGCGTAGCCTTCGTTGGTCTTGGGTGTGGTTTTCTGCAGGCGTTTTCTCCTTCGCTGATAACGGTAAACGGTCCGTGTAGAAATCAGCTTTTCAGGCGAAGGCTATCGGTTGGAGAGAAAACTGTTTAAACTTCATCTCGGCTGCTGCCACCTGCGACGATCGAAGAGACAGGATAGAGAGGCAGTGTTATTCTCGCGTTCCCAGAAGGATGATCAGTCTTGGCACCATCTTGATATTTTCTGTCGGAATCTCTCAGGCAATTTTACTTCAATTTAGGAAGTTACTCGCCAGTTTACGAATAAAATTGCAAAAGATTTTAGTAATAAATAGCAATAAATTATTTTCGTAACAAATTTCACCGTTTTTATTAATAATAATAAAAAAATATAAATTTTTATCAATTTCTTTAATAATAGCCAAAATTCAAAATTTAATAATAGCTAAAATTTAAACCAAAATTTACTTATAAATGAAATGCTGGCTTTCTTTTCTGTTATTTTTTTCCAAAGAGTTTTGAGGTTTATTTATTTAATTAAAGATTATTTTTTTAAATATTAAATCGATACAGTTTTTATGCTTTTATTCTCAGTACTCACCCCTTGTGAGAACAATAAACGTTACAGCATTAGTGTTCGGGATGGACAGAATTTAGATGTAAAAAGATCTAAAAAGAAATGAGAAATAAATAGTTCATGCAGGTAATTTGCAAAGTAGGAAAGTGAAACGTTAGTCAGAACCACAACAGTAGTAGTACAGTACTTTTGCTAAATTTTAATCTCTATCGCCACATACACTAAAAAATTTGAAATTATCTTTAATAAAGTTCTCGAATTTGTTTTATTCTGTTTTCCTATTTTCATTGAAATCCATCAATTTTTTTTTTTCTAAACCTCTCTTTTGCTAGGCCACAAACTGTTATAGTAGAGTCACAACTAGGATGTCATCAGTCGTAAGCAATAGCTGACTGGCAGCCATTTCAATGATATTTCATCTTTACAGATGTTTTACAATCATTTCTAATGTAAAGTTTCTTGCAAATTGCAGAACGAATTCACGTTCACTGAATTAGGATGGGGAGACACGAGGAAAGTGAAACAATACTGTGAATTACCGTTTGTCCAATTGAGTAGGTCGATCATCTGATTTGGTTCCCACCTTCACCGAAATTAACTCTGGAATTTTAAAGTATGATGAAGGTTGTTTATTAGATGCAAGACGGACCCAAAAGCTAATTATTAATTTGTTTCAGTGGAATGATCTGCACAATTCTCAGTTAATAATTTTAAATTAAAAGTTTCATTGAATGAATGCATCTACTTTAAAGGAAGTATTTATTATATTGAACATTAGTGAATTTATTTCATTTCAATAAAAGTATAAATTTTAAGTCATTCTTATTCTACTTCATAAAAATTGAGTATTGGCCTTTTCTTCAACTGTATTTCTAAATCAAGTCACAGGCTAAAGTCAGCTTTTACAGAATTCCATTTTTCGATTGGGAAATAGTATCTACAATGTAATTTTAATATATATAGATAAATTTAAACATATTAGGATTTTTTTTCTAGCAGTGCGAGAAAAAGGACTTACGAAAAATTACGCTCGATTTAAAACTACAATCTTCAACTCTGACGAACTTCATGAAGAAAGTTCTAAGTTTCCATCTGTATTCAATATTAGTCACAAATCTACCCAATGTCAAAAATATTTCCTTTAAGCTACGATTTTTAGCGTATTTTTCCAAGAAAGTAAAACCCATCATATCAATGAATATATGTGGAATCCCTTTACAATAACACTGGAACCGTTGCATGGATCTTCTTGAAACTTGACAACCATATTTGAACAGCAGAGATCTAACGTTTACGTTTGAAATTATATTTGCGTGGGAGATTCTTGTCCATAAAATTTTGCGAGGTGACAAAAAACTTCATTATTAAAAAAATTAGAAACGAAACAACGGAATTAATTCTTTTAGTAATCCATTAATTTGTGATATGAGTAAATTAACTTAGGTAAGTAACGCGGATTTAATTCATTTCTTTTTTTTTTAGAAAAAGGAATTTTTTCTTTTCTTTTTTAAATTATTACAAATTTAAAATAAACGTATATTTTTTTTTTTTTTTTTTTTTTTTTTTTTTATAGTTTTCACGAATTTAAAACAAGTGAATATAATTTTTTTGCTAAAGCATAAATTTAATGGCGACCATAATAATAAATATAATAAAAAAGTGATTACATTAACGTAAGGAAAAATAATAATAATAAAAAAACATTGACGGGGACAGGAAAGAAATACAACCCAGGAGATATACGGATTCGAACCAACAACCTCCAGCATACGAGTACGAAACTTTACCCAGCAAGCTACTGAAATGAGATGGTTGCATTTCTAACATTTAAACTAAAAGCGGAAATCCAATGAAAACAAAGCCAAATATCTCGAACATGGGGGATCGTTGACCCCTAAAAATACCTTATTCCTACGGTGTACGGGCTCCTGAACACGATGGTGAAGTCCGTTTGTCGATCCGACCTTCCGTTCGGGAGTTGTTAGGGGAGAGCGGACTGATGGACGAACGGACAGGACAAACGTAATTGCTACATATTTCGTCGCTATCAGAATAGCTCCCAAATGGGTCTCTAAGAAAAAAGGAAATTTTAAGAACAGCGTTTTAAGGACAGTAAACTTATTTCAAAACTTATTAATATCCATCCAACATCGTTCCATTTTACTTACGCCGTATGTTTGAAGTTTTCTTCTTTAATAAACTGCATTATTCTCAGTGCATTATTTTCTGTTTATTGACCAAGACTTCGCATTACAGCGAATACCTAAATTTTTAATTACGTATGACTTAATTTCGAAATTAGTTTTTCATTATTTAAAAAATTTATTTAGATTTTTTTTTATATTTTGTGCTGATGTTTTCCTAAAGACAAACAAATGAGTTAATTTTTAAAACGTGAATAACAAATTTCTGAAATTGGCTTGAAAGCAGAAAATGTTATTCCGTTTCTTTTGCTTTAATCGTAATGAATTATTTCAATTTCCTTCCAACTCGAAGTTTAGGTGATCATTTATTACTGTTTGTTTCATGAAATTATAATGAATTCGAAGTCAATACGGTGGCTCTTGTGTGTATCTTTAAATTGTGCTCCGAGCAAGTTATTCTTATGTTCCATTTTTAAAGAGATGTTAACATTTCAATTTACATTTTTGAAATTCAAAAGGAAAGAAAAATTTAACTGTTTTACAATGATTTGGAAATTTTTTATTCCTCTTCCCATTAAAGATGTTTTTATTTTTGAACTTTAATTTTACCGCTCGAATCTTAACGAACTCGAAGTGGACAAAGCCAACGAAGATAAATGCAGTGGAGAAAAAGCTTTCTGAAAAATGATAAATTGAGACGAAAAAGGAAAAGGAAGAGGCTTTTTATTGGATAAAAAGAGCCGTTTTCAATAGCGCCAAATTGAACGTAATCTATTTCAATTTTCAAAACTGAAAGTCACTGAAAAAATAAATTTTGAAAGACATGAAGAACTCCATTTTTCTGATAAAGAATTCGATCTTACACACTGAAAATCTACGGGAAGTAGAAAGTAAGTGAAAAAACTCTTGGTAAGTTTTTTTATCAGTCATTTTATTAACTGATTTAAAAGAAGATTTTTTTTTCGATTTTCTTAATAACTAAAGGTTTATAAGGATAAAAGAAAAAAAAATAAGGAGAAATGCAATATTAATTTCTTAATATTGTTATTCCGTTTTATTATTTTTTTCAATTCTGGACCCGGAAAAACTTAAGGAAAGTAAAAAATAAGGAAGGTGTGATATTCTCAGGACAAAATTTTCTAAGCATAAATTGATTTTCGAGAATATTAAAAAAAAGATAGCAAAAACCTCCTAAAAATGTTAAAATTGCCCATTAAAAGAAATGGACAGTATTTCATTTTATTCTAAGAGGTTTATTTGCAGGAAATGTAGGGTCGTTCAAATGAAAACGAGCCAAAGGACAATGTAGAATGCCGACCGGATTTGTACTATGCGATTTTTGATACCGAACATAGGTGGTGCGAATGTAGTGTTAAGACTCAGTGACAGGAGGCGCTGTGATTACGTGACGAGTATAGCAGTCTCCTTTTGTTCAAGACGTCGTGATCGTGTACTGTTTAGTCAGGATTGAAGCAACGAACGTTGAACAGCGAGCGGTTGTCTGTTTTTTAATCGCCGAAGATGTCGATGGGAAGATGTCCCATCGCCATATGAGTAACATGTAACAAAAATGCATGTCTTTGTCACATGTTAAAGAATGAAGTAAGCAGTACGAGAGGGGCGGTCATTGCTGACTGATGATTCGAGGCTAGGCCAGTCAACGATACTTCCGTAGCGGAAGTTGACGGTCTCATTTAGGAAGACAAAAGAGTCACGGTAGAAGCACCTGCCGACAAAGTTGGAATAAGGGTGGGACTATTCGCACCATAATCAAGGTTCGTCTGCAATACCGGAAGATTTGCGCGCAGTGGGTGCCACACAACTGGGGAAATGTGTATGAGTCTTTCCCTGGAACATTTGCTCTGATATCAAAAGGAAGGTAACCTTTTTTGTCTTATGTGGTGAAAGCAGGGAAGCCAAGCACTGCGACAGGGTCTATTATACTAACCCACGGAGGAACGACAGATAGAGAGAAACAGTGAGAAAGTGTAATATGAGAAGTGCAGGAAAATGGGAGAATCCCGAGAATAACCTGCCCAGCGCGGATCGTCCACCATCACGAAACCCACATGAGAACCGAGCCCCGGTACTCAGTGGTGAGAGGCCAGTGTCTTAGCGATAACGCCAACCGCGCGGCCAAGATAACCGTTTTATCAACAGAATCAAATGTGTCTTGCTAAGAAGCCCTTTGGCTCATTATCATTAGAAATATAATTTATTTAAAATATAAGAGAAAAAAAATATTACAACAAGAGTTTTGTTTCTTAGCAGTTAGTGCTGTTTGCAAGATTTTGCGAATACGTTCAATGATCAAATTTTAAGTTGCAAACTTCCGAAAAACTAAGAAATGTTTATCTATTAAAGCTTGCTTTAATCGTGAATATTTGTGCTATCGACAGTTAGATCATAATACATCTTCAAGTGAAAAATAAAGCATGAATGTTTAGTTTATACTGAGGATCTTAGATGATATTTTATAGATATCATAAGCAAAGAAGTATTTTTATGAATATCAACTATCTACTCTTAGAACCCAGTATCTCTTTTAATAGTATTTATTAGAATCACATTTTTAATTAAGATTAAAATAAGATACCAAGGTCTCTTAAAATAAAAAAGTAATACAAATGCTAACTAGAAATTGTTGAAAATAAGGCAGACAAAATAAGAAAGGCGATATTAACAATTTAAATTCCAAATGAACTGAAGACTATTTTGATATATTATTTCTATTTATATATATATATTCATATTTATAATCTTTATGAATAAAAAACTGACTCAATATTGTATTAAACAATATGTAACTTAATCCTTTATCATAACTGCCTACATGTTTGTGAGGATTATTCGATGTATTTTAGAAGCCTGAAGAAACAGGACAAAGCCGTTGCCTGCGAAATATAGCGAAATGAGAAAAAGAATTTGTTGAGTTTTATTCATAATGAAAACTATTTTGTTAATCATTTAGTAATAAAAACAAGAAGTTAAAGATATCACAAATCTTTATTAAAATTCCAAAATACTGCACCCCAGACCAACATTTCGTCTTATTTTTCAAAGACTTCCTCAAGGTTTTTTTGGAACGTAATAAACAAATAAATAAAATAAAAAATAAAGATCAAAATGGAAAGAGAAATAACCTTCTCAAACCTTTATAAATCAATAAATAAATTCTACGGCAATAAGAGTTTTGGAGTTTTAATAAAGATTTGTGATATCTTATAGAAGATCTAAGATTTGGTTGAAGAAGTTAAAGAAGTTAAAGTCCTCTTTCCTTAAAATTTTGTCTTTAAAGTTGTATTTTTTTTTAAAAAAAAATATACTTATTGATTTTATGTAAATCATTTAATAATACTAGGTAAAGCTCTTAGCGATGAAGTCCCTGACATTTTATCTACTTTTTGTATCTTGTTACTTTTGTTATCTTTTAAATTCAAATACAATTCGAGAAACATTTATTATAGTTTCTATTCCGCTAATTAACCAAGTAACTTTTCCTTCCAGACGAACAAAGATGGGCTCAGTGTGGTAGAACCTAAATTTCTTATGAAATCCTTGGAGCATAGCTGTATTGTAATTTGAAACTAAATTTGCCATTCGGCTGCAGTGACGGTGTTCTGGCTTGTGGAATTCGGGCATCTCATTTTAACCGTACAAAGCAGCTCTCTACGACATCGCTCTGTTTTCGTTAACCTTAAACCAACAGCGCCTTTCATTTAGTATTCGAAGTAGGGCGCCATCTGGTGCTACGAGACCCCGTTCTCACAGCCGGGACTCGGTGACTATTACTCGCTCGACTGAACCGACCAAAAGAAGCTGGGGATTTTTGTACTCGAATTCCCAGGTGTAAATATCCGGATTGGGAGCCTACCTCACTTTTCTTCTTTCCTCTCCTCTCCTCTTTTTTTGTTTTTCTGATTCTCTTCAATCTGAAGAGTCACTTAACCTAATCTCTTTCCGCCAGTTGCTTCCTTCATCCTCTTTGAAACATTAGCAGGTTCTTCGGAAAGAGGAGACATTGCAGTTCAGCTGTAAGGGAAAGGATATTAGTGAGAACAAAGTAGAATTAAGACAAAAAAATAATGCTTAATAGTATAGATGGTTCAAAGTTTGTGAAGATCTCATAAAACCAAGCCCATATTTTTAACAAGGCTGTAAACATATTTTCTGTAGGTTTTTGTTGTTTTTTAGCATTCTATGATTTTTCGTAAAATAAAGAAAGGAAATTTCATGAAAAGCATCCGTACAGGCTAAGAAAAGAAAAAGGCAGAATACGACAATTTTAATTTTCATTTGATCTTAATAAAGTTTGGGATTGGTCGACCAGTTTCAGTGATAACTTTGTATTGAATACTGGATCCATTTGGGTGTTGAATTCATTAAGATGGATGAAATCAACCAAAGCAAAAATAAGTAAACTTTAAGAAATCATACATATTTCTGCAAGAATGCTACCGTCATTAAAATATCATAGAATAAACTTTATGTTTTTTACAATTAAATCCTGACTCTCGTATAATGATTACAAGGCAGGTAGAACAGGTGGTAACGACGAAGTGGGGATGATCCTCCAGCGCCACAGCAAGAGTGGTGCGATTGGTGCCCCACACCAGGCGCTGTAGAAATCTCACGAAGTTATTTTTTTTTGGTTGTTGTATGCTCATCCTAGCCCCTAACATCAATAAAAAGGTAAAGAGACGCAGCCAAACCTACTTCGCACCAGGCGCCATGGGTCAGTTTAACGCCCGCCCGCCAATTTAGTGTCCAATAATTAAAAAAAATGAAATTGCTTCTTTTTGCTAGCAAATGTAGGCTATTAATACGCAGGTTTTAAAATACTTCGGTGTCAACGTAAATGAAATTGAGAGTATACATACACTCAGAATTAATTACTTCAACGTTAAATAATGAAGGACTAATCTTAATATATAAAAATGAATGTTTCTTTGTTTATTTGTCCTGTATGCGTTGCTATGCCATTCATCAGATTGCGATGAAACTTTGGGGAGTTGTTGTGCGCACACCCGCGAAGGTTTCTGTTTTAGTAGAATCATTTTACAATATCAAGTGTGCGAGTTGTTTCAACAAATGAATGTATTTCCGGTTTCAACGTTTGCAGTTTCCAGTGTGACTCGCATTTGCAATGACCATCAACAAAGCACAGGGACAATCGCTACAAGTGTGTGGACTAAATTTGGAAAATGGTTCTCACGCGTCGGAAAACCTTCTGATTTATTCGTGTACGCACCAGACGGAACAAGAAAAAATATTGTGTATCCAAAAGCACTTCAATAAACAGAATTAAAACACAAACACTTTCTTCTTTGAGTGGCATTGCAACGTATGCCGGGTACAGATAGTAATATAATAAATAAAACGCTACTCCAATGATATTAATTATTTAATCTTTGTGCAAGTAGCATTAATAAAGATTATTTTTTGTTAATGTATAAAGTCTTTGAAATATAAAAAAAAAATAATCTTAGAGTAACAGCAATAGGTCTGTGATTATGTAAATATTTCTTAAATGGAATATTTTAAGACTTCATTAGAATATATATAAAGATCGGCAGTAAATTGATTAATTATGGTCTTGGATTTGTTTAGCGAATTAAATAATATATCAAAGTAGCGAACTGGTATTTAGTAAATTGATTATTATAATACATTTAATTTTATTAAACGTATTGTATTCATCCATTTCATTTACTAAATACGTGCATGTTATCTATATACGTATTATGTAAGCATATACACTATTTACAAGCGAACACTTCATTACAATTCTACCTTAACTGGTGATTAACCCATTTTATTTTTACGGAAGACTTCGAGAGTTTCCCGTAAGAAGGCGCTGCCGTCAGTTTTATAGAACGATATTTCGAATAGTTTTCCGTCGCCCGCATTTAGCATGTTTTCTTGTTATTGGAGTGAGTGCCATGCTATTAAATAAATTGCGCATTGTTCTATAAGACTTTCTCTTCTGTTATTTCCTTCTATAATTTGATGTAGTATTCATGATATAGGCTATATCTAAAATGTCTTCTTAAAATTCCTTTCTTTATTCACGATATTTTAAGCATTCGTTTTAGTTGTAAATCATGATTGAATAAGATTATCGTTTTTGAGACTATTGATATAGTATTTTTTTCTGGAAGATATTTTTATGTTATTCTGATTTCTTGAACTAGTAATCCTTCCGCATTTGGTTCTGACTCCAATTTCACGACGACATCAGTGCTTTATCGTAGGATCATAGGATCAGAGTAACTTAGAAATATGTTCTCTGACTTAATTTTGAAGTCAGAGAGATGGTAATCTTTTCGTTGTTTTCTTTCCGATTTGGATAAAATGATTAAAAATAGATATAATAGTAGTCGTAATTTTGCTCCTTTTAACTCTAGGCCATTAACAATACAATACGATTTACTTCGAAATTGAAATTCATTTAATAATTTCTTTTGTTGAGAGCAAACCTTCCTCTTTTCTTTTAAACAGTTTTACTGAAATATTATAATTCCTATTCAAGTTGTACGTTAGATCAATGTTAAAAAAGATTGCTAAATGGGTTTCAGTAAGAAGATGAAATCTTGTTTATCCAATTCGTTTGCAAGAAATGAAGAGGAACCTGGGCGATGCATCGGTAGGATTTTTTAATAAAATGACACCGCCTCTCAATAAATTAATTATTACTAACGAAATTCATGGAAAAAGCATTTTTTTCTCTTCTTTTGATAAATTATAAAACTGATTACCTGAAAAAAAAATAGAACTCTTGGATTTGCTTTTTAATTATTAATCGTAAGCAGTTAAAAGTGCCTCTACAATAAATAGTGTTCTTTTTGATAGTAGGACTTATTTGAGATATAAGTACTAAGTTCTTTCGATATGTTTCACTAGTCAGAACCATCTGATTTCTCCAGGTGTCGATTTCTTCCTTCTCAATGCAAATAATAATAATAATAATAACGACTTAGCACACGAGCTCCAGAAGCAGTGAGGCAGGACCGCGTAAGTGTTGTACCCATCGTCCTGTCCGCCACTAGTCTGGTGTCTCACACATTGCACCACAGCCTCAGCACACTAGGACTTCACAAAAGCACTTATGCGCAACTCCAGAAGGCTGTGATACTCAACACAACACGCGTAGTTAGGAAGTTCATGGACACAATCATACAACCATTCTTGCACACTTTTTTTACACTTCGCAATATGTGATTTGCTCCTTGACTCGCCATGTCGTCATGAAAACCCAAGGTTTTAAACATTTACATAATAGTAATAATACTATTATTATTATTATTAAATGAATGAATGAATGAATGAATTATTATCTTGGGTAATGTTGAATTAATGGTTATGGTTTTCACTTAAATTCTTCCATAGCACCAGGTTCTTTACTCATGAATTGTATGTTGTATTAGGCTGGGAGAATTAGTTTTTTTTTTTAATCCCCCCCCCCCTCTTGATTTGAAAAGTAAATACAAATTGAGTATTTTAAAAGTACTTTCTTAACCAAAAGTAAAGACTCTATCCTTAAAACGTGTTTGAAATTCATCCTTTGAATCCATAGATCAATGAATATTGAAGCATTTTGAAAAAACAACTTGAAATGCTATAATAAAAAAAAAATGCTATAAATTAACTAATTTTCAGTAACTTCAAACTAAACTAAACTATAACTAAGTTATAGTTTTAATAAACAATTTTGATTCGTATATCTCTGGGGGATTTTTGTTTGCGGTTAGAAATTTCCCTAATTACTTTGTATTAGGATTAAAAATTTTGAAACCGAATTTTGGAAACTTTTCAGAAATCTTTACATGCATTTTTCTATAGTTTCTTTTCAGATTTCTATATGGAACTAACAACAACATTGAGGCATACTTCTCTCTATGATGACAAAGAATCTTAATTATAGCTTTTCGTTGATGAGGTAATGTGTGTGTTGTTGCTAGCAAACAGTACTGTAACTGAATGTACGCGCGTAATTTTCTCATCCATCCATTTAGACAACAAATCACATGATCTTGAATCGAAACCCATTCTCATTTGAAAGGAATCAGCATTTTTTATTTTTTTTTTAAAAAAGTAGCATTTTATGTCAAAAAAATATAAATCAATTAAATAAACTATTCTAAGGCAAACGAAATATCTAGTACAAACATACCGATAGGCCTAAAATACTGTTGCTATCTTCTACCCTTGAATAACATGAATGACATTTAATTAGGGATTTGAACCCAGATTTTCACGGAACATGTCAGTAGGATGTTTGGTCAGAAAATGAGAAGAAGAAGTTTCTGTTGATGAATTCTCTTTTGCGATAGAACATTCGAGGAGGTCTAATTAATTACGGGTGTGTATGTGTGAGGAGGGTGAACCCTTTTAATCAGATCGGTAGAGCTCTGCTCTAATCGAGTTGCCCCTTGTGTCACTTGACGACAATAATTAACTATCTGATCCGGAATTTGCACTCGTTTACGATGCACACCAATTGGACAGGAATAGAATCGCCTTGTTCTGGTTTCAAAGTGCAAAGCAAATTAAACAACACGGAAAATGTTTCCTAATTAGAATTTTATAAGTCTTTTTTAGAATGAATGAGCTTAATTTTATTTTTTTGAATTATTTAGAAGCTTGTTTATATTACAGAAAGAATAATAGATTTTAACTGGGAATACAGCATGTTTAGCAACTTCTAATATTGTTTTACAGCATGTTATATTATTTATATTGTGTTAAACTTTGATTTAGACAGTTGAATTTACACATTCTGATTTTAGTTAATTATTAGTGACGTCTGAAATTTCTCGGAAGCCCATCCTTTATCCTATTCTTTGGTTATTTATTTTAAATTCATTATATTCTGATTTAATAGGCCTATAGTTGATAATTTTTAATAGTAGAAAAAATCTTAATTTTTCTACTAAAATAAATTTTTATTTTATATGTGGCTGTTGATTTTAATGAAACAAATTATTATTGGATTTTGCTATGTCACATTTTTCTATTTCAATCGTAGAACTAGATGGATAAAGACAGCTTTTTTGTATTGAACATATTTATAATAAGATAAGAAAATAACGCGTACGGTTCCTTAATAAGTCCTTCAGTCTTTGAAGTTGTGATGGATGCTCTTGAGTTTCCTAATGTAGGTAAGATATTGTAATATTCTACGCAATGCGTAGCAATATTTTTAATATATATAAAAATCAAATGTAAATATAAATAAATATAAATATAAATATAAAAATCATATATTATTTTTAATATGTATATTTTAAAAAGGATGTAAAAAACCAAGTTCAAAAGTATAACTTAAACAAAATTGACTCCCCAAAAATAATAAGAGAGAAAAATTGCTTTTTATAGTCCGCAATGAGACAACTCATGCCCGGAAGAAGCGATGCTGAAGTGGTCCCGTGCGGCAGTTCCATGTCTTCGGATGTGTTGACTTTCGATGTTGAAAATAACATTGAAATAGGAAAAAAAGAAAGAAAAAAGATGTGTACGTGTGATGCACAAATTCCACACAAAGACTGAAAAATTTCGTTAATAATTAAGCTGTCTGTAATTATTGATTTTGTTCGTAATCAGTTGATAAGATTGATATAAGAAGATGTTAATTTCTAAAACTGCAATCAAGAAAGCTGGAATAAATAATTCCTTATTTTGGTTTCAAATTTTTTTATTTTAATTTTTTATTAAAAAATTTAAAATTTTATTAATTTAAATTAAAATTAATTTCAGTAAATATTGAATAAGTATCAAATAATATTATAATGCTATTAATTAACATCAAGAAATTAAAATTTTGTCAGTAAATTTTTAATTAAAGTGTTTTTTATACTAGTAATACTTCTTACGACCAATAGTATTATGTTAAACAAGTGAATATAATTTTGTGCTAAAGCATAAATTTAAAAGTGACCCAAAATAATAACAAAATTTAAAAATAATAATAATAATAATAAAAAAACAAGTACGTTAATAAGAAAAATAATAAATTTAACGTGCTGTGAATAGTATAAACAAAGCAATAAA
>JAFIDM010006943.1:36468834-36484228 GCA_023159025.1 Thereuonema tuberculata | reverse complement strand
TTATTATTATTATTATTATTATTATTATTATTATTATTATTATTATTATTATTTTAAATTATACTTATGGTAATCGTATTTCGGCCTTTATTTAAAAGTGGAACATTTCACGGTTTTATGTATAACAAATTTTGGTAAGATATCTACAATAATTGTAAACTTTCAAAAATGAAATTTCATATAATAGTGCATCATTATTTGAGTTACTTCAGGGCACAGTATATTACGAAGTACCCATAAAGATGGCTACAAACACCGAACTTTAAATAGGGATGATCAAAAACATTTAACTATCAAATATCAAGATCTATTTTAATAAGCAAACACACACACAAGCACGCATACCCTCCCTATACAGAGATATTATTAAAAAAAGGATCTAAAATTTGATTTAAGGAATAAAATCGTTAAAATCGCGTTGTGTATATTTACTACGATTAATGTCCTATTTTACATATAAATTTAAAAATGATTAGATAATAATCATAGTTACAAGAATTAAAATGCCTACATTTAGAATCAAAACTGACATTTAAATTTAAAAAGTATACAGTAAAACCCCGTTATTACGCTCCCGCTTATAGCACTATCCCGTTCTTTACGCTCCTTTTATACGGTCCCTAGAATTTTCTATATATCTCTGTATACTTTTACCCTCTTATAACGCTTCAAATTCCGCTTGTAGCGCTTTTTTATATCGGAAATTTTGTATCGAAAAGAAATGTAACACTGTAAAGATCCTTTTTTTTTCCCCTGGTAGGAGGGAATCTTTGAACTCTGTGAAGTGCGGGTCTGTGATACAGTTGTGCAAAATGTCGAAGCGGAAACCCTTTCTATAAGTGAAAAATTGCAAATTCTCCGTAAGTACGACGAGAATTCTACAGAAGTCAGAAGGATTTCGCAGAATCTCTAGGAATCCCCTCGTCCAGTCTGCGAACAATAACGAAAAACAGGGATGCAATTTCCGATGCAGCGAATGGTTGTTCCAAACGTAAAAAAGTAGTGTGCACTAAATCTGCTCCGAAAATATATTAGTATTGCGCCTAGTGGTGTATCAATTGACGTTAATAGTTACCTGAACCGCATTGAAAATGTCATAACTCATAACAGTAGCACACACACACGGCAAACCACAATCAAAGATCTTTTTAATAGGAAATAAGCTCATATTTGCAGTATATCTATTGCAGAATCCTGTATGTTGCCTGTAAAATGGTCTCCAAATCTTTCCACATCTTATAAATCATTTCCCGTCTATAGCGCTATCCCACTTATTACGCTTGTAGGTCATGGTCCCTTGACGAGCGTAATAACGGGGTTTTACTGTATTTAAAAACTGACAAGAGAAACAGGTCGTTTCAGTTTTTTAATGTATTTTTAAGTGTTAATGTCAATTTTAGTTCTGTATGTGGGCATTTTAATTCTTATAATATATTTACACACGTTAAAATATCAGTGTAAATGATAAGATATATTATTAAAAAAAAATGTTATACGCATCGGTTGCGTGGTTATTGTATAAAGTGGGCAACTTGAAACCGGCCCGCCTCAGATGGTGGTGCATCCTAACGGTTGTAGTTGTAGAGCTATTATCGATTGTTTCTACTGTCCATTGGTACAGCAAAGTGGTGTAAAATATACTAAGATACTCCATTCTTTAAATCTGAGACCATGTCGTGACAACCGATAATAGAAAAAATCGATAAGACTAGCAGCACAGACTAGCTAAGGCGGGCCGGTTTTAAATTGCTCACCCTGTACTTTAACCATTACTATCGTACGGAGAAAGTAAAATGAAAAACGTTCTTTTATTACAATTTGTGATTTTTCATTTGACGATAACGTTTTTAGCAATATTTGTATATTCAGTTTGTTAAAAATAATAATCTAAAATATATTTCTGAAATTTAAAAAAAAAAAAAAAATTAGGAAAACGATTTTATCTTTTTTATTTAGAAAATTTTTTCTATTTTCATTTTTATTTTCTGTTGTTTTCTGGGAATGAAGCTTAATCTTTTATTTATATAAATTGCTTTAAAATTTAAAGTTAATAAAAATATTTTTATCTTTCATTTCTGTTAAAACTTAAATTTAATTTTTTCTACTTATAACAATACAAACAGTGGAATACTTTTACTTATATTAAAAAATACAATATTGCAACTTCTTAAGTTTTTTTTGTTTGTTTTTAATGAATAACTTTAAAAATCTTATTTTTTTTAAATAACTTATTAATCAAATTAATAAGTTAATATAATAAAATAATATAATAATAATATGATATAGTTATGACATAATTACTGTTCTTATAGTTTAAAAGTTGTATTAATTTATTTATTAGATTTTCTCTATATGCTTTAGAATAATAAATTTTTCACCAGGATCGGCGAAGTTAGTTTTATTAAGATCGAATGAACTCTAGTTTTATTTGTATTTTGATTATAAATTAAATATTCTTCGTTTGATGGATAGTCTTTCTTATTAATTTTTAATCAATTCAGTTATTAATATTAAAACAAATATACAAACAAAAAGTTCAGAATCTTATCATTTCTTTTTTTTTATTTCAGAATACAAATTTAATTTAAAAAGAAATTATGTCCAGCAACTAACTCTCAGTAAAGATGGCAAATACGTGGACTTTACTAACGATGAGCGCTATAAGTCAAAAGCTCAGTGACCGTTTCAAAAAAGTCCCTGATATATCAATAATAACTACTTTTTATAATAACGAAGCAGCTTAAGGAAACTTATTTCGAAACTACTCTTTCGATAGGCTTTTATAATAAGCTTATTCCTTTCTGTTTCAGAAAAATCGGTTGAACTAAATTACATTTAAAATTAATGAAAATCTTCTTTAATAGAGTAAAATTCGCTGGAAGTAAACTAACTAATAGAAACATGGTAGATTCGATTAATATTTATAATGTTATTAACTTCTATCAAATTATAATTAATTGAATGAAAATGAATTGAAGGTTCAGTCATTAAACTGAGAATTATGTAGGCCTATAGACTTTTACAACATGAAATTAAAGCTACAATGTTGTTCTTCAGTGAATTATCTAAATCACTAAATGTTTTTTTTCATCCCTACTGTGTAATTTTCGTAAGTTTCAAATTCTTTTGAATGTGCTTAAGACATTTTGCTAATTGCTAAAATCATAATAACGTATTCGGAACACTTCAGCAGTTTTGTTTTTATTTGATGTCTTCAACACTGCCAGTACCTGTACCATTTTGTGCTTTGTAGAATATTTCGTTTACTTTAAGCAGATGTTTGCAACAAGTAGTTGGCGGTTTCTATTGAATCATTTGAGTATTTTACCACTGGCATTCCTGTAAAGCATCTTTGTAACGCTGCAAAGTCACGCTTCAGGAAAGTGTAGTTGAGAATCTTTGTGAATATGGTCCTGGAACGTGGAGAAAGTTCAAGAATGGTTACTGACTTCATTCAAAGAAGTGATATTCTATTCTACAATAATAAACACACCTTTTTTAAATACGTATGATACTGTAGTCTTTTTAATTTTATAACTTCTACAAAACAACCAATCAAAACATTAGTAAAAGATCGTTGACATCTGATCTGTCAAAATTACTTTTTAAATTTATTTATTTAGAGTTTATCTAAAATATTCTATGAATAAGATCGATTTTCATTTTGTATTCTGTGGGAAAATTATTATCGACTGACATTCATGTAATTATATTAGATAAGAGATTCCCACAAATCATATACTTTTTTATCTGAGATTTGAAACGTTTCAGGTGAATATTAAAAGTGAAAAACCTGTAATTAATCAAAATTTTTATCTAAATCACTGGGGTCCTTTTTGCATGATTATCTGAACCTTACCCGTCATCTTAAACATGGTCATTAATGGCCTGGCTTTTATCCCTTCATTGCAAGACATCAGCTTTTGAGCTCTTTAAGAATGTTTCAGTTGCAAAGAAATTTAGTTTCAGATCAGAAAACTCTAATTTAGTCTAATTTGGCTTTTGCAATCTTTATATATAAATTTTTATTTTTTATCATTATTTTTTAAATCTTTATTTAAAATATTTTACATTACTTTGTCCGAATTTTAAGTATGTACTCACAGAGTATCAAGTAAAATTGAAAAAGATTTTCAAGAAAACAGTAATTGTCTGAAGATAAGAAGACTTTATTTTTTTCTTCATCAAATTACTCAATTTGTTTGTAACTTTCGAACTGCATTATGAATCTTCTTGGAATTTTATAAACATATTTAATGACTAGAGACAATCTAACTTTTATTTTTGAAATTTTTCTTGTGTGAGTCTTTTGTTCAGAAATTAGCGCGGGAAAGTGGCAAAAAAAATCATAGAAAAAAGATAGAATCTAAATAGTGAGGCCGCGCGGTTGGCGTTATCGCTATGACATCGGCCTCTCACCTCTGAGTACCGGGGTTCGGTTCTCATGTGAGTTTCGTGATGGTGGACGGTCCGCGCTGGGCAGGTTTTCTCGGGGTTCTCCCGTTTCCCCTGCACTTCTCCCACCATACTTTCTCAGTCTTTCTCTCCATCTGTCATTATTTCCGTGGGATAGTACAGGAGATCTCCGGTCGCAGTGCTTGGCTTCTCTGCCACCCACATTAACTACATAAACATAAACATACAACATCTAAATAGTTATATCTAACAACGAGTTTCTTCAACATGCTTTTTCAATAAATTTGAGAATGATTTAATGTGATTGCAAGTAAGATCAATGTAAATATAAGTAGTATGGATTTAATTTTTTTTTTTTCTGCAATTGAAAAATGTGGACTTTTTATTCAGCCGATATCAAACCTTAAAAGTAAACGTAGACTTTTAATTTATCTCGTTCTCACAAACAAATACAGCAAAATTAAAAAAAAAAATAATTAAATAAAAGTTAAGATATGATAACATTTAAGGAAATTATGCTGTAAGTTCTTTCAGGAACTTCATGTCTCTGTTTTGAGTTCAAAAGTTAAACTTAATTAAATACAACTTTATCGTAGTTAAATCAAATTCAGTAATATTGTTAAAAATGGAAAATTTCCCATCATGAACAAGGTAAATAGTTCAGTACATGAGCTTGTCATCGACGAGAAATCTGGTACAGGCTTGTACTGTTTAGCTTTTGCATGATAGGAAATTTTTCTTTTTTAACTGCATTACTGCAAGTTAAATTCGATTTAACTATGATTATTCAGTTATTCGTGGCGGTTTAGTTTTATAACCGGTTTGAGGGTATTTTTCAAATCTTGTTTCATTACAGATAATTTTTTGTTGGGACTCAACATCTGGGAGTGGATATGGGTTCCACAATGTTTCATGTCCGAGCTTGTCATCGACGGGTAAATCTGGTTGAAACTTCCTAATAAGGATGAAATAGCTGAACCAGATTCCCCGTTGACAAGCCTAAACTGTTTAGCTTGTGCATGATGGGAAATTATCTTTTCTTTTAATAACTTTACCATCTTAATCGAAATATATCAACTAGATATCATTCCTTATACTTTAGGATATTAAAGCAATTATTGAAATTAGGTATAAATGATATTCAAAAGTCAAAATAAGTATTTAAATCAAAATTTAGGATTTACCTTTTGGCTGATAATTTTCTATCCTTTAATTCTTACGTTCCTCATTCAAATTACATCCTTTCATTTGAGAACTACTATTTTATCTGCCGGATTTTGTTTTTAGTTAATTTAAACAAGGCAAAAAAAAAATGGTATCGTAGTGTACACGAAACCCTAGCGACCCCGTGAATGTTTCATGTTCAAAAATATAAGTTGAAAAATACATAACACACTAAAATTTCTATTGTTATTACAAATTTTAGTGTGTTGCTATATATTTTTTTAACTTATAAAGAAATTGTTAGCACACGTTAAAATAATGTTAAATGTTCAAAAATAAGGATTTTAAAAAATATAAAATATAATTAAGAAAAAAATAGAAGAATGAAAAAAATAGAGATAAAAAAGAAAAAAAAAAGTTTTGTCATGATCAGGATTCGAACATGGATTATTTTGGCCACAGCGCACTATACATACATACATACATATCCTTTCCCGTTCCACCAACTGTGGGTCTAGGAACTAGACAGGAGCACTATACAGGAGCTGAATAAAACACTCAGAACACCTGTAAGGTGTTGGAACACTCTTTCTTGAATATTATGACGAGACCGGAACAGGAAATAACCCGAACTCTTTTATTTTTTGTTACCTCTACAATTCAAAATGGCTTCCATAAGTTAAACTCATTTCTGTCCGACTTGTAGTTTGGGTTGTGTAGGTAATAAGAGATGGACAGAATACAAGTAAGAGCTTCTCCCTTCTCCTTTACACTTTTTGTGTCGCTAGAAAGTAAGACTTTTATTTATTGAATGTATCTTTATTTTTATGATGAGAAGATTCTTGAGCTCATATTTATTTTAGATCAGACTCTGGAACTGCAAGTAAACAGAAATTTCATAAAAAGAATTTGTTTATTATTTAAAGCATATCCTCTGTTTTTTTTTGTTATAAGAATCTAAATTAAAGGTTTAAGTTTTAATGCCCCTTAAAGGAGTTTTGATAATAAGCTTTGATGATGTTTTATTTAGAAAATGTGAATATTGTTTGTCTCAAAAAAATAAGTTCAATGTACAACAAAAAGAACAGTTTAAACCTGATATAAAAGACTTGGAAATCTGAAAATAACATTAAAAATATGGATTAATTAATCCAGTAGAGTCCCGTTATTCCGGACTAGATGGAACCGGATCCTGACCGGATCATCGAAAGTCCGGATTAAACGGAATTCGCCTTAAAATACACATAACACAAGTTTTAAACACAAGTTTTAGATGGATAAAACTAAAAGAAATCGACGTTTTTCTTTCCTACAGCTTACTTTTAGTTTAGTACTACGTACTGTATGTAAAGACCTAAGTTTTTAACCTACGAACTGATATAGATTATCAAATGTAGATCCATTGGTTGAATCAAAGTAGTAACGTTCAGGGACAGAAATTTCACAAAAATGTCCCCCTTTCGCAATTCTTCTTCAGGAGGGTGGCACGGTGCATTGTCTATGAACAACACAGCTTTTTTTTGGAAGTTTTTCCTCATTCAAAAAATTCTCTCTTTTTTTTAATCCCGTCCGGATTAACCGGATGTCCGGACTAGCGGGGTCCGGATTCGCGGGACTCTACTATACTAGCAAAATCCACGTTCTTCGTATGGGTTACAATGATGTGGATGAGAAAGAAATTTAAATTGTGAGATCCCTTCGAAACTTTGCCAGTTGTACAAAAATCATGTGATAGGTACAAAGGAATGCTGTATTTGAATTTTTGTATCAGAGAATATGAGACTCAGGGGAGTCTTAATAATGTATGTCAAACTACATACATTTAATAAGATCTAATAGATTCACATCCTGAGGAGATCCTTAAATAGCCCCAAAAACTTTCACATTATCGCTTTTCAGTATCTATATTGATATGCAATATCATTGTCATGTCTCTTCCTGTTGCTCAACACCTTTGTCTTGAAGTATTATATGGACTGTTCAGAGGCCAATCAGAGTAAGTCATTTTTTTTTTAAATTGAAATATTTACTGTAAGTCATACTCTAATGTATATACTTTCAGTTGTGAAAGAGCCCAAGTCACTGCTTCGAGATATCAGCTACAGATAACGATACTTATTTTGACCACCGAATAAAAATGTGAATTGTTCGGATGTCAATTAGTGTAAGTCATTTTAACCAAATACCATTATAGACAATACGCGAAAGTAAGTGATTAACAGTAAGTGACAAAAAGGATAAGGATACCTGCCAGTTATGCGACAATTTGCAGAACGTCATCACTTTTGAGAAAAAACGATGAAAAAAAAATAAAGCAATCACAGAAAAGGAACTGAACCTAAGAATGGCAGAACTAGCAAGAAAATCAATGATTAATGATAAGCTTTCTGCTGATGAGAACACTTACGTACTTACATTCGATCTAGAAAAAGCCCTTCCATTTCCAAAACTTAGCACTTCTGTTGCTTACTATAAGGTAAACATGTATGTTTATAACTTTGCAGTTCATAGTTTTAATGATAATAAAGGATACATGTATATGTGGGATGAAACGGAGGGGTCTCGGGGATCCCAAGAAGTTGCATCGTGTCTGGTAAAACATTTGAAAGAGCATGCTAGCAATTCTAATCATATTATTATGTACTCTGACTGTTGCACTGGTCAGACAGAAATATTAAATTAGGCTTGTCTTTGCTAAAGCTTGCGCAAGAGCCAGGAATGACTGCATCTTTTATTGACCACAAATTTCTCGTACCTGGGCACAGTCATCTTCCAAACGATGCCGACTTTGGCGTCATTGAGTCAAAATCAAGAAAAAAAAGTATATATGGTCCTAGAGATTGGGTCAATTTAGTTATATCTGCCAAAAAAACTAATCCATTTCAGGTAACAGAAATGAAGAGAGAAGAATTTATCTCGACGAAACCATTAGAAGATTCCATTTGTAATAGAAAAACTAATACTGAAGGAGGTAAAGTTAATAGGCTAAACATAAAATGGCTTAGATATTGCAAAAATAAACCAAAGTCAATAAAGAAGCGCTGCAAGATGATTTTCCGTTTTATGAGATCAACATTGTGAAGGCTCCAGCAAAAGGAAGACCTCCCAATTTGGTTAACATTGTTCAGGAGCCACTCTATCCAAATCGTAGGCCTGTGAAGCCCTTAAAAAAGAAGCACATGTATGATTTGCTGACCTATATTCCACCGCACTACCACCCATTTTATAAACGTTTGCCAGTACTAAATGAGAGAACACGAGCTTCAACTTCAAAACAAGTTAATGTAGAAGCAGAAAATATCAGTGATCTCGACGATTCGGATTACATAGATTAAATTAAAACAAATTCAGAGGACACTTAGCTTAAGTCAATTTTTTTTCAAAATTTTAAGTTTTTTTATTAACACCTTTACTATTTTTGTCTTAGTTTTCTTGTATTTAGGTGTACAGTTATGTTATCTTTCAATAAAAAAAATATTCTTCAAATTTACAAACATTGTTATTTTTTGGTAAACAATTTTACAAAACCCTATTTATTTCATTTCTTGGTTTATTGACTTACTCTGATTGGCTTGTGAACAGTCCATATATGTCCATCGAACTTGCTTATGGAGACAACGCTTTCCCTTCATCTGCCATTCTGGCGCGGCATACTTTGCCATTTGGTGTTTACAAATTGCAAGACTGCTTCGAATAACCGATAATCTATAATTATTGAGAATTTTCTATAACTGTCCAATACATCGCCGATATCCTCAATGTATTGGCATCTTATTTGTGCAACGTCAACATCTTTCCTTAACCTAACATGTCATCAGATCCCAAAATATCTCAAACCTCTCGACACCAAGTTATGCTTCAGCTTTCGCTCTCTATTGATTAAATTCCTGCTTTTATTATAAGTATGAAACAATGTTTCTGAGAACTAACAGCCGTATATCTTGTAGATTGTCGATATCTTAATCTCATTTTAAAACAGATTTTCAGAGTCGTTATCGCACAACGGAAAGTACATATGAAGCTCCATGAGTTGGAAAAAAAACTCACAGGAGCTTAAAATCGGTCTGCTGGAGCTTCTTAAAAATAAAAAAAGTCTATAATCTTAGATTATATACTAATTTAACTGAACTTTACTTTTATTTTTTAGATGATCAGAAGTAGTCATGAATCTTTTAATCTTTCTCCTTCATTGTAATATATCATCAGTTTACAAATTGCATTTGATAATCACAGATCGATTAAAGAAATTTAAGAATTGTAGACTGTTATTGGAAGTGTAATAAAATTGATAAATGCTTGCTTTTCTCAGATGACATGAAGAATTAATATTGACGCATAGACTTCATTATTACAGCACCCTACTAGAAAGAAAGCTTTTATCAATATGTCTTTTCCAAACATCGAGGTCTCAGAAAATTTTAAATGTTTTCTTCATTAACACTATCAGGTGTGGATCTGGTGGCTCAGTGCTGTAGGTATAGGTTGCAGCCTGGATTCAATTCTCGGCGGAGAGCGAGGATTTTCCCTAGGTTACGTTTCCTCCTGATAGACCCTGCTCTCTATAAAATGAAAGCCAGGTTTCTATCTCGCGGATAAAGATGACCATTGCGAGACCACCAACCAATCTCAACTAGTCCCAATGATCACCTAAACTTTCGACTTTCCCCAACGGAGGCTCTTACGAGAAATATCCAATATAATGTAATATACATAAATACCTAATACAGCTATCGCTGTGAAGTAACGTACAATAGTGAAGTTGAATTATTAAAAAAAAATATGCCTGCCCATTCCACAAAATCTTTTAATATTTAATTTTATAAAAGCTAGTTATTCGTAGCGTAACAATTAATTTTTGTCTTGCAAAAAAAAAATAAAAATATTCAAGTAAAAGAATATTCACATGCCAAAACAAAAATCGATCCCTTCATTAAAAGCTTTAGTTTTTTTTTTAATTTTTAGACCGTGTCGTGTTGTTGCCTGGGGATATTCTTGAGTGAGTTGATTAATTAAGCTATTGGTTGACAACACTGTCCGGGTCGTCTCAGTTACTCCTTAATAAACCTACAAGCAATGATATACAACCAATAAATATATCATATTTCAGACACTGTTTACAGAAGGATAAAAGAATAACAAAAAGACAAAAACAAGCAATATGGTATTTAGAATTTAATAGCATTTTATATGTGATTGCTATTTGAAGAAGGCTCGATGTGTTATATTGTCATGATTTGAAAAATGATCATATCTGAGCATGCAGTTGGAGATTACTGTATTGCAAGCAATAATTCCTTACTGTAGTCTGTTACTTGTCTAAAAGGAAATTGATGCTTACATAGCCACAGCAGTATCTATCCCATAACCATAGCAATGAATTTTCAGTAGTTTCAAGAAAACGTTTATCAGTGCACCAATAATGATTTACATGATTTCTGAAATAACGATATTATTTACATTTGAGACCTCGAAAAAGTTGATCTGTTCGATTAACGAAATATTGGTCGTTTTCAGGAGAGTGTATATTTGTTTTTTTGTAATATAGTAGCATTTTATATGAAATGTCTAACAGTTTTTGTGAAGTATATTATTTATTTATTATTATAAGTAATTGGAAATAAATATTTTCTGATAAATGCAATCGGAAAAGTTGTACACAGGTTCTAATGTGTATGATTGCTAGTAACTCGGTCACTTTGTTTAATAAAGTGATACATTTAAAATACAAAAATTGAATAAATATGTGTACAATACAATACTTTGCCGAGAGATCTAGAAGTTACCTTAATAATCTGACTGATCTGTCTGTATCTGATCTGTTCGAAACCTGGGCCTTTTTCTTTCTTTCCAGTAATTGTCACCTTTTTTTTCGACTCTCTATGGCCATTGTTCGCTCTTGTAGTCTACACAAAATGTCAGAGAGGCCACAATATTAGTTTGCTTTATTTTGATCGAGACGTATTTGAAGAATTTCTCGCGATTTTTAATGGCTCAAGAGCTAGAGAGGCTACGAGCAATTAATTGAAAGGAAAAAAATACCTAAAAGAGCAAAAGAAACAATTTCACTCCGAGATTCGAAGTCAAGTTCAGGCGTTTGAGTCGTAAGACAGGCACCCGCCTCAACTATTCAGCCATGGCCGAACGGCTAGGCCTTTAAAATAGAATGGCTGTAATTTCTTATTTCTCATTTAACTAAAGATAGATTAAAACCTCATCATGGATCAGTCCTCATTGGAAAACTCATTGTTAGTTGCTTAAGATATCTAAGTTAACAGTAAAACAATAAAATTGTTCTCAAATTACAATATATGATTGTAAATTTTCCAAAATTTTATCAATCATCCAGAATATATATTCAGAGTTAACCCAAGCAATTTCTTTGTAAGAAGCAGATATATCTTTTTATTTTAACTGACTGTTCAGGTGAAAATGTAAAAGATAAGATAATAATTTGATTCCTATGAGATTTAGTTAGTTAGTTAGATTTTAGTTAGTTCTCGTATCAAGGAGATACTGTGAAACTTGGTATTATTTCTCTCTTAACATTATTCAATATCATTAAATAAAATAAGAATAGTGGCAATAGTAGACGTATCATCTGTATTTTCATTGTAGTTCATTTAGTATTTCAAGCATTTGTATTCCTTCTATCCATGCTCTGTAACTCCTACTAATCCTCTTATTTCAGATTTGCATTTTTTCCACCCCAAGAAAAACAAAGAAAAGAAAAACTGTCATTCTTTATTTATTGCAAAAAAATAAAATTATATTTCCACCCAATGAAAAATAAGAAAAAAAAGTTCATTACATGTTTCAACATAAAATTAATTAACAAGGACATTTCCTTCCCTTTTTTTTCTTTGCTTTAGCATTTTTTGTTTTCTGTGTTTGAACATAGTCAGAGCTATTTTTTAATAATTCTAGCAGAACTCTAAAGAACTTTTTTTTATTACCCTTTATTTTAATTAGAAATTACCTAAAGGAAAATTACATGTCTAACATTAAGTTCTTTTTGAAACTCATATTTTAAAAAGAAACTTTATTTTTATTTTAGGTAATGATTAATGCTATCTTTAAAAAGAAATTCAATAACTATTGCATATGCGGCTACAGAAATTAAAAATAAAAACCAAAAAAAAACCCACAGAATTTAAAGAGGGATTTCAATAACTTTTTCTTCCTGCAACACAAAATCTCATAATCTACATTACTAAAAAATTTTTTATTTCTCTGTCTTTCCGGCGCAATTTTCTGTGAGAATGGAAAATAGAAATAATTTTTACAATTAAACGTCCTGCAACCTAACCTGGAATCAAACCTGCAACCTTTTGATTCAGACGTCTTTGATTCAGACGAAGTCAGACGTCTTATCCATTAGGCCACGGGGACTACAACTCACTTTATATTGTTTTTTGACTTATGTTTCCTTCCCCTTCCCCCCATCAATAATGAATGTATTCAACCTTTTTTTTTTTTTTTAATCTCAAGATTGTTTATTTATTTTCGATCCGTCTGTTTATTTGTAATTCGAAAATGACAATTAGAACTATAATTGCCGAAACGTTGCAATATTTTAAATATAATATTCTTTGTTAACCAAATTCTATGTTCTACAGAAAAACAAGCGCGTGTACACGGGGGATGGCCTAGTGCAACTGGAAACTGTTACATCTACCTCATCGACTAACACTCCTTATCTTAGTGTTGCATGGTAATGAAGGGACTAAGATATTCCCTCATTCTTTTAATTTGCTAGTCTTCTGTAATATCAGTAATTCTAATGATATCAATAAAGCTTCTCAGTTAATTTTATAGCAAATATATATTTGAATCGTAATACTGATCTTGTTTCCAACATCTCATTTACGATTTTTCGATATTAATATTATTTTTATACCAATAGAAATATTAGCTAATAAACATTGTTCTTAAGTCTTTTCTTGGATTCTATTTTTAATTGCAGGATTGTATATCTAAAACATTTGTAATTTATCTAAATAGTTGTTGTTTTTCTATGGTTCATTTTCTAAACTTTTCATGAAACATCTGTTATTTTACTTCATTTTCTCTTTTTCTTCTTGATGTGTCTTTATAAGGCTTTCATGATACCACTTTTCAGAAGACAGTGCTTCTGCATCCACTGATCTCTCCATTTTCTCTAAAAAAGAAACTGTAATGTTTGTTCCCAATCGTCTTCCATCCAAAGCAGGTGTTCATTTTCTTTAGAAGAAGAGCTGTTATCGTTTTATGTTTTTTTTTTCTTCTGAGAGAATAGAAGGCTATTTGAAGAAAAGTATAAGTCTCGGCGACCTATCGAAGTTAGAGTGTTAATATATACTCATTCTTACAACTAAGAAAGTTTTAAGGCGGATTCACACAGTACAAGAACTTAAGTTCATTTAAAGTATTTTGAGGCTGTTGTTACTTGGCTATTGTTTCTTATTAATAATATAAATGACAGATTTTGTATATTACTAGTCTATTAGAATCAGCAACTTGATGATTACATTACTTTTAATCATAATGTTAAGTTAATGTAATCATTATAATAATTTCATCATTAAACCATTATTGGCTTTATTATTGTCTTTAAACAGACTGAAGCTGACATATATCATGTACGGTGTTTCTCAATACTAAGTTTGACCCGGTGGCTCAAATAACATTTTGAGCTAGATCCCAAAAATGCTTTGTTAATCAGTTAAAATCTACGAGTTACTTTTTTTTATTAAATTCAAGATAAAGTACTTTAGGTTGTCTACGCACTGTATGAAGTTTCAAGTTTCAACAAACACACAAACATATATTTATTTCTTTTATTTACATCATTTAGCTGTTCTTAAGATGGAGAAGAAAGTTTCATTTCTTCACAGTTTGTTATCAAACAGTTTGTTTGATAACACAGTTTGTTTTAATAATATAGAATACTTTAAAATACTTTAGAATAGCATAACAAGACCTTTTTCTTATTGTTATTCCTTAACAAGTTCTGTTTAACTTAAGGAAGGCAATTGTTACATAAAGTAAACATTCACATTTTTCATAATTTTCGTCAAAAGAATGTCCTATGTCAGCATGACAAATCCACTAGTTTAGACTTTAGATCTAACTGTTCACTTTTTTTATTCTTGGAAAGAAAAATTTAAAACAATAGTAGAATAAAAGCTAATTTTCAATAACAGTATTTTTATTTTATTTTACTTTGAACTACTTGGAATTTAATCGTGGCTAATGGTCAGTAACTCTTCATCCATAGTTTTATTTTGCTGTAGTTCTAGGTACGCCAATTGAACTTTAAAACTGAAATCCTTGTTTTGGAGTACGTTAAATTAAATTGTATTTGTTATATAGTCATTTGTTATATGTAATGTTGTATCTTTAAGTGCTCTACTAAGAATGGCTTCACTGGATTACGTAGATGCTGCATGGTGCAACATCAATGTAATGCCGTGAAGTTGCTCTACAGGCGGAGTTTGTTTTTTTTTCTTTGCAAACGGCTGCTTTTGTGAAAAAGAAAAGTCAAACTAAGGTTAAAAAAAAAAAAAACAACTTAAAAACCTATTTGAAATTTGCTGATTTGTTTGCACAATAATGTTTTTTGATTTAAAAAAAAAATATATACATGTCTTCATATTTTGTCATATTACTTCAATATAAAACTCCTTTACTTCATCGTAGAACATCATCTTTATTTTCTAGACGATATTTCTCTGAACTTATCATTCTGCTTTATCAAGCCTTTTTTTGAATATTTTACATTGAATAATAAGTAGGTATCAATACATTGTTATTTTCATTGTCAACGAACATGACC
>JAFIDM010006943.1:36448250-36463834 GCA_023159025.1 Thereuonema tuberculata | reverse complement strand
ATGAGTCCTCGGCCTCCCTCCTTGCGGGGAAGAGTCATCCTTTCCTTTTATTATTATTATTATTATTATTATTATTATTATTATTATTATTATTATTATCATCATCTAACTATTGATTTTACAATTTCATTTCCTCATCGGTTTTTAATTAAGTAAAAAAAAACATATACTGGACGCCATCTATTTTTAGATTTTTTTTTTAAGCGTATTTCATAAAGTGCATTTTAGTTTTTCAAACTTTTAAACAAGATGCAACAACAATACTATTCAAACTGAAATTCAAGATTTAGATGAAAAGGCAATAAAAGCTGAAAATCAGAAATACCGACTTCAAGAAGTACTTTAATTGGTACTTTAAGTAGTACTTTTTTTTGCAAGTTTTTTTTCTGCGCGAAAGTCAAGTTAGATTATCTTATTACATAATATTATTATTTTTATTCTGTGCCAGAGGTGAAGTTGTTGCATCTTGTTTCAAATTTTTAAACTAAAATGCACTTTACGAAATATGTTAAAAAAAATCCAAAAATAGATCTCGTCCAAGAAAAATTTGGAGAATGGATTACTTATCTACTGCCAAGAAAACGTTGATTTACAAGCCTTTTTATATTTAAAGTTATTCCGAATTATTACGGTGAATTAACATTAGTGATATTCTGATTATCAATAATAACGACAGCTGAAATCGCTTATTATTTAATTATAAATTACGTAGTTACTGAAATGAAAATGAAAATAACTTTTTTTTTCTCTTTCAATTTATATAAAACCGCTCGAAATCTTCATTTTCCCAATCCAGCAGCCGCAGTTGTTTAGGAATAGAAAACAAGTTCTGCGCATGCTCTGTCTCCCTTTTTTTTTTCTTTTAACAAGCCGCGATTCCCAACTTCACTGAGGAACATTCTGTCGTTATGGAGGCATCACCAGAGCGTATGATCGCATTTTCCACGAGGCTTTGGATAGGATTTCTCCGACACCTAATTGGACTACTGCACAGGAAAGAGGAGAAAGAATTCTTTTCATCCGGACTTTAGATCTCTGGTCGACCTTAAAAGGTTCTTTCGTGTCCTGAAGGGAAGGCTTCAAATTTAAAGTATTGATTGTTTATGACAAGTCCGCTGAAGCAATTGACCTTAGAACTTGATACAAGCTTCCAGCCCGAACTTGATGTCTAAGCTTATTTTTCGTTTTTTTTTTCCTCCTTCCAGCTATGGCCACTTTTCCTAAGAGATCGATATAGAGAAAACAAAGGATTGCTTCCATAGTGTATAGTATCAAAAATAAATGTATTAAGAAGTAAAGTACAACAAAATGTAGATTTATTTCTTCAATTGTGGTACTATATTAAAAAAAATTAACACAAAATTTATTGGAGATTGCTGGAACAGCATCAGAACAAACAGAAATTAAAATATTTCTAATCAACTTTATATGTTTTCCGGTATGAAATAGAATGGGGATATTTAAGTAATTTCTTAGTAAAAAAATTTAATAATTATTTTTTTTTGCCTCTAATGAAGTTCTAATAAAATAATGAGTCCTAATAAAATTCTTCTTATTGCCTACACAAATTTCAATACGACATTTAAAAAACAAAATTAATTCATCCATTTTAATTTTGATGTTAGGAAAAACGATTAGACAACACTAATCACTTGTAAATTGTTTTTTTCCCCCATTGCGTTATCTACAATTATCGCTATCTCATCACAAGTGGAATCTTTAATTTTGCTTTTAATATTTCAGCAGATTTAGGTTTTTGAAGGATAAATTTTACTCATTGTAGTTGAAATACGAGTGCAAAATTTGTATTTTTATCGATTTGAATTTGACAACTATTTGAATGATTGTTAGTAGATACTTCGCTTCGTTCAAAATTTTATTGTTTGGAAAAAACTAAAAAAAAACTGTATTGATGCTCTTTTCTGGGAAAACTTAGGCTGTTAAGTAACAAAAGAATTTTAATATCTTGTTAAACTCAATTTTTTCTTTTAAAAAAAATAAAGAAAGAAATCAGAATTTATATTATAATTTCAGATCTCTACTTCATAAATGTAATATTTAGGAATAATAATCGAAATGATGTGAATGTTAATTATTTTTTTTTATCTGAAAGATAAAATGACAAGGTTTTTGTTACTTTGTTTGAGGTAAAAGCGGATAGAGCGTGAATCAGTCCTCCCCTAATTCATAGCATTAAGCATCTTTGCCAATTTTATTTAAAGAGTTTTTAGTTTATATAATCCTGATATGTTAAATGATGGAAAACTAAAACACAATACCGGGATTATTAAAAGTGTGATAAGCGTTAATCATAAAATCATGAAGAAGATATTCAATTAAAAAAAAAATAACACTTTTTTTTAATAAAAACTTGTTTAAATACATAAAAGTTACAATAATAAGTACGTTCGAAATTACAAAATTCCTTTCTCATTCTGTTTTTAATAGTGTATCTTCTTTATTATTTTTTTGTTTATGTGATTATTCGCCATTTCATCTATGAAATTAATATATAGTAAGGTTTTGTAGATGACAAACAAATAGTTTCTATTTAAATGGTTCCTATTTAAATCCTTAATCCTACATATTTTGATGCTTGGGTTTGATCTGCTTGATTAATGAAATGATTCTTTGTAATCCGTATTACGATGAATTACGAAACAAATACTGTATTTGGAACAAATATTTTTATAACGGAAATATTAAAAGGATAATTGATTTCAGTGTTATAATAACCATTTACTACCGGTTACAACGTGAAAAATTTCAATAAGTTTTCAGTTAAAATGCAAAAAAAAAAACATTATTTGGATACAGTGAAATTAACCCAAGCAGTAAAGTTTTTTTTTTTTTGAACCGATATCTTTTTCTTTACATTCAAATTTCTGAAGATAAAATTTGCAAACTTGTTGAATACTTCTTAAGTTGGAACTGGATTATTTCCATTATTTCAGATGTTTCAACGTTAGAATTCTCTTCTTTTAATGTCTCCTTCGTTCAATGGCTTTATTATGGGTTGTCATCTATAAGAATAGTGTACTCTGGCAATAGTTATGTCTTAATTGCATTTCAGATAACTGCCTCGGCCTTTGATGTATCGTTCTGGGTTCCAAGTGCCTTCCATCTAACATCGGATTATTGGGAAACTTAGAATCATTAGTATTGGAAATCTCTTAATGTTTGCGGTGGTGCGTCATTCATTGTTCGAAGGAACCATCTGCTTCATTGATGCTATTTTCATTGTCTTTGTTTTAGGTTTTTATTTGTCGTGCAGAGATTTTAAAAAAGAAGGCTTCCAAAAAGTTTTCATTTACACTATATCAAAACTTAGAGGATATCGTTCGCAGTATGGTTTATATTGTACAGGTCGTCATTCAGTGCTTGAATTCTCAGTCTTAAGAGATGGTGACCTTCAAGCTCTTCGACATTAAATTCTATTATTTAACTGTAGAAATTTAGCGGTGTGTAGACATCCACTATTCTGTATGGGACAATTCCAACTAAACTAACGAATCTCCAAGGGCTCATGAGAATTATCTTTCCGTCCACAACTTGCCACTAAATTTTCAGTGGAAGTGAAAAAACTTTTCTACTCTCCGTTTGCTTTCTTATTATTGAAAAATAATATCCTTATGTGTTTTGTTTTTGATAGTTGATAAAAATTTCGAGTAAAGGATGTCAGACACTTTTTACAGTTAAATAATTTTTTTCTAGTTCTAACTGTACGTTTCTATTTCTTCTGATAAGATAAAAAAAAAAGTTTCGATTTCCTTTCCGATATTATCGGAAAGACGAAATACATTTTATTTCTATAGATAAAGAATTGAAGATATTGATACTGAAACGTCTGGCCAATATCGATAACAGACTTGGTTAAATGCTTTATTTTTGTTTTCCTTTTTCAATAGATTTTTTATTTACTTTTTTCTTCTAAATAATTGTTCACATTCTAGAGAAATGTAGCACTACTAAGCTTAAGAAATAGACATCAAATACATCACTTTCATTAAATCGATTTTTTTTTTAATTTAGATTTTCAATGTTTAATTATTCTTGTTTTTATTAAATACATTTAAACAAATAAAATATTGAGTCATTGGAACTAACTTGTAAGTGAAATTTTTAAATATTTTTCTTTGTTGTTTTAGTAAACGTTTAACAAGTAATTTATTCACTAAATGTAATATTATTATTTAAATAAAATACTATCTAAAGTGATAATATTATTTGAATATTTGTTAAGAGAAAGGTAATGGTAGTATTGTTTTAAGGCCGACTCACAATTCAAGTAAGAAAATACACAGTTCAGTTCAGTTAATAGAATGATTCTTGTTCGATTCTGCACGAGAGCAGGGAATTCGCAATTAAACATCGAACAACACGGAAAGATATTTTTTAACTATGCTGAATAAAATAATTTTTTAAGTATGCTGAAGAACGTTCTGTTAAATGCTGACCCTTCTCCAAGTATCTTCACTTATCAGCGTTATGAAGGAATGAAATCTTTTCAGCTTTATAATTGACTTTGAAGGTTAACGATTCCCATCTATAATTTACCACCAAATTATTTGAAAGCAGATATTCAAAGATTTGAAAGACCAGCCATAGGATTGTGAATGCTTGCGACTCATCGAAGCCTCTCAATCTTTTCCGAATCTTCATGAGCTACTGATATACCATGTAATTTTTCTCTTTATAAAAAATGAACTTCCTAATCAGGGTGATTCAAAATTCCCTGTGAAACTTTAAAGGTATGTCAGGAATACAGAAACAAACCGTATTCGTATTCATGTCCGGAAACGGTCTCAAATGTACTAGAAGATACACTACGGTTCAGGAATAAAACAATAAGTAAGGTAGATAATACGTTTATTAGTCATATTAATTTAAAATATGACAGTAAGGTATACACTTACAGATTCACAGTAGTGCTCAAAGTTCCTTTCACCAGTAATACACGCCTCATAACTTCGATGCATGGATTGCCGAACATGTGCAAGAATGCGATGCCTTTCGCGGACACATCCAGCTGCCATAGCGACTCTTGCGACGAGATCGGCGTCAGAGGCAATGGACGGTCTCTCAGACGATACCTTTGAGGTAATCCCAGAGGAAGAAATCAATGCAGGACAAGTCGGATGATCGTGGTGGGCAAGCGACGGGTCCGTCCCGGTCAATCCACCGCGCCGGAAAACTGCTGTTGAGATATTCCGCACATCATGCTGAAATCAATGCTCCTCTAACACATTCGGGTGGCGTTTGCGGACATACTTTCCACTATGAATACTGTTTAGTTTTACATTCCTGACCTACCTCTAATGTTTGTACAGGAAATTTCTAATCATCCTGTATATTCATTTTTTCTTTTAATTTTTCAGAAAAAAAATGATGATTATTAATCCTATCATTATTCTTAAAGGATTTTTTTTGTCCTTTTCGTAGAAATTAAGTAATACATTTGAATAAGTTTCCTTTTATTCAAACAAAAGAAGCTTTCATTTATTTTTAGAAGATTTTTTAAGTTTTATATAATAATAGTAACAAAAATAGTAATAAATATTTTATTCTTTGTTAGTTTGAAGAGAAGTGAAAATACACCAATCAATTCTGCTAATTGTTGCTCATTAGAGAAATCTCTTTTCTTTTATTTTTCAAGGTTTATTTTCCAAGATCTGCAAAAGGAAATGGCTTGGCAGAAGGGTTTGTTAAGATCTGTCTTTACGAAACTCAAAAACACCACTACGTTCATTGTCATGAAATGTTACTAAGAAAAAAAAATATATCTTCTATCCATTTTCTGTTTACCGATTTTTTTCTTCTTTCTTTTGGTTTCGATTAAGACAATTGCTGCCAAGATGTAATTAGACAGAATGGAAGATCTCTGTAGCAACAACAAAAGCTCCGTTGATTTGCTCCTAACATTATTTCCGTTACACTGTCTTGCCATTCAGGCGTCTTTTCAGCATGTTTGCCTTCGTTTACTGCATGACTGAAGAACAAACAGACTCAATTCCTAGATCCATGCCAGTTTCTTAAGGCGATGCTACAGTCGCCATCTTCTTTAAGTCAACATAACTTCTTTTTTTTATTAATAAAATACAAAAACAATAAAACAGAAAATAAAAGATTAAACTTATTTTTTTGCAGCTATTTCTTTTTTTTTCGTTTGACTTTGGATAAAACTACAGCTTATAGCTCCACATCATTGGTTCTCAATCATTAGGATTGTGATACTTCTTAAGATTTCTAAGAATTTCTAACGAGCAAGAAAAGTTTGGTATTTCATTGAAAACGTTCATGTGAACCGTAATTTTCTTGTCAGTCTCCTTATCTGCAGTTTCAGTGTCTTATGAAACTGAATGTTTCTGAATTGAAACGGAAAAAGGAAAAACATACATCAACAGCGAATTATCTTGGAGAACTAACTTTCCAAGATAATTTGTTGTTGATGTATGTTGTTGATCTTACCGCTTCAGCGACGGAATTATGGAAGATGTTCGAATGTAGGATAGTAAACTATCATTGCAGTTTATACTAAAATCTCACCCACCTACCATTAAATTTGTCGTTTGTAGCAGTCTTTTTCTTTACAAAGCTTAAAAGCTTTGTAAAAAAAAAGATTGCTACAAACGAAATTTAAATTTAAATTTTCTTAGATTTAAATTTAATGCCTCATAGTGAATTGTTGCTCATATTTCATTTTCTTATCCTTTTATTTATTAAATAACTAGTGAGATAATTATATAGTAATTTATAATCATGTAATGTAGATTACAATTTTTCTAGAAATTTCCAAGGTATTGAGTATTTAAAATTGATGTATTTAGGTCCATTTAATTTGCTATTAATTATGTCAAAACAAACATTTTTTTAAACTAAATAATTTTAAAATACAGCTTCGAAAAATTTTACGAGTAAGCTTATAAAGTGTCACGAAACGTGTGATTGATTGAAATGAAATTGAATCGAGTTAACTATTCTGATTTGAGGGATGAAACCATTTATTTGACCAATATGAATTCTGATATAGTTTTTTGTTTTGTTATAACTCTTTGTGACAAAGAAGACCTGTAGGTCTCCACAACTGTTATTTTTAAGACTATTTATTTTTTAAAACTGTTTGTTTTGCCGAAATTAATAGAAAGAATTTGAAAGATAGAAACGTTTGCAATAGATATGGAATAAAATTAGGTGAAGCTACTACAAAACCTCCTATTTCTAGAGTAATTAAAAATTTGTTAACGAATCAACATTGCTGTCAGATTTTTCTCAAAATCCTTCTTTATTTCGTAACGTTACTTTTTTTTTTAACATCGGTTTTTTTATTGTTTAACTAGCTGTACCCGGCGTGCGTTGCAATGCCACTCAAAGACAGAAAGGGCTCGTGAGAAGGGGCCGTAAATATAAGGTCCCAGTGTCGATCGGGGATGGGACACTTAGGCCCTTGTGTCACCATCCCCACCCAAGTGTGGTGGACCTGTCCCCCAGAGGAGAGCGAATTTTTCTCTTTTTCCAATTGATTTAGGGGCCCCGAGAAGGGGCCCTAAATATAAGGTCCCGGTGTCGATCGGGGGTGGGACACTTAGGCCCAAGTGTCGCCATCCCCCCACCCAAATGGGGTGTCCCTGCCCCCATAGGAGAGCGAATTTTTCCTTATTTGAAATTGACTTGGGGGGGCCGAGAAAGGGCCCTAAATATAAGGTCCCGATGTCGATGGGGGGTGGGACACTTAGGCCCTTGTGTCGCATCCCCCCACCCAAATGTGGTGTCCCTGCCTCCCATAGGAAAGCGAATTTTTCTTTATTTGTAATTGACTTGGGGGGCCCGAGAAGGGGCCCTAAATATAAGGTCCCGGTGTCGGTCGGGGGTGGGACACTTCAGCCTTTGTGTTGGCTTCCTCCCACCCAAGTGTGGTGTCCCTGCCCCCTATATGAGAGCGAATTTTTCACTTTACACAATATTTGTATAGTTCTTATTTTCACCACCAGGTGGATATTGGATTTTTCAGGGCTTTTACCCCATTTCAACCCCTTTTGAGGGGTGGGTCCGGGTTCTAAGGTAGCCTATCTTTTGCGCAGGGTCCCAAAGAGTAATTCTGCAAAGTTTGGTCCAGATAGGTCAAAGGGCCTAAGAGTGTATAAAGGACAGACAAAGAAAGAAAGAAAGAAAGATACATTCATTTTTATATATATAGATATCAGTTATACATTGTTATCATTTCGGAGTTCATTCAAAATTCTGTTCAGCAGTTAATAAGATTTCATCAATCTATCTATTCTACTTTTCGTTGTAATATTTTTAAAAATTTTTAGGTATTTCTCAAATCTTAGAGAATTTGTCTGTTGATCATTCTGCAAGACATCATTCTGCAAGACAAAAAAAAATTAATCCAGTGATATTCAAGAAATTTAACCTTGGGTATTAAAAAATTGATAAAATTAAAGTCGATTGATTTTCTGAAGTCGAGCTTTTTGATGAGGCTCATTTTTGTAATGCTCATAGTAATTTTCCAAGTATTAAAAAAAAAGGCAATGTCGTAATAACAGACCTTGGTACTTTGTGTTACCAAGAAGCTGAAAAATATTGTTAGGAAATCTGAAGATATTGCAAATTTTGCAAATTTATGAATTGAAGATATTATGTATTTTTGAAAGGATTGGTTATTCTCTTGTGATCTCACAAACGCTTGTAATATAAGACTTAGGTGCACAGAATTATCTGAATGTTCCCACATATTTAACACTTATCTTAAATTTTCATACGAAATGCCTGCTTAGAATAAAAATAAAACCAAAGAGTGGATTCAACACAGTAAATTCCAATGAATAAATTCTACTATGTTCTGGAGTTATTAATTATCTTCTTCAAACTAGTATACGAGGCAATTTATCTTTAAAATTCTGCAATACTGAGATTTAAACTTCAAATCCATCTAATTTTGTATTCAAATTCATCATGATAGCTTTTAGTAGGTAGTTCTGTCCAGAGGCGTATTTACACGAGGGCTAAAAGGGCTACAGCCCAAGGCGGCAACTTTAGGGAGCGGCAAAAAATAGGAAAATAGGAAATCCTGTACTATTCACTAATATTAATATTCAAAAATATTAAGTGTCGTAAAGTTGGTAATAAATTTACGTGTACTGTTCATACTTGGTGACAAAATTGAAGCCTGTACACCTGTCTAATCTTGATAATATTTAATCCAAAAAATGTAGGAATACACAAACACGACCTCGGTTTCAGTTACATAACACACCATAACTTTTTTCAAGTGATTATACAAAATAAAATGTCAGTTTTTAATACAAATAATAAACCAATGAAAACGATGTGTTCCTGCAGCAACCCTGTAGAGTGACAGCTGAAATCTCATTTACATATACGTCATGACAGCTTGGGTACCTTGTGGGGAATTTACGCACTACCGATGTAAATAATTCCACGTGGCAATTGGCGATCCACATTCTTGATTGTAACTTTAGGCATGAAGATGCAATATTGTATTCTGAAATAATAAAATAATAAAAATAAAAGAATATGTACAATAAAAATCAAATTAAAAATTAAAAATTAAAACTTGATTAATTATATTCCTTATCTATGTAAGATTTGGAATATTTTTTCCTTTGTAAAGTGTTGTGATTTTTGAAAACCATAATCGGATATGGTAAGTACTGAAAGATAGTCATTATATGCCTCGGCCATTGTTGATATGAAGTACGATTCTGTACATTTTCTTTTAAAGTTTTGTTGACACTGTCCCAGGATTATAGGATGATCGGTATGACCTTGTGTGATGTTGCTATTGAATGTTGGTAAGTGAGGTAGTCCTTGTTTTTATTCAAAATGGCTCTGCGGTGCTCCGCCACCCGGTCCTGGATCGGTCTGAAGTTTCGCCCACGTACATGCAATGTTCATCAATGCATCGTAATCCGTAGATAACTCCTTTGTTTTTATCGTTTTCTTTTTCTGTTTGCAGGGTCTTGCTATGTTTCCTAGAACTTAAGATTTGTTGTATTGTACTTCTGGATGGGCTGGGGAGACATAAATTAAATCTCTTGCATAATTTATTCAGTTTTGGAAATAGTGTTGCATGGAAGTCTATGGAAATAAAGTGTTTTCCTTTTTTTCTTGATTGTGAGGTGTTGTCATTACAGTAATATTTCTTAATAGAACCTTTGAAATGTCTATTGATGAACCAGGTAGGATAATCGTTACAGATGAGCAAATTTCTTATTTTTCTTAGTTCATCTTCAAAGCCCTGGACTGTATTACAAATTCTAAAATTCTTGAAAAAAGTTACGGTGTGTTAAGTAACTGAAACTGAGGTCGTGTATGTATATTCTTACATTTTTTGGATTAAATATTATCAAGCCCATAAAGGCGGCAAAAGTGTAAATCCGCCTCTAGAACGAAATTAACTCTCACTGCACAAATTCCTTAAATGAAATAACGATTAAATGAATGATTTTTAACAGATAAAACCAATAAGAAAAATAGGAATTCGTGTTTTACTTGTCCACACTTGGATTTAACGATAACATTACAGCGTGTGCTTTCCTTCATGTATACACATAAAACCCGATCACAAAGATCACGATAAACCCCAGCAACTGGTCACTGGTAAATTATACAAGCAATGAACTTAAGAGATATGTTATGAAGTGCCGTTAAATTACTGGCAAATTACATTTGCCTGACGACTCCCATAAAGGGAGGACGCATTTATCTTTTAAAGTAAGGGGGGATCTCTTTTTTTAGTAACTTGATAAAGAAACAATAAGTGTCGAGTTTCGAAACGTCGTTTTTGTATTTTATTGGGATTAATTAATTTTTTAAATTTGTGCCGAATTAGTTGATTACTTATTAAGAGATATGTATTTGGTCAAACTCATTGCTTATTCGAAGTCTTGTTGTTTTATATAGGGCACTGTTCTATTAGTAATCAAAAAGCTTTGACAAAACGTCCTGGTTGTAATTCCATTCCTTAGCACAGAGCGCACCCTTTGCATCACAAAACCTTTACAGAAATTTTTCAACATTCTCCCAATTTTATACATCTTTTATAATGTATCTCCGAGGAGGAAAGGCCAATTTCTGGGAGGTTATAGTATTGGCCATTACTAAGAAAAAAGTTTAAATTAACATGTTTTCTAGTTGAACGGTTTCCAAGATTAGAGCTATTTGAATGTACAATATTTTAAATTTGGCGCGCAATATTGTCCTTCCTCCCTCCGTAGTGTGCTTCTGTCTCCAGACCTAATCCCATTAGGTCTTTTTGTTTATGGGTTGGATACTGAAGTCAATACCGAAACAATTCGGTATAGAGAAGGAGAGAAGACGAACTACCCTCTCGCAAAGTTAATGTTCGTGCCTGCCTAAAGGGTTATCAACATGCACTCTGATTAACAACAGACCATGCTCTCACACAAAGTGAATTGATATTGACGGTGGAATTTTTAAAACTTATTAAAACTATAACAAATGTTCGCTTGAGCAATAAATATTAGAATTACAATAAATTAAGCAATAAATTCGCTTGAGCAATAAATATTACAATTGTACATTCAAATAGATCTATCTCAGAAAACCTGTTCGGGATATATTTTTTTTCTTTTAATAAACGATACTACGTCATCCAGTATATTGACCTGAATAATTCTCATTCAACATCAGCTAGAATTCAATTAACTCTCTCCAATGACTGAATTTGTCTGCACTTTGGATTGATAGGCAATGAACAATACTTTCCGCTTTAATGCCACAGAAATCTCTCAAGTAAATCGACACAACGCGAAGGAATAATTTATAAACAGATGAAATGTTTGAAACTTAGCAAAGTGAGTTAATTTTTCAATTTATAATATTGTTTTTTTCTGTTTTAGTATATGAACAATAGAATTTCAATTCTCAGCAGTCTTGCATCATAACTCTTTTAAAACCTTAATCCTCATGCGTTTTACATTTAAGTGTTGTGTTTACATATTCTTAATGTAATACAAAATTTGTAAAGCATCCGAACAATTTTTTTATGTAAATACCTTCTGAAAACGTATACCTCAAAATGAAAATCATTATATTATGAAAAATTATGTCAGTAGCATTCAATTTATAACAAATAGGAGATTCAGTAAAAGTTTTTTTCTAAGTAGGGAAGATCTTGTATTATGGACCCCCTAAGCAAGAATGCTCATAAAACTAAAATAAAATAGTACATTTCCTACTATTAACGTGAAAATTATATTAATTACCTAACAGCAAAAAGTAATACATTCATTCTAACATGCCTGTTACATCCATGATCATATAAAACGGAAAACACAATTTAATACTCGTCCAAATGAAGGCACACATGTAAAAGTCACCTCCTGCTTTGGATAACAATAATATTCACTAAAGGCAATGAGATGGTTCTGCCATCTAGTGGTGAACAGATAAATTTCAACATGGTCCATATTACACGATGGTCCGTAATATACGGATCTTCCCTAATCATTAAAAAAAAGTGATAATGTTGAAGTATTCTGAAATACTAATTACTTTATTTTTGTACCGCATAAGTGTAACTAGCAATACAACTTTTAATTTCCATCATAATCATAAAATGTGTATTGGTGAGTAAAAAAGAGTAGCATTCAATTTTAAACATCGAGATCTTTCCGTCTCTATCGCGAAATTAACGAACTAATAATTGATAAATGTTATTAAATACCATCTCCGTCTGATTTTTTTAGAGCACCATCTGTTGGTGAAGATCTTAGGACAAAAAAATTCATTAATATGTGATTTGGCAATCATAGTGTTTTGGCAACTTGAAACTTTCTATTTTTTTTTTTTAATTATTACTTTTGGATCTAATATAAGATATTCTAAAATTAACACATCAGCTAATGCATGTAATAAAACAGCAAAATTACAAAAGAAATGGATTATTACCTAAAGCTGAAATGAAATGTTTCTTTTTTCTGAGCATGCTACAGCATGAAATATATTTTTGAAAAGAAACAAAAAAATAAAAATAGGTTCAGAGGGTAATGGAATCCCAGAACTGAAATAGTAGTTCATAGTGAAATATGAATTGATAATAATATCAGAATTAGCTGTAACTGCTACACATCAGCTTAAAACATCAGTGACTAAGAAATAATTTTCGGGAAAAGAGAATTCTAAGGAATTGCTCATCAAAAATCCCTGCAGTCAATCTGACAAGAGCTTTTATATGAAGGCATTTTTTTTTAATTTAAATAAAATAATCAACTCATGCACAGCTATTATTACATGAATGTAAATATAATTATTTATGATATTATATGAGGGTTACTTTTTAAGTAAGGTCCGATTTGCTGTAGCTCAGTAAATTTCGGGCCTGTTGAAATGCGCATGCGCGGCAGCTCCCGGCATGCCTTGCACACAAACAAACGCCATTTTATGTCATAGCGTTACCTTGTACGGTTACACTGCGAGGTTAAAATGTTCACGACAATGGAACGGCCCGCCAACTGTGAAATACGGTCAGTGATTCGATTTTTGAAGGGCAAGGAATATGTCAGCGGACATTCATGCCAAATATGCGAAGTTTACGACCCTAATGCAATGAGTGACAGCAAAGTGCGTAAATGGGTGAGATTGCTCAAAGACGGGCGGGACAATGTTCATGATGAAACATGGTCGGGGCGACCTTCTGAAATCACAGATGATTTGGTACGCGCAGTCGATGTCAAAATTCATGAAGACAGACGATTCACGATTTCCATTTTGACATTGTAATTTCGACAAATTTCAAGGTCAGTGCTGTTCAAAATCGTTACTGAAAACTTGCAGTTCAGAAAATTGTGCTCACGATGGGTTCTGAGGAAACACAGACAAAAGAGATTGGCCAGTGCTCTGTCATTTTTGATTCGATACGATGGAGAAGGGGATGAACTTTTGGTCCATATTGTCACAGGGGACGTGAAGTGGGTGTCTCACATGACTCCAGAATCAAAATTGCAGTCAATGGAATGGCGCCACACGTCATCTCCGTCAAAGTGAAAGCCAAACAGGCAATCTCAACACGCAAAATCATGGCAACTGTGTTTTGGGATAGACATGGGAGTCCCATTAGTCGAGTTTATGCCTAGAGGGACAACAATAAACTCATGCGTACTGTGTGACCTTGAGGAAGCTTCGGCGCGCCATACAGCATACTGTCATCTGAAATTTTGTTCCTGCATGGCAATGCACGACCTCCTGCTGCTCAAACTCAAAGACCTAATCGCATCTTTTGGGTGGGAGCAAATGGACCCCCCACCACACAGTCTGGACCTTGCACCGAGCGATTACCACGTGTTTCGCTACCTGAAAGAGTTTCTCGGCAGTCAGCGGTTTGACACAGACGAAGAAGTGAAAACAGCGGTTGAATCCTGATTGTCTTCACAGGCGGGTGATTTCTAAGACACTGGCGTACAAAAACTGATACAACGCTATGATAAGTGTTTAAACAAACAAGGAAATTATGTTGAAAAATAGCTTAAAGTTTCAGGAATAAAATAAAAAAAAATTTGACACTATCTTCACTAGTTGTGGTTTTATTGAAAAACGGACCTTATTTAAAAAATAACCCTTATATAATGATAAATCTAAAACAAAGACAAATAAAATTGCGCAAGATTATACATATTAGAAGAAATAGCTTTTATGAAGTTTTAAAAAAAATTATAATTCTTTATATTAATAACACAATGATCTAAATTTCGCAAATTTGGAATAAAAAATTTCAGTTCAGTTCTTTCACATAAAATATATGTTTAAGTAAATAAATACATTGAATAGATGTACACAAAAACGAATCATCAACTTGAAAACGACAAATAATCCAAAAATCAACCGTGACACGTACAAAAAAATTGGGTACTAACTAAATCCGTATTAAATGCTTACATTTTAGTTATTTCTATACAATACTACAAATAATTTTGTAACATCACCATCAATAACTCTATAGTTCAGTTAGTAATATGTTTTTTCTTTTATTTTAATCTTAATAAATACACTTATTGCAAAACAAATTTCGCACCCAGAAGTCGAAAATGTAATGACTTTTTTTTTTCATAGGCAATGAGAATGAAGATACAAATAACTGATTAGAATATCAGAGCAAACGATCGTTATTTGAGCAAAACACAAAATTTATTCAATATAATAAGCCTCTTTTTATTATATAAATATGCTAAAACTACAGAACCCAAATACAGACATAAATGAAATGATGTAAATTCTCAACTTTTGATAGTGAACGTTTTTAATTGTTGCGATAAATTGGATTGTTTTTCTCTACCGAGAACTTTTTTCGGTAGAGAATAAACATAAAATAACTATAATAAGGTTTAACGTCCAACCATTAATATAAAAATTTAAATACATGACACAGAAATGAAAAATATCTGAACTTTCATCGATGGCCGTTTCATCCTTTTTGTGGACTCATCAACCAGACCCACTGTCCGACGAAACGGTCAGATAGTGCAAAACGGTCAGATAGTTAAGGAAACCACTCTCTGTGGTTAAAATCAAGAAAGGGTTACTACCAAACCACAGTGCAATCC
>JAFIDM010006943.1:36423747-36439177 GCA_023159025.1 Thereuonema tuberculata | reverse complement strand
GGTGTCACCCGGTGCGGTCCGCACCCCCCGCACCCCCCTAGTGACGCCACTGCCTGTAGGACCACTCCCTGACCAGATAGGGACCGTTCTTGCTTTTACGCTTGGTGGATGTCACACACTATAGTGGCCAAACGGTTAGAGATATTAGAATGAAACCTTCACCATTGTGTTCAGCATCAAAAAGTAGGTGATGACGTAAAAAAATCAAACCTATAGAATCACTCCCCCCAAGGCAGCAAGGTGTAGCGGCCCCTGTTACAGCTTGCCTGTCACAATGAAACTATCATTGTTATTGCTTTAATTCCTTAGTATTATAAAAGTGATTGTTGCCAATGCCAAAGACACAATTGTTGCGATTGTTGTGATTGAAATTGAAAAAATGTCTCGACATGTGGAAAACGAAATGCTGATGCAAAGCGAGAAGCTTCAAGCTTGCGTAAAGAACGGTCTCTAAACAAAAAATTTTGTTTATAAAATTGTGCATATTATGGGACCGCTTTGCTTTTGACACTGTCTAAAAGCATTAATTACGTTGTATTTACATGACTGCCATCTTTGCTCTTTGTGGTGAAATTTTACCATGAAAAACAAGTCTATCTCTGCAACATCTGAACTACATCTAATCATTTCATACATTAGACAAAGGATAGCTTAATTAAAATTTCTTCCAGATAAATTGGAAGAAGTTAGGTTCCGTAGTAATGTTTTCCTCATTATTCCACAGTCCACCAACCACCCTTCGTTTGACTTGGGATGGATATTATTATTATTATGATTAATATTATTAAACAGCTTCGTATCCAGTCTTCATATGGTAATCTTTTATTGTCGTAGTCCCCACATATGAACGGATTCTGATGGATCCCTCTTGGTTTATGATTTTTGTAAATATAAGAAATTTTAAAATACTAAATTCAAAACCGCAAAATTCATTTTCATCATTTTTAGCAGCAATGGGAGATAAGGGAAATGGATTGAAATGAAAAACTTTAGGAATTTAGGCTACCATTTATTTTAATATTTTTCGGCTTTTCATGGTAAATTTTATCGCTTCGTATTAGTCGTATTTACTACTGATCTCATGTTTGGAGCATCTTAAGTATGTATCGAAGAGAAAAGAGTTTCTTTTATAAGACCTCTTTTAAAATTTTACATCTTGTCGTTGATAAATGCAGCTCAAATATTCTTTCTTCAGTGAAATGAAACTTAAATCATAATTTTCTTTTATTAAAAGAAGTCTCTACAGTATATATCCAACCTTTAGATAAGAATTTAAAAATTATCAAATGTATTTCCTTAAGAACTGCTGAAAAGTTGTTTAAAGCTGGAAGTTTCGTATTATTCCTTTCAAACTACGTTATTTTCTACTAAATTTCGTATTATTTTGTTACGCTGTCAAATTTAAAATCTGTATTGAATTTGACAGAGATTGAACTTATAATTGCTAGACCACGAAGTTTCTAGAAAATTAACCTTGTACAGGAAAATTCAAGCACTACTTATTTGATAATCTAAACTTTATGATAAGCTAATCAAGATGAACTTCTATTGATTTTAGACCAGTAAAACATCTATTAAATCTGGAAGTTTTTTTGGGTTGATTTAACCTATCCGTTATTGTTTGAGGCAGGATGTACGGTCCTACAATTTCATTGTCATTAATGTATAACAGGCAAACGAAGACTTGAGCTTTTAGTAAGAAAACACAAGTTTTCTGTGAACACAGACAATTTATGAACGATGATGGTATTTGGCCTATTGGGAGTTTTGGGGAATCTTATGTCGATATAAGACGCTAGTTTTTAAGTTAGGACAGCTGTAATATCACTAATTTGAAATAATATGCTACGTTTTTGTAGTTCTTTACTGTATAACAATGAAAAGAAAACTATGTTATATTTACATGATTTATCACATGATAAGTGGTTTAGTAAATGGTTTCAGTATTCTTCCAATTCTTTTGCAAGATTCAAAACTTGCTTTTCGTAAAAGTTGCTTCCGATTTCTTTTAGCGTTAGCAGTTCAGTTCATTTTATTATTAATATCCTGCTAAAGCGTGATTACCATACATTTCTGAATTATCTGTCCTTAAGATTCTATCAGGAATCTAAACGAAGAAAAACTGTAAACTCACCTTTTTATTTTTCGAATTTGGGAAATCCATGAAAAAAATGTTTTCATCTAAAGCTCATTTGTCAGCTCTACATTTTGTTAAACCTGCATTTCAAATTATAAAAAGAAAAGAACAATAAATGCCATCTTTTTCAAACATAAGTAGATTCCAAAAACCTTTTCTGCGTTTCATTTGCCGTCTTGGAAAATTAGAGATCATTTACATTATTTTAATATTTGTAATATAGAAATATTTTCGTTTAAGAAAAAAAATTATCAAAAAGTGAATCTTCTTAGGAACAAGGTAGAAAAGTTAAATGTTACATGAGAATAATTTGTGTTCCAGAATAATCTCATAGGCTGATGCCAGCTTTGCTACCTAGGTAAGGATACAAGGATAAGCAGATAATTAAAATAATTATTTATCACTTTATCAATGTTTCTATTTGGCTTGTTACGTTAGTTTTGTGGTCATTTGAACAAAATCTTTGTAAGTTTATTTGTTTGCTTGTTTGTTTCTTTCGTTTTTCAATCTTTGCTTGCGCCATCTTATTATCCGATTCTTTCCTATCTCAAACATTTTGCTTTTCTCCTTGTTGGTCTTTTGGTTTCCCAAACAGCTCCCTCTGTACCACCGAGGGGACTTGAGAATTCTCTTTGTAGTTCATTTCTACAGCTGTTTGCTTCCAATCAGATGAGATTGCAAAGTTACGAAGAGAATATTCGCTCTCGCAAAGTTTGAGTTTTGTTAAATTCAAATACGTGAATCCAATTTGGAAATAGCCATAAGATTGAACTGCAACTCCATGCAATGGATGTTTTTATAAATTTAATAAAAACTTTTATATTTCTAAGGCTGGTCGCCAATAATAACTTGAGACATAGATTGTTGCATGTTTAACTGAATTCATAAGTGAATGCTTCACTATTAATTTGTAGTATAGCAGCCATCAGTAATACATTTTTATAAGAAAATTCTAATTGTAACACCAACAATAATAATCATAATCATAACAGCAATAAAATAATAGTGTTGAGTATATTTAATAATAATTTTGAACCCGTGGCTGGCGAATAGCTCTTCTTGAATCTTCGCGTGCTTATTTACAAGAACAGACATCTAATCTTAAGACATCATAAATAATTTCTTTAATAATAATTTCTTTAAAAACTCCAACATTACAACGACGATGACGATATTTCGTAGGCCTCACCGGCCCACTTTATCAAGCCTTTTTTTTAAAATTTCATGGGAAGAGAGAGAATATCCCCTCCTTCCCAACACCAAATTAATAAATAATAAAATACAATCAAGAATTCCAAAACGGGAAGTATACTAACAAACAAAAAAGTAAAAAATAATAATGTTCACATTTCATTTCCAGATCATTGTCCTAATAATTGTCTTTTGTTCAATTAAAATCTTTAACTTTTTTATATAAATGTCCAAACTTTTAAATATTGCCAATTAAATGTCTAATCTTCAATTTTAAACTGATTGAATTTAATCTTCTTTTAAATAAATATCCAACATTAAAATATTATCTTTAATTTATTTAAGATCGTTGTCTTCTTTTAAAATATTATCTCCAATCGTAATCTTTCTTCTCTTCTATTTAAAAAAAATAAAGTGGGCTTGATAAAGTGGGCCGGTGATGCCTACGAAATATCGTCATCGTCGTTGTAATGTTTTTAAAGAAATTATTATTAAAGAAACAGACATCTAAATTTTAAATAATTAGTTAGACATCACATTTAAAAAGGGGATAACGACAGTTTTCGGATCGTTCCGATACTATCATCAAGTTGAAGAAGTTGCGGAATATAAAGGTTTAAATATGTATGAGAAGTGGATTAGATTGAGAGGATTTCTAAGTCATGGAATGTTTCACTCTCATTTCAATGTTGTTCTTTATATAATTTTGACATTTTAGATCTGCTTATAAATGATTTATTTAATTTTCTTGTAAAAAAGAAAAAACAAAACAAAACAAAACAAAACACACTCGATAGTGAAACATTCCACGACGACGTAGCTGTCCTCCCAATTAACCCACGCCTCATACGTATTTAAACCTTTGCAGGGGCGCCACGGCAACATGAGATTCCGTTTTTTTTTTTTTTTTGGTTGTTGAATTGGAGATTCCGTATTTTTTTTTGATTGTTGAATTGGAGATGCCGTTTTTTTTTTGTTGTTTTTTTTTGTTGTTGAATTGGAGATTTAGGGAGCGCCTGACGAAATCTTGCCAAGGGGGCCAACAAACCACGCGACGGCCCTGAACCTTTGTACTCCGCCATTTCTTCAACTCGATGATGGAATCGGAACGATCCCGACACTGTTGTTCCTCTTTTTAAATATGATGCCTAGCCAATTATTTTAGTGTGTTGATGGATTTTTATTTCATTTTGCATGTCGCAAAACATTTTTAACATCTTCCTTTTTTTCCCGAGTGAAGTTAATAAATTTGCGTGAAGTTAATAAAAATTCTTATAGAAAAGTAATATATATCCATTCTTCAGATATCCATTCTTCAGATGGGTTACAATGATGGATGAGAAAGAAATTGAAATTGTGCGATCATTCCGAAACTTTCCCAGTTGGTTTAAAAATCAACTGATAGACAAAGTAATATTTGAATTTTATAACTCCAGATCCGTAGATATGAAATTAATATCGAGATCGGAGAATATAAAATTTCCCACCCCTTTCATCCCTTCCCACACTCCTACCACTTCGTAAAAAATCATGTGATCATTACAAATCTGTATCTAACCCTAGTTCCAATTGTGGAACAATAATATTTTTGCAGTTGCAGTTGTCGCCGCCAGATGCATATGTGGCGCTTTCAAAAAAGTTATCCTCCCCTCCCCGTTTACACCCCTTGGGACATCAATATCGAAAATTCGTCGAAAACGGATCTATTTGATTTTGACAAAGAACACTCATGTCAACTTTCGTATTTCTGGCTCAAACCGTTTCTGAGATATACATAACCTTCACATCCCCTTTAAATCTCTTAGGGGTGGTAATTTTAAAAATTCTTTCTTACTGAGAGCCTACTACGTCCCATCCCGAAAATTCATCCCGAAAATTCTAGTTCTAGTTCTTAGGTTCAGCGGTTTTGGCTGTGCGTTCATGAGTCACTCAGTCAGTGGGTTTTGCCTTTTATAAGTATAGATTAGGAGCGAATAATAAATAAAATTACCTGTCAATTATTAACTTGCTTAAAGCCTGATAATGGTCGTGAAGACTACATTTTAGGCTTCTGAAAGACGCCTTATATCCCTGGTTTGTCTGTCCCACAATGCTTCGCAACGGCTTCTGTTAGCTCAGTTGGTTAGAGCGTCGTGCTAATAACGCGAAGGTCGTGGATTCGATCCCCTCATGGTCCATTCTTATTCTTCAATTTTTTCTCCCCATTTTAAATCTTTTCACAGTTTCTCAACTTATGACATTATGAGATATTGGTTATGTAAACCTTTAGAATTGGGATTTTGATAACTACTTTATTTTCTCTAAAATTAGTATCATGTTGTTTAAGTAGATACCTAGGAAGCGACTGTTTTAGGCTTTCTTGAATGCTGTAGGTGGCCTGTTAGCACAGTTGGTTAGAGCGTCATGCTAATAAAACGAAGGTCGTGGGTTCGATTCCCTCATGGGCAATTCTTATTCTTCATTTTTTTCTTCTCATTTTAAATCTTTTCAAACTTAAGTTTTTTTAAATCATTATTAGGAATTTAGTGTATTAACAAGGTTTGAGTTAAGAATGACAATTATTCCATATGAATAGGGGTGGGTAAGATACGTTGGGGTCGCAAAGAGACTCGCGCGCGCATTTTCTAGACCACCCTGGCGCAGTCTATTCTAAAGTAAAGGTGACCCAGAAGCCGTTGCACTGTGATTGGTTTACTAATCGCTATCCTACCTTGTTTAAGTTAAAAATTACCTTGTGGACTGAATAATTGTTGAAATGGAAACTTTAAGTAAATAGAAGTTAATTTGATTTCTTTCAGAAAGTTTCCTGTTCAATTTAACTACATGTAATGTATCCGAATAGCTATTGGAGATAATTTGAAATACATTACATTAATAAAAAAAATTAAAACACTATAGTTTCGTCCAACATGACTTTAAATAAAACAATAAAATAACAATGCAAATATTATTCAGCCAAACAGTTTGGGCCTAACAAACTATCCCTTAACATCGTAAGCTAAAATCTGTAACATACTACGCTAGCACAGTGCTTCTCAACCTTTTTCGCTTCACGGCACACTTTTGTATTAGTAGAAATCCCGCGACACACCAAATGTTTTCAGTGCTTTTATTGCTAACACACAATCCTTTCAAAAACATCTAATGTTTATCAATATTATAATAGATATCATGAAATATTTTTCAAGCCTATTTGAATGAGAATAATACTTTATTAATCTTAATTGTTAGAATAAAGTAGAATGTAGTTCATACTTCTGTTATTTGATGTTTAGATTTTATTCTAGATACGATCATTTTGGCTTTTTACATTGATATGACTTTTGATTTCAATTCTGAGAGAGATTTTTCTTTATTTAGATATCGGGAGAGGCTTAAGCCCCACGAGGCGCTTCCCCCCCCCCCCCCCGGCTACGTGCCTGGCCGAGGCCACCAATTGAGAAGCACTGTACTAGCATATATGGTGGTCCTTCACCAAATTTAGAAAATAAGATTAAACTCTAAAAGCTCCCGTCGGTCTGATGAAAGCTCCCGTAAGGATGTGGAAACTAGTCACAGCTTTTAAAGTCTTTGATGTTTTTAACTATAAATGACATAAAAATTGTAAATACAAGCAGTTATATGTCCTTATGTAGCTGTAAAATACTCATCTGAATCAGTTCACTTTAGTCACTAACAAATGCGAGAACATAAATTGAGGAATTCAAGGGGATAGACAGCAAATTAAATTGCACAAGTTATAGTAAAACAATTACAGAATTTGATTTGGCGAAGGAAAGGTTCATGAGTATTGTTAACAGCTTAGAAGCAGACACTTTAAGATACTAATAAGTTTAAACTTTGAGACGGACTAAATTTCATTTTAAATGTGTTTTTAAGATAAAGTTAAAAATAAATGTTTCAAATGCCGGTTGTTTGAATTGCAGGTGAATAAAAAAACAGGATTTAAAATAGTCTTCACTTCAGTGAAGCTTTTGCGCTATATTTAATAAAGAAGCTGCAGATGTCCTCGCCAGTTTACTGACAGACCGCCAATTCGATTTGTTTATTCCCCCTAATACAACCTTTTTTTTTAGGAAGAGCAATTATGAGAGGCTAACAAGGATCTCTGCTAAAAGCAATCCGATATTTAACTACCACTTAATACACAGCTACGGTATCTAGCTATTTCTTGGATGTCTATAAGGTCTGAATACTCTAGGCCTATAGAGTGATCACTTCAGCATCCGAAACTACACCTTTAGGATGTACAGATATAACTTACAACTTCTAGCTTTATTCTTTCGGAAATCTAGAAGAAGAACTAGTAGAGCTATTAGTACTACATAAGCGAGACATTAATATTCCTATATTAACATCCTTAAGTAACATCCTCAGACAAATGTTTCACCCTTTTTTCGTGTTCAAAAGTGAGAACCTCGGAATTCAATATCTATCAGAAGCTTGTGAAAAGCAGTGGAAGTTAAGAAAATAAAACAAATTCACTATTAAAATAAAGTAGCTAATTCATGTTCCACAAATGGACGCATAAATTAAACAGAAAACAAGATTAAATTCATTTATGGACGGCGTAAATAATGTACATAAAGAATTTCATTTCCTAAATGTTTTATTTAAGTTTTCTAATTATTTTCAATTTGCTTTTATTTCCAAACTTTGGCTTTTCTACGTAAGCTTTTCTACAATTGGAAGAGTAATAATTTCTGTCCTTGAATTTAATCAATAACGATTCATCTTGGAATTTTATCCCTTTGTGTCTTCTCAAGGATCTTTTTTATTTTGTTTGTTTGTTTTGTTTTTTTTTTTTTTTGTTTTTCAATTTCCAAAGCTAAAAGCATAAATTCTTGAGAAGATTTACAGTTTTTTAGATGAATGAACTTTTCCTTCAGGATTTGATTTTTTTTCCATTAACATCAATTTCCATTGTTGCTTTTTAAACCATGAGTTCGCTGCTTCTTCTGCACGAGTTACGTAATATCTACTTTATTATTGAGAATCTTGTGCTTCTAAACTGAACGCAGTGAAAAATATTTGCGTCCTATGACTTCATAGCAAACTAAATGCTTTTTAAAGTTAACATGGATAAGTAGTTGTCATTATCTTCATTCTTCACGTCTAAGATATTACTGGGATACTCATTGCATTCATTGATTAATCTCCGAGGCGTTTGACATGAACTTTGATTTGAGTTAGTCTCAAACTCAAACGAGTTTGCATAAGTCCTACTTTAACTCTCTTTAGATATTATGACATTAATGTTAATTTTAGATAAACATTAAATAATTAAACGTACAGTCTCTAATTTAAATTATGCAAGCATTTAAGCAGAGAGTAGAAATATGAAATTCGAAAGGATGAAGACATCTTTTTTCACATCTAAATTAATTTTTTCCACGTGAGTTAACATGTAGAGACATGGCGTTGGTTTCAACAAAGTATTTTTTTTTTTTAATTTTAAATTTTGTCAAATTTATACTTTAAATTTTATTTTTAATTAATGAAACTTTCCAAAATCATTTAGTTACGTTTACAGCTTTGAAATACAAATAAAGCTTAAATGAAACGGGAAATGGTAAAGATAGAAATAACAAGTTAAAAGTTAAAGTAGGGGAAGGTGGTGTACCTTGGACATAAGTGTACCTTGAACCTATGCCGATTTTAGCACCATCTGTAAAGATATACAGAAAACGCTATATTTTTTTTGGCACACTTGCCACCAGAGGTCCCAGTGAACCTGAACTTATTTGTCAAGCTGCTGATTTGAATGAATAAATCCTGAAAAAGGAAATTGACCCATCAAAAGTAACTTTTTTCTGTTGAATTTTGTGTTAATAGTTCCTAAACATACATAGTTTACTTTATAGTAAAAAGCATAACTTATAAAGCACAGTTTTAGTTATAATAATATGTGTTAAAAATTATGTTAAGCCTAACCTTAATGTGGGGGTCAGCCATTTTTCATGAAATGGCCAAGTGGTGTACCTTGGACCATGCCCAAGTGGTGTTCCTTGGTGCATGGTCCAAGGTATACCATTTAACTGAAACACCCGAAAAAAAACACATCGAGGCAGAAAAGGCTGAAAGGATATTGAAGAAATCAAAAACTATTCTTAAGTCAACTAGAAAAACCGTCTCTTATAGCTCACAGTCAGAAACTGAAGACATTGATAACTTGTATGAAGAATCTGGTCTTTCTGAAGAAGATATTGTTGAACTAGAAGATCCTGATGATAGACTTATAGATATTGGAAGTTTTGTTCTGGTAAAATTTGCTGGGAAGAAAACCATGAAGTACTTCGTTGCTGAGGTTATGTCTTTAAGTGACGCTACATAATATGAAGTAAAATACCTTAAGAAAGATCTAAACTCACAGAAATTTACAAGACAGGATTCTACCACTTATGTTGTGGAAAAATGTGATTTAATGTGGAAGTTACCACATCCCGTGTTGACCTGGAGGATCTGAAAGGCAGCTTTAGAAATTAACAATTGGAATTGACCTGTCTAATTACAATGTTGGTTAAGCCTACTCATAGGAATGAAACTGTTGCTTTAATAATTTTTATATTAGGTCTGATCTCAGACCTCATTAAGTAAAAGTGCCTATTAACATTTTTCTGTAGTCAAATACCAATAAATGTTTATGTTCAAACTATTCGGTTAGATTTTTTTCATCTAAAAATAACTGGTCCAAGGTACACTATACTCAGGACCAAGATACACTATCCATGATGTACCTTTATTTGCACTTTTTTTTAAATTGTAAATAATGCACTGAAATACTTTTTTAAAAAAATCTACAAAAAACATATGTTGTGTATAAAGGCCTAAAATTTGAAAAAAAAGGTGTTTTATTACCTTTCTTTTAGTAATTATCCAATTAAAAATTAAAAAGTAGAAATAGGACCTAGGTACACCACCTTCCCCTACTATTAAAGCCCAACGTGGCCCTTGGGGTCGCGGGAAGTAACGCTCCCGGCGTTTCGTGATCAACGGGACTAAGTTGAAGTCGGGTAGTCAGCTCGACGCTCGCCCGCCTTTAATCCCCAGCAAAGAAATCCAGTATCCATTAAATAGAGAGCTGAGTGAACCTAGGACGTGTCTAGAGAAGAATTCAGCGTGGAAAAAATTCCGACTCAGTCAACCGCCTAACCACTTGGCTACAAGGCCCACTTTTGATCCTCTATAAGTCGAAATAACAACTAACAGAATTAATTTAACTGAAAATAAAAATTAAAAATTGCAAATTAGATAAAGTAAATAACTATTGATTCTGGTTCCACGAAATATAACTCTTAACTTTATAGGAATTTTAAAAGTTTTGTACCAAAGAGCTTTTATTTTCTTAGTTTTTTTAATCAAAAAATTTTTTTATCGTCAATGTAGAATGGAAAAGCTTCTCTTAGACAGACATTACAATTAATCAATAAACAATGTCTGGTAAAAAAGTTTTCGTTTTCTGAAGAAATGAAAACAATTAAATTCTCTTATTTTTTTAATTGCTTAATTTTGTGAATTTATTGAGTAACTATGGGATGATTTGGAATTCGACTGTAGCATTCGCCCTCTCTGCCTTTCCTGTGGAGAATTGACAGTACTTCAATATTTGGTTGAAAATTATCCCAGGAACCTGGAGATATTTATGAATTCTCTTTTTAAGTAAGCATAGTTGTAAGACTTTTCAATAAAATTCAAGTAGTGAAGCGTAATATATAGAAAGTGATATACCTGACTTTCTAAAAACGTCAGAGAATTTTACGTTCTGTTTAAATAGATCAGATAATTAATAAAGACATGAATAGCGAATAGAAAATAGTTGAAAAAAAAACTTTTTTAAAACAGTATTATTTTAATGCTTCGGATTACAAATGCGAAAACGTTGCGGTTATTAGCCTTCATCAGTTCAGAATGATTTAAAATTTCCAAACTAATGAGTCATATATTGGTAAGAAAGGCCATTGTTAAGAGAAGGTGTTTTCTTTTCGTTATTCAGTATATTTTTACCTAGTCTATTGGATATTTTATAGTTAACTATTACTTAAATCATAAACATACTTTTGTCTAGCTATTCATTTTAAGAATAGGCGGACAATCCTCTTAGATGATTATGTAGTTATGAAGGGAATAAAAGCAAAACAAAAATTTGATTAAAAATAAAAAAATTGATAAGAAAAAATGAGATAAATTAGAAAAATTGATATTGAAAAATTGCAAACATCACTAATACTCCTCAGATTAAAATTTTTTCTTGTTTTCTCTTAAGATTTTTATGAATAATCATTACAAATGCCATTCAGTTCCATTTAAAAGTAATGGACCGTTGCAAATCATTTGCTTTTTAAAGACGATCATAAAACAAGAAAAGATTGCTGTAGAAATGAATCATGAACAATACAAAAAAAAGAGTAATTGGAGAGAAAACAGAATGCATATACACTAGGCTGCTTGCATTTTAATCAGCTTAAAAGCCAGGCATCTCAACACATCCATTAGATGCCGGGATTGGTGAGCTAACTGTGTCGTTTTCGATCTTATTTTTGAAAGGGGTGGCGAGGAAAATTAGACACTGAAATATTTATAGTCGGTTCCAGTGTTAGTGTAGTCATAAAATAAGACTCACCCATCGCATCTCTTTGGCCCGAATTCTATGGTGTAACCAATTCAGTTCCATTTTCATCTTTGAAAGAAAGGTGTTTGTTGACGGTGAAGCGTCGTAGGTGAATTGAATTGAATTTTTTTTTGAATTTATTTTAAAACTCATTGAAGATATCTGGCGTTGCTTGACTTTGAGAATCAAAATACTGGAAGGCTTGGAGTAATCTATAACTAAAGAAAATAGAGTTCGTAGATACCAGTGGTATATTAAAAAATGGTAACGGATTTGAGGTTCACCTCCAAATTTTTAAAAATAAAATTCTAAAAATATAAATGGTCAAGTAGGAAGTAAAAAAAATCAAAGCTCTGCAAAAACAAAACATAATATTTATACAAGATAAGGATATTTCATCTTATTTAAATACTTTTTAATGTTTTCGGTATCACGAAAATTTTATCTAAAAAAAAAGTAATTTTAAATCTCTAGTCTCAAGAAAAACTTAAGAGCTTGAAGACACTTTCTGAGCATCTTTTGTATTGGCAGGCAATGAATTTTCCAAACAAAAAAAGTAAGCTGTTAATTCCAAAATTTTTCAGATTTCGACTACTTTATTTATTGATACATTTATTAAAATGAACTCAATAGCCAAGGAGACTCGACAGCTGTAGAAGCCCGGTTCAATCCGCGGACGAGTTCGGGGATTCTTCCACCACTTCTCCAGGATGGTCTTAGGGTCCACCCAGCCCTAGTCTCGAGTTTCGTTTCCGAGTTTCTCAACTTAGCAGATTGGTCAGGAAACGCCGGGAACCTTGCCTTCCGCGATTCGAAGGGTCACATAATAGACTTGCAATTAACTTTTTTTTTGACATTTTATTAAATATTAATAGTTATAAGTCTTTTTTTTCTTATATTATTCAGAAACCTATTGAGTAATTTTGAATTCATACTTATCGTCAATGAAATTAAGGAAATCAATATCCTTTTTCCTAAGCTTATTTATCTTATTTCTAACTAGCTGTACCCGGCATGCGTTGCAATGCCACTCAAAGAAAGAAAGTGTTTGTTTTAATTCTGTTTATTGAAGTGCTTTTGGATACACAATATTTTTGTTTTTCTATTGGTGCATACACGAATAAATCAGAAGGTTTTTGAAGCTCGTAATGCCTTTTTTTTTTCCTGCTTGAGGTGTAGATCGACCAATCGCTTGTCGTTTCGGTGGCTTAATTGATTTGACAGCGAAAGTAATGCTTTGTGACGACCATTACAAATTTACATGGAAAAAGCAAAGAAAATGCGTATGGTATCTATTACCTAATGTCGACCTGCAATTGGAATTTCACACACAAACTGCCGCTAAACTATATGAAAGACACTCATTTGTTGAAACGACTCGCGCGCCAGATATTGTAAAATGGTTCTACTAATTCAGAAACCTTCGCGGGCGTGCCCACAACAACTCACCAAAGTTTCATCGCAATCTGATGAATGGTATAGGAACGCATACGGGACAAACAAACAAACAAACATTCATTTTTATATAGATAGATAACATAAAAAAAAAAAAAACTGTTGTAAACTACACCTTTAAAAATACTACAAGAAGCAAGGAAGCATTTCTCTATAGCTTCATTAAGCAGAGAAATGATGTAAATAAAATAGAATACAAGGTTTTCAGTAGACCTCGTTCTTAGTCTTCAAACGAACTTCTTTCGAGTAAGCAAAATTCTTAAGTAGATAGAAGATCTAGTTAATACTTGATTTAACTAGATAGAACTAGAGAAAAGCTGGCTATATACACACATTTTTTTTATATTGCCATGATTACTATTCTATTGCTTTGCTTTGAAAAAGTTTCACTGACAGATCGAACAAATGTTTAATATCAATTGATGCGTTTTTAAGAGTTACACCAATGAACATTTCTCATTAATTCCTCTATCAAATCAAATTATCTAATTTCGTTCGATTAAATTAATTAATCAACTTCAATGGAAAGTGAATTACTACTGACATTCGGTCGAGGGAGGAAAAAAGAAAAGAAAATTAACTTATTTTTAATGAAAAGTTAATTTCAAGTTCAATCTGATATTTACATTCCAACAATAAATATTATAGCAAACAAGAAATAAGAGCACTGGAGGATCAAAGCTCTCTGTATAAATTTTAATGGGAGATAGGTCAAACCTTTTTCGTCTATGAATGTATATTCGCTGATGGCAAACTTCAGTGCCAGAGGGCGCTATTTAGTGGCGCTGCAATCGACTAGAGGTGAAATATGGAACACCAAGACTTAGCGTGAACAAAATATTTATTCAACAACTTTGAGCACCTTCTTTGAATAAACATGTTATTCACATTTGTTTCCATTCATTTAAGGTGTTCCATATCTCTTCTCTAACCGAACGCAGCGCCACTAAATAGCGCCTTCTAGCATCGAAGCTTGCCGTCAGCTGACATGCATTCAAAGACGTAAAAGATTTGTCTGGGTGATCACTATCTCCATTAAAATTTATACAGATAATATTGATACTACTAAGTTAATAGTATCAATATTATTCCGGACAATTTTTTATAATTTTCTTGGTGGTGATGTTAATTTCTCAATTTCGAAAGACCTCCACGCTTTACTTAGATAACTTCTGAAGTAAAATAATGCAAGGACCTATGATTGATGTTCGTGAGATAGAAAAAAAAAAAAGAAGCGAATTGCCATTATCTTGTCCTTTGTCTGTCAATCAAATTGTAGGGTTTTGAGCTCTACTAGAAAGCATTTTCGTTAAACTGTTATGAGCCTGACTACTCAGCTTCGGAGACTCGAAGCCGAACGAAGGAAAACAGTTCAATGAAGAAATAATCGTTCCCGAAAATTAAAGTAAGGACAGCCAACAAAAGATAAATAAGTACAAGCCTCGAATCCCAATATGACTCAAAGAGTTTCCAATATATTTATTATTCATTTTTTTTTTCCATAAGTAATTTTTTTTTCTTTTCTTGTTTACGGACAAATACCGGGTGATCTAAATTAAAGACAAGGTGTTTTGACCTCTCTATAGCAAATACCATTGGGCGAATCGCAACCAAAGTTCGTATACATACTGTTCTGAGTATGCGGTTTCGATTTCCGAAGTAAAGAAAAAAATAGTTCAAATTTCGGCCGCTAAAGGTGAATTCTGGCGTTGCTGTCCCCTTAATTTGCATATTGCGACGTAATCGAACAATCTCCGCCTGTAAAAGGAGTCACAAAGCATTTTTCGCAAATTCACGACTAGCGCAGATGCACCTTATCGGATCGCGCGTTACTTGTTAAACTCTTCTATCTTCGAAACAGCAATGCTTCTGCTGCCCATAAGGCATTTCAGCAGTTAAAACGTTTACGTAGAGATCCACTGACGATTGCTAATCTTTATTATAAAAATTACTGGAAACACACATTGCTTAATTATAAAAAAGATTTTATGTTAAAAATCTTAGTTAAGAAAATAAATAAAAATTAAAATATTTAAAAA
>JAFIDM010006943.1:36399166-36423347 GCA_023159025.1 Thereuonema tuberculata | reverse complement strand
TTTTTAAATATTTTAATTTTTATTTATTTTCTTAACTAAGATTTTTAACATAAAATCTTTTTTATAATTACGCAATGTGTGTTTCCAATAATTTTTATAATAAATTAAATCAACCCACACGTTAATAAGTTTTTTAACAGATTGCTAATCTTTGGCAATGATTTTTTGTTTTGAAGAGAAGGGCCTTTTTTTGTAAAACCCGGATGAGGTCGCAAGTCAAGCGAAGTTACAATTGCAGTAGTGGAGCAGATCGCAAATGCACATGGTAGCAGTAGTGCACATGTAATATCACGGGAATTGGACATAGATAGTGTGGAGAGTTCTGCGAAATATCTTGACAGTTTACCCCTATAAAATATCCCACAGTCAACAATTGGTTTCTGGTGATTATGATATGCGGAAAGCATTTGCTTGACATTCGTTGCTTGGATGATGGTCGATGTTGCATGGCCTAGGCGAATACTGTCAAGAGACGAGGCTCATTTCCATTTGAATGGTGATATATTCAAACGACAACAAAGTTATTGCCGTATTTGGTCTCTGACAGTAATCCACATGTTCATCCTCAAATTCCCTTGCATTCATCAAAGGTAATGACTTGGTTTGGCTTTGGGCATCCTTCATCATTGGCCCTTACTTCTTTCATAGAAAACAAAGTATCGGGACGGATATGTTCTATAAATGGCTCCAGATATGCCGATATGCTCCGGAGCTTTGTAATTCCATCACTACAACAGAGGAATTGTGTTGACCCTACAATCTTAATGCAAGAAAGTGCACCCCCTCACATAACTTTACCTGTGAAAGCCTTACTACGGCGAAGAATTTTTGGACGACAGAGTAATTAGCAAATCATTTCCAACGGCATGGCCATCTCGATCACCACATCTGAACCCCTGTGAGTTTCGGCTGTGGGAGTTCGTAAAGAGCCTCAAGGCAATTTTTATCAATGTTTATCAAGACAATTCTGTGACAGAATTTCGCAACATATGACACAATTTAATGCATATCAGTTGCGCTCTTCTGTCGACTGTGTTGTGCAGCGATAGCAATTTGTAGAGCAAGGCGATAGATGGCACGTGAAGTCGTATCTGTGATGTTAGTGTGGTTCCACATGTATTTGCACTAAAGTTGTTGCACGTTAACACTGTTTTTGCCGATATTTATTAGATAAGTTAGGCAATATGGAAATTACTGTGACAGCACTACCACAATTAACCCTTAGCGGCCGAAATTTGAAGTATTTTTTTTCTTCAGAATCGAACTGCATACCCAGGACAGTATTTGTACGAAATTTGGTTGCGCTTCGCCCAGTAATTCTTCCTACAGAGAGATCTAAACACGTCCTCTTTAATTTGGATCACCTGGATCAAATGACAAAAGAGAAGCTTTCCTAAGATTTGAATATTACATTTTTTTTATTGTTTTTTCAGGTAATAAAGAAACTGATCTTTAAAAAATTAAAAATCACTTTCTTTGTTACCTAAAAATTCAAGAAAGCTTCATCAAGTAGTTTTACAACTAAAATTTTTTATATCAAAAGTACAATAATTTTAATTGTGAGATTCTTCAAGAAAAATTGGATTCTTTAAATCTTGCGTCAAATTCCCTAAAACCCAAAATTTTGTAAAAATAGATACAGAAATAATCCAAGAATCATACGAGGGCCGTTCAATAAGTAATGCAACACATTTTTCTCCTCGGCAGTATTTGATAAAAAAAAACAAACATGAAATTTTCTGTAAAGTGTCTTCAGACATTCCCTCACTTTCTCAAATTGTTTCATCGTTCTTCGCTGTGCGGCAGCACTGTAGGTAGCGTTCAAGATGGCGTCTGTTAATGAGATGCGTTCCAAACAAAGAGCAGTTATTGAATTTCTTTTGGCGGAACAGGAGATCGTGAAAAATATTCACAAGCGCTTAGAGAATGTCTACGGCGACCAGGCAGTTGATAAAAGCACTATGAGTCGTTGGGTAAATCGTCGGAAGAAGGAAAAGAGAAACTGTCTGATCCGCGCTCTCGCCGGCCGCACACAGCTGTGACTCCTGCAAAATTGCAACGATCAACTCGGAAGCCTATGTGAAGACTCTTAAGAAACCGAAGAAACGATTCCAGCGTGTTCGTGGCCACAAAGACGTGAACAAAGTTCTTCTGCTCCACGACAACGTCAGACCAGAATTCAAGTCTATATACCCGCGAGGAGATCAGAAAACTTCACTGGACTCTCTCTAATCCACCCCATAGCCTAATCTCGCAACTTCGGACTTTACCTATTCGGCCTCTTAAAGGATGCAATCCGTGGGAAGCGTTATGGCGACGATCAGGAAGTTCTTGACGCAGTAAGAAGTTGGATGAGGCACAGACCAGTAGAGTGTTACCGTCAAGGCATACAAGCTCTGACATCTCTATGGCGTAAGGCCATAGACTTGAACGGAGATTGTGTTGAGAAATAGTTTTTTGCAGCTAAAAAATTGAGGAACAAGGTGATGTATTTAAAACTGTAATAAAACAAATCTAATTTGAGAAAAAAAAATGTGTTGCATTACTTATTAAACGACCCTCGTATATACTTATAGACATAAAAATACAGATACATTTACATATAGATTCGTACAAACAGTTATACATAGATATAGACCGAGAGACATATAGACATTCAAACTGAAAGACAGACAGACTTAAAGAAAACACAGAAATTTATGTATCTATCGATATAGGTAAATGTATGAAGAAATTTATGACTACCGAATCTATTTCAATTACTAAGTTAACTCAGTACAAAGATAGTGTTAAATATTTGAATCATTGAACTTGGTTTGGCATTTAGTTCTTTTTTTTTTTTAACAAAGATACAAGACAGATTTCATAATTTTTAAAAAATTTTTTATGATTAGACGAAACAATTTGATTTTCTTTCTGATTTTCATTTTTATTAATAAATTCAACTAATACTTTTGTTTTCTTTTGTTTTTAATTTTCATTTTAATAATTTTAATTTTGACATTATACATCCCTTTAATTTTGTTTTTTAAACTTCCTTTTCTTTGAGAAAGAAGGGTTTCAACAGACATGACTTGAATTTACTGATATGAGAGTCGCTGGGCTAAAACTTACAACGATTAGGGTGTGAGAGGGGTTAACTTAGGCTATTCTCCTTTCAGAAAGTTTGTGCCACGTCTTTCATCTTCACTTGGCTCTTAACACTGGAGGCCAAGAACCTAAGCCACCATCCCTTCCCCCTCCACTCTTCACTTTTCTCTCTCTACTTCTCTTTCTTTTTTTCCTTCTTCTTTTAATGCTCTTTCACCTTCGCACATTAAGCTGACCAAGAGAAGAGAATCATATTAAGGAGAAAGAAAAAAAATTAAAGATGCAGTTGTGATATAAGGAAAGGTTGAAGGCGTAATGTGATAGGCTATCCTTTTTCATATTAAAGAGTGCTAAACTGTTACGAATGTATTCCTTACAGTTTTCGGTCTTTTTATTTATTTATATTTACTGAAATAATCTGTAGCACCGCTTATATGTACGAACTTCTTTTTAGTACTAGATATTTCATTGATATGTAAATTTTAATTAATATTTACAAATCAATTGATATTTAATTTTACGATATCGGAGATAGCAATATTAAAGATGTAAGAAAATAACTATTCATAAATTACTATCTACTTTTTGTTTCGTATCTTCTAATTATTAATAAGAACATTCAATTGATTAGCTGACCAAGAGGAAGCTTCTTGCCTAACTTCTGAAACCCTGGTTTGAGACTCAAATATCTCTTTTGAAACTATTAGTTTTTGTTGTTTTTTTAATAGTAATTGAAAAACAAAATAGTAATTGTTTCATTGGTGAATTTTTTTTATTGGCTGCAAATCATTGAAGTCAAAACTAAAACTAAATTTCTAACAATGATTTTATTAGGAATCGCGAAATGAGAAAAAAAATACAAAGTATAAGAAATGGAGATTACAAAGTATAAGACTTTACAGAAGTATAAGTTAGGCTTTCTTATGCACGTTTGATATTATTTTAACTTTATTTCTTTTTCATTGATTCAAAAACAAAACAAACCCTGCCCAACTTCACAAATTAGATCGATTATTTTGGTCTACCCTTCTCTATCACTCAGAATACTCTAATGTCTCTGAATTTAAGTCACTAAGCGACGATGAGCTTACACCTGGTTTTTAAATAAGTTTAACAATAATGATAGTGTGTATAAGACAGATTATTTTTTTCTGATTGGAGGTTCTGAGAAAGAATTTTGTATAGAATGTTTTCTTAGTAATGGAGTAATGTCTGCCGTGCACATATTTTTATCGATCTAACAATACACCAACAAGAAAATTAAAATTGCTGCTACTCATTTTAGCAAATTTTACATAATATACTTGTGAAACCTATAATTGAAATTCCGTTAAATCCTTGAAGTTCGAACTTCTTGTTTCACAACATTGCGATTAAATATCGAAACTTGAAGGTATTATCCTAAATGTTCTTAATTAATCATTTTGAGTGATGTTTGAAACTCAGGAATTTTTTTAATTATAGAGAGTTCAATGTAAATACATCACCTGGGAAAATAAAAACGAAATATTTATTTCAATCCCACTTTTAAAAAAAAAATAATCTAATTTCCGTACATTTTTATACTTTTTCATTCTGTTTTATTTCATTGAAAAAAATTTAAAAATTTGTAAAATCCGTTTCCGGGTGTCGTATTTCTTTTTAAGTTACTTTTTATTTAAAACTTGGTTTGATTAAATAGCTATAGTGCTTAACTATGTAATTTTATATAACTGTATATTGTTTGAAGAATTACAATAACCTTATATTTTGAATTGCTATAAACTCTTAGGCTAACGTAACGATTTAAAATAAAATAAAAATTTAATGTTATTCCATAATTAAAAATTAAAAAAACAAAACAAAAATGATTTAAATAAAATGACTATTTCGGTCCTCTGAGTATATATAGTTTAAAAACGTCTGAAATCTATTTTGTAATAATATATATATATTTTTTTAATTCCGTCTTTCTCGTATCTCAGTGTCCACATAACTTTCATCAAAATCCTTGCAATCAGTTCCCTGCTGCAAAGATCAAAGTGCAAATGGACCAAAGATCAGCCAAATAATGCAGGTATACAAACATTGCTTCGCCGGTAAACGCGAGTAAGAAATTGAAATCACGTGATCTGTTATGAAATGGAAGCGCTCGCATTTTGCTTTCATTTGTTGCATTATTTGCTTCTTCAGAAAACATCTTAAAGAGATCGTTTGTGCTTTCCACTTGACACGCATTATACGTATGCATTTGTATTTTTATGTCGTTCCAAAATGGAACGCAAATTGTATTTACTCGTCGTGGAGGAAAAAAAAAAGAGAGAAACTCACGGTCTTTCTTTTCACTCGAGATGCGAAGTACTCTTGTTGCCGTAAATTATTTACATCGTACTTTTTTTTTTTGAAGTGTAGAAAGCACGTCAGCAAAAATTTTACTTCGATATTTGTGTTTGGCCATCGCTAAAACGCTGTCGGCTTTACAGAAAGAAAGTGATGTGTTTTTACTCGTCATATTGGAAACGAAAGCTTCTCTGTTGGATATTTCAAAATGTAAATGGACTGTAGAAATCACGAAAGTTTCGATTCGAAAGTAAATAGAAGGTTATGGCACTTTCATTTGAAAATCAATCCGTCTACGGCAAAAAGGATGATGATGATATAAAAACTGCATTGCTTTTCAGTGAACGAACGGTTATTTGGAAATAACAAACCTAGATATTTTAATACGAATATACGATAGTAATAATATTGATAAAATATTGATGAACATTAAAAATAAAAAGATATAAATTTTATAATTTTCCCAAAAATTGTAACTCAAGATAATATATTTGGTTTTTAGTACTCGATATTTTAATTAAAATAATCCAAGTAATCCTTACATTATTACCATAAAAGTAGTAATTTTCGGCTTCAAATCGTACCACGGATCTGTCAACAACTAATTTTGTTAAATGGTCAACAAGATCATATCTTGTCATCCCCAACAGAAAACTGTCTACAAGCAAGAATTCTTTTCTAAGGAAAAGCAATAATCAGAGACAAGGTACGTTTTAAGCCTGTGGTAAGAATCGACAGTATAATTGTTTAGTTTGATTCCTAGGAATTTGTCAGTCGTTCAAATTGTCATTGAAGATATTATTCGAATAAGCGTTAGTAATATAAATTATCACTTTACTTGTTTTATCAAGTACTGTATATTTCATTAAATCTAGACATTTCAATTTGTATCGGCAAAAGAAAGCTCAGTTATCATTGCATAAAATACCTATAATTATATTTTTATGAAATGATTGCCAAATTTAACCGTGAAATTGATTGCACAATATTTTATTTCCTGAAAGTGTGTTTCAACGGTCTGCATCATAAATTTCTTATTAATTCGATGTCCATTTTATTGAACTTCCTCTCTCTGCTGTTAAACGAGCCGGTTCTTCTAGTTTCGACGCCGAACGCGTGTAATTAATTCTGCTTTTCGTTCCAATAGAATTCTTGAAATTTGTTGTTTGATTTACTGTCCACTCGCTATGAATTTGATTTATGACTGTACAATTATCATTACCTTTTAATTTCCTAAATAACCATTCATTAAGTTGTTTGGTTATTATGTGTGTTGTTTAGCTATTACACTTGAAAGGTTAATAAACTACAAATGTTTTACGAAGGTAATTCTACGGCTCCTTGTTGTTGTTCATCTCCTGGAATGAATTTATTGATATTGGATACTGTGATAAAAGATCAGATGTGAAAAGAAAGCATAGAAGAAAATTTTTTGCTTCTGCTTAACAGAACAATTTTATAAGGATACAGCTAATAATAATAATAATAAAAAGTATTAACAAGAAGTTCCTGAAAGAATGTAAGCTTCCTTCTCCTACAATAAAATTATTTCTTAACGTTTCTTTGTTATTTTGTTTTTTGTTCAATTTTTTTAGCTTAATTTAACTAATAAAAGCGATTACCAACGAAAAGCTTCTAATTATTTTTCTGTAGTTATTTTTGTCACCATCTCGCGTTAATTTTTTGCCCTGCTTGGTAAAGCCATCAGAGAAAAAAGTTAGGTCGTCTCTTTAATAATCATAACACGTTTCAAGAAAGCGGGCGGGCGTTGGGCTGACCATCCGACCTCAACTTAGTCCCGTTGGTCACGAAACGCCGGGAGCCTTACCTCCCGCGATCCTAAGGGCCACCCACGCCTGTAGTGGGACACTTTAACGTATGTTTCAAGAAGATTCATTTAGCTGTTCAGAAGATATATAGGAAAGAGCTCATACATGTATATAGAGACTAACTGATTTCATGAGTTCAATTTTCCAAGACTAAAAACATGAAATTTTAGTTGTTGATACTTTGATAATTAAATTTCTGACATTTTTAAGATCTCAATAATTACATCAATGTTACAATAACTATAATAAAATTATTATATAAATTATTTATCCGTATATTTCTTTCATCTTTTGTCGGATTATGTAATTTTGCTATCAACTTGGTTCGTCTTTGATTAATGATTAAAAATAAATTCATAAAACAAGTTAAAACACTGCTTTCCTTAAATGGATCTTTTAATTTTTCTTTATTTTTAAAATTGCGAAAATAATTGAAGTGAATAGTCTTCTTATATTTTAAATTATAATGGTCAAATACAAACTACGCTGATCATAAACTTACCAAACAATAATTTTGCTTAAGACTATGTTAATCACCAAATATATACGAGGCTTGTTTTTTAAGTAAGTACCGTTTTGCAATAAAACCAAAACTAGTAAAGATAGTGTCAAAATTTTTTATATATTTTATTCCTGAAACATTAAGCTATTTTTCAACATAATTTCCTTGTTTGTTTAAACACGTATCACAGCGATATATCAGTTTTTGTATGCCGATGTCATAGCAATCAGCCGCCGGTGAAGACAACCAGGATTCAACCGCTGTTTTCCCTTCTTCATCTGTTTCCAGCCGTTTACCACCGAGAAACTCTTCCTGTGTACGGGCCCTAATGCAATGAGAGCCAGCAAAGTGGTAAAAGGGTGAGATTGTTCAAAGATGGGTGTGGCAATGTTCATGATGAAACAAGGTAGGGCGACCTTCTGTAATCACAGATGATTTGGTACGCGCAGTTGATATCAAAATTCCTGCAGACAGGCTATGCAGGATTTCCATTTTGTCATTGGAAGTTCCACAAATGTGCTTCCTGAAAGAGTCAGCAAACCTTCTTTCGAGAAAGACGTCAGTATCGCCTCCGAAGCTTTGATGCACTTGGTATTGCTGGAAAATCTCGACCCCCGCAGCTGTTTGTTAAGTTCATGAAACAGCCAGAAATCGCAGGGAGCGAGATCTGGACTATATGATGGGTGGATGTGAGGAATTTTAGAAATTTAGAAACACTTGGCAGTATGTGCTTTGATCCTTGACCTGCCATATTGTCTTTGCTGGGGAAACCCAAGGTTTGAAACTTTTACGTAATAATAATAATAGTAATAAAATAATGTTTCATTTTACAGAAATTAGGCTTTAAAAGATTTCAGGAATTTCTTCTTATTCATTTGGGAAATATTATATTTTAAGAAAATAATAAAATTTCCTTTAATTTTTTCGCTTTAATTTTAAATGGATAGAAACGTTTCTACGTAAGTAAAATTCTAAATAAAAGGTAAAATGAATTTCGGTTCCACTAAATTAATGTTCTTGGTCTCCGTTTCTATTCTAAGCTTATCTCGCTCTCAATTTAACTTATTACGAATATAAAGAGAAACACTTGGAGAGAACTAAAGAGAAATATTGCAAAGGAGTTGTTTCTTTGCATTTTTTTAAATTTTAGTGATGAAGGTTTTGATGTAGCTTTTTCCACTTATTACATATCGCCATTTTGTATCAGATCAGCGATTTCATAGAATAATTCACCATTTTAACTAAAGTATAAAATAAGAGCTCTAGAATAACTATTTACTTCGTGGTGGGAAATATAAATTGGAATTTAAGTATGATATACACCTGTGCCAAATGGGCAATGAAGTTCTTCATAGAATCAAGGTGGGCGAGCGTCGGAGTGGCTAATCGCCACTTTCTCCTAAAGTCACTAAAGCTGATCGCTAATTAAAGTAAATTTTTACGGTGATGTAAAAGAAAGAAAACATTAATTAAAATCATTCAAAATATGTGGTACGTCATCATCATATTTACTTGTTTCTGATCTCTTTCTGTAATCTGCAGAAAATCACATCATATCAATATATTCATATTTCTAATACTTAGCAAAACCATTCAAGAAATTCTGACGTGAATACTTTGATTCTATTGTTTTAATTACATTGGTAAATATGAGTCAAGCGAGAAATACTTTTTCTGTATTATAGAATTCCCTAATTTTCACCTAATTTTATTGGTTGACTTGTTAGGCCATTTTGATTCACCTATATCGCGTTGCGTTTCTGTTACCGAATGTTTTTCACCCACTACGTGTTCCCTTAAAGCCCTCAGGGAAGATAATCTCTCTCTCTCTCTCAAAGTGCGATCTTCGGTAGCCGAAGGTGCGCGATCTACGGAACTCTAGACTCCCAACAGGGCGATCCCCTAGAAGAACCAGTAGACGGACTAGGGAAAGATACAGAGGTGGTTTCCCGTTGCCTTCCTCAGGAAAATCATTAAGAATTGACTTCAGACCGAAGAGAAAGTGAAGAAGAGGCTGACAAACAAAGGAAAGGAAACTTAAACAGCCGAGCCGCGTCCGGGAATCGAAGCCAGATGCCGACACGTCAGACCGCCGCGCCGCCCAGACCCCTCGGCCTTGCCGGCATGGCTCAGGGAAGGTAATGTAAAATCTTTTCTAGCAGAATTATAGGAAATTCTGCCTCTTGTTTCAAGAATGATAAGAAACAAAAACTTTAGTTTTAATAATAATACTCAACTTAAAGTAGACCCAAAGACGTTACTGATTCGAAATACTGTCATCATTCTTCTTAATGAATAAAGAAAAACTTTCTTTAAAAATACATTTTTGCTTGTCTCACTTAGCATTTCGTTGTTATCGTTAATTCTAAGAATTGCCTTTAAAAACTCCTTTTTCCTACAAAATAATTTATTTTCCCTTTTATTATTTTAATTTTTTTATCTCTATTTTCGGGCTTAATAGGGTGAAACTATAGAGCAAAATCCGCTCTTAGAATTTTTAAATTATAAGCAGTAACTCATTTTGGTCGAGCACATAGATATTAGAAGTGATATCCGCAAGAATGATTTATGGCGCTAATCTTCTTGTTTACTTTTAGAAAACCGAAAAGAAAGCTCTTTTTATGAGCATTTTTCTCTTTAAATCTGCCACTGGAGGGAAAGATATATGCATTTCAGAAACGATCCTCAAGTTTATTGTTTAAAATCATAAAACATAAATTAATTTAAGCGATAATATCGCGTGGCGATTTATGTTTATTGGCGTAGGGTCGTAAATTTTGATTGTCACGATTTACTAATTCATTGCCTATACTGTAGATATGACTTGAAATTTTTGAAAGGTTTTTATCATTTTTAGGGATATTTAAATTAAGCATATTTTATAAGTAGTAAAACCTTAAACCTTAAACGAGCGACCATTTTGAATTTTGAAGATCTGAATTCTAAAGAGGAAAAGTTCTTATCGTGGTATTACTGTATCTATAAGGATACGAGTTACGAAATATTTTTTTATCCTGTTAATAAATCATCAAAAACACAAAAATTAAGCAGTAAAATGAAAGTATATCTTAATCAAATTCATGTGCTATTAATGCTAAACTATTGGATAAAAATTGCGTTATGCACACTTAAAAATATATATATATATTCGCATTTTTAAAATTTTGTTTTCTCTGGATTTTTTGAAGAACATATACTGAGGTAAAATCAGTTTAAACTAGACTTCGAAAATAATATTTCTCATATAATAAATAAAACTTCACATCTTCTCATGGATAAATCAATCAAATCTAGAAGATGGTTAATAAAACTAACTAAATATAACGCTAAATGTAACGGACATGATTTAACTAGCTGTTTAATGTCACTTGAAATAATTTTATTCTATGAAATTCTATTTTTTATTTATTAAAAGTAACAAGTATTTACCTTGAAGTAACTTTACTTATTAAGTATTTAATTTAGTATTAATACTTAATAAAGTTTAATCTCTTTCGCTTTAACTTAATAAGATTGTGGGCCCTGTAGCCGAGTGGGTAAGGGCGCTTGGCTCACCATCCGACCTCAACTTCGTCCCGTTTGGTCAAGAAGTGCCGGGAGCCTTTAGGCCTACAGTGAGATACTTTAACTTTAAGCTTTAATTTAAGTGTTTGTAAATTTAATTTACTTTTTTTTGAAATGGAGAAGTCAAATCATTATCTTTTTTTTATTGACAAGAGTAACTACTAATTGAATGGGTGAGTTGAAAAAGGTACATCTTCCACATATGTAAACTTTTGGAAAACTAAAAAAAAACTGTTTTTTAAGAAAACTAATTTTTTTACAAAAAAATTTTCTATTATCGATTTATACCTTTAAGTGAAGTGCTTTGTAAATATCTAGATATATAACTTTTTATAGCATAAAACTATGAAAATATATCTCAGTGTAAGTTTGTCAATTTTGTGGAATATGTACCTTTTTCAACCCACTCATTCAATTGTAATCCTTTATAGTTTTTCCTTTAATACTGACCAACACATTTGCTTTGAGAAATCGACATGAAAATGAGCATTTAAAGAATTTTACTTTTTCAGTTTTGCAGTGAAAATAAATATTATTTTAAAATAATAATTCTTAAAATAATATTTAAAATGTGGGCCTACATTTACATTTCCCTCTCAGTTCTTGTTATTATAGCTTGAAAACTTTTAAATTAAAACTGAATATCTTAAAATATCATTTACTTATTCAAATATGATCTTGATTTTATTTTCTTATTTTAAAAGCTTAACCATGTATTTATTCTTAAATCTTCCTACTTTATTTCCTTGGGGAGATTTTTGTTTTTTCTTCTACCTATTTTGATTTCGTTAATAGCTTTCTTTGTTTAAGCTCTTCTTCAGGGGAATAACGCAAATATTTTTTCTATCAAATTCCATTTCGTTTTCGGGGGCAGTTTTCAGTCTTCTTCTCCATCTTCTTTATTTTCTTATAAATTTCAGTCATGTTTCCATTAAGGCTGGTTCTCTAATCCGATGTTGCTCCCCAAGCACGGCTTCTTTTGGTTGACATTGAATAAAAATATAATTAATAATTGCTTCGCTCTGTTTGGATTACTAAATAGATTTGATGTAGAAAAAAAAAAGGCACACACATATATGTCAGTCACGAGTTTGGACTTTCCTTTTACGTATGGTAACCTTTTATCAATCATGAATTTGTAGGTGGTTTGAAATTGACTCGCAAAAGAATGGATAAATCAGCTGCTGATTTCGTTGAATCCATTGAAAATTCTGAAATGAAAAGAAATTTATTACTAATCTGCCGAGATCGTCATCAAAAAAAAATAACAAAATAATCTGTTTTGAGTATGCTGAGATAAATGGAAATTTTATGCAACTAAACTATTTGAATATTAATACAAAGGACCAAACAAACAAACAAATACAATAGAGATATAAAGAATAAATAATTTCATGACATGTTGCGAAGGTACACTTCCTTCTTCGTCAGATGATACTAAATAAATAAATACATGAAAAGGAAAACAATGCTCGGAATTTAAAATTTAAAATTTAAATATAACAATAATTTTAGATAATAATAAAATCACAACTGGCAAATGTAACATATAAATAATCTATCGTAATTTACATTGTAGCGCGTTCGTAATTGATATTTCAGTGTTGTAACAGTGTTTAGCTGTGATTAACAATGATTCGTGAAATTTAGTAAGTAATAATCCTTCTCAATACCATAGATGACGAGATTGTTTACCATTATATTGTGACCGGTATTTTTGTGATGCAATGCTGTTAAATATTGCAGATTACTAAAATCTAAAATTATCTAAAATAAGTTATCTAAAATTATTTTTAAATTTAAATTTTAAATTTCAAATTCCGAGCCTTGTTTTCCTTTTCATCTATTTATTTATTTAGTATCATCTGACGAAGAAGGAAGTGTACCTTCGCAACATGTCATGAAATTATTTATTCTTTATATCTCTATTGTTTTTCTGTTTGGTCCTTTCTATTAATATTTATACACACACAATGGATAATATTTAAACTATTTGAATTTGATTGATCTGATTTATCTCTCCATTAATTTTTACATTTCACATTTCGCTTGAAAATTTACAGGAAATATCTTTTAGATAAGAAGTTCAATTGTTCCACAGCATTTCTAACGGGTTAACCTGTTGAAACTGTGTGACATTGCAAATATAAGGTGAATGCTGAGTACTAAACATTTTTCATCTGAGTTAGAACCCTAGGTTTTTAGAGACGTGAGAATCAAATTTTCGAATTGGTGAAATGATGCGAATGAAATTGGAATATTTACATATACAAAAGTACACGAGCTTCAACATATCAACTGAACCAGATTATTGATTTAGAAAAAGCTTATTATCAGTACAGTGAAGCGAGCAGCAAAATTTCGTATTAACATTTAAAGAAAATTTTTTTTTTTTTTAAATTATTAAGCAAATTTATTCATTGCACTAGTTAGATCCCACAATTTATATATACTTAATTAGGCACTCACAAAATTTTTCTTCGACGCCTACATTAGCTTGCAAAGACAACGAGAATAATAGATTAGTAATAGATAAAAACCGAAAATTTTAATAAATTCTGAACTTTCACTGCAGTTTTTTTTTTTTTTTTTCGTTTTTCTTGTTCTTTTTTTTATTTTCAGAAAAAAAAGTTATTTTATATATAAGGGGCTTTCAAAATGTTGTCGCGAATTTATTTGAAAACGGATTTTCAAAACATCGTTAAAAAGTTGATTTATTTGAGTTGTATACTTGTAAAAACATACCCACTGATTGATGAAGAATGCAGCTTGCTGAGGCAACAAACAACAACAGTGCTAACAATTACTGACAATTCACACAGAAAAAATGATCACAAGATGGCGCCAACGGTATGTTCCGAAACAAATGAATATTTCACGAAAGTGTTTTTAAACTGGACTCTCTAATACATATAATTTATTAGTCTACATGATTACCCTCGCAGGCCTTCACTAAGCTCCTACTGATTCGGGAAAAGCTCCTACTAAGCTCCTACTGATCAGGTTGTAAACCATTTTTTTTTTAATTATTAGAAAGAATTTAATGAACATTATTATAGTGCATTTACGTAACAACTCCTTAAATGGTAAACGACTGAGCATTAATTGCTCCTCATACTTCCGTTTTGAACATGATTCTGTACATGGCGGCTCTGAAGACACACCATTGTTCGTTTCGGAAACAAAACTTTGAAGACTCAATCGAGAGGAATCTTTTGGAATGAAATTTTTTATTTCAAATCGTCTGTATCGTAAAATAGCTGAAGCAACAGGTATTTCATCTCATTCAGTGTTCAAAATTGTATTGGAAACCGAAACCTCGTTTGAAGCCCATTGTTTTGAAACGCCGGGCAAGAAAAGAAAGATAACAGAAATGGACGACTTTTATGAAATCGAAAAAACGAAAAAAATATATAAATATTGAAAATATTGTAAACACTGGAAGTAACTTACAACGACATTCCAGACGCGACCAAACAATAACTCGAGTGAAAAAAAGGAAATGATAATGATTGGTTAACTGAGATCACGTGTCTTCAGAATTACAGTAAATGCACTATAACGAGAGACCAGTGATAATAAAATGGACGAACATCAAAAGCCTCAATTTGGTGCTCTTTGCATGACAATAGTTGCTGATTGTGAACTCAACAGCCGTTAAGGATTACTTAAAAAGTTAAATATTAAAAGTTAATAGATGACATTTTGTAAAACCGAAATACTGAAAACTTTGGGCTGGTAACATCGGAAAGAACAGAATTTCTGCTGTTAAGAATTAAATAAAAAAATATTAAAAAATAAAAAATCTAAGTAATTATATAATAAATATTACATGTTATGTAATCTAGGTTGAAGCACTTAACGGATTGACTATTTATTTCGCCTTTCTGAAAGATGGATTGTAGTTTATTGTAATCCTTCTCTATTCCGCGGCCCTTTGTTTTCCTTAATGATCCAAATCCATTAACTCGACTTGAAAGCAGAAATATTAAGCGCATTTAAGTGCCACTCCCTTGTTGATGACTGTCTACAAATAACATGAAACAGAAGAGATAACTAACCCCTTTTGTATACTGAGACTGTAAATTTTTCATTCGATATTCGGGATAGATTCCGTACATTTAATGAAACTTTAATCAATACCTTCTTATTAACAAATTTATGACATTTTTTTTCTTTGTAAATATCTATTTTTCAATATCATCAAGCATTCTGGCTGTTTGTAAAATCACTTGAGAAAACTCAGTTTCCTAAATATCTTTTGTATTTGATATAACATTTAAAACATGTCCACAGAGCTCCAATAAAAAAGCTTTCGACATATCCAACTAAAGCTTTTTATTTCGCCGTCAGTCTGTTATCAGAGTAACAAAATCCTACTTAGCCCAAACATTCATGGAAGATTTGGCTTTCAGAAATGTACTTCTATTACTTTTTTATTTGCTATAAAAATGTTATCTAAAATTTAGATCTTCTTTAAATGCTGTTTATTTATTTTCATCTAAAACACTTTCACTTCAGTAGTGTTTAGGAAGTTTTTTTGTTGTGTAACTTTAAAAGATTAGCTAGAGAAATTCGAAATATGTATCTCATTTGATACAAATATCTACTTAATTCAACAGATAAAGTTGAAAGAGCAGAAAATCTTCGAAAAATAACAATGACAAATACTTCATCTAATTAACATGGAAGTCAATTTTTATTTGTGTAAAAGCACAAAACTGTTTGTTGAAAACTTAAAAAATTACTAAACCAATTTGAATGCTGTTTTTACCATTTGGTAGAAAGTGTAGCAGGGATTGTTTATGATCCTTAGCTTCACTTTACTACCTTAGGTACTCATGCAGTGAAGAAAAAAACTTAAAAAAACTAATGGGAATTGGACGAATTAGACGAAAGCCCTTTGAAAACCGAAAACGAAGCATAATTTCTCTGAATCATTTCATTATTGCCCTTTATAATTAACATACATTATCGCTTATAACTTTTGAACCATTCAATTTTGACACGATTTTCTGAATTTCCTAGAGGATTAAATTGTTCTTCTTTAAAGTCATCTCCATATCTCCTAAGAGCTTGGATAATAAGACATTTCTTGGAATATTTTACTTTTCAAAGTTTACTATTTTCCTTTTTGAATATCATACATTCTAAGAAAATAATTGTTAATTAGTTACAACTATATTAATAATTAGTAATAGTAATAATGTCTACCTATCTGTCCTTATAAAGCTCAAAAACGATTTTCCTATGTTTCTTGTTACTTCTTTGTCTCCTATGTACCTGGTCCTACCGCTAGTTTGATTTACAGCGTTATTAATGAAATTGAACGATCAACTTTACATTCAGCGAAATAGATGAAAATTAAGGACTAAGTTTAATTTTTCACGACTATGTTACACTATGTAGAATTTGTTCTGATGGTCCATCTAGTTATACTTGGCTCCATTTACTTACATCTTGAAAATTTCTACTTATTTTCGACCGCCCACAGATGGTCACAGCGCACAAAACACTGCTGAAAATATCCAATGAGAGCAAGCGAATGTACCTAATAAATGTGCTTGCTTGATTGATTGTGGTGAACCTGTAGGTCTATTGTGCTAACCCACAGAAATGGGGACAGTCGGAGAGAAATACTGAGAAAGTATGGTGGGAGAAGTGCAGAGGAAATGGAGAACCCCGAGAAAACCTACCCAGCCCGGATCGTCCACCATCACGAAATCCACTTGAGAACCAAAATCCGGTACTCAGAGGTGAGAGGCCAATGTCTTAGTGACAACGGCAACCGCGCGGCCAATGTACTTGCTTACGTTACGTATTAAACCTTACATGCTCTTCTTATTTTTTACTCTTTACTTATGAATTGATATAAATTCACCATTAATTCTCTCTTGTAATATTAGCTTCAAAATTTACTAGCATTAACTTCGGAGAATCACAAACACTTTTGTACTGCAGTATGTTATTTATTCATAGTAAGAGTGAAATTTTATCGGGAATCAAGAAAGTTTTCTGCATATTGTGAGGATGTATTTTTTTCCCCAAAAACTTTACATTTCCTTTTCCAAGTAATTATTAAACTTGTTCTTTGACATCTGTATCCGCTCATTACACAGTTAACGTAATTTCCGTTGAATTAATTACATCTGCAATGGACACGAGTTGGAACCAGTTCTGTTTGAACCTAACACAACCACAGAAATCGATTGGCTCTGCATTCTTTCGAAGGTCGGGAGGTTTTCTATTTTGTCGAAGTGAAGAGCGTTAATTGGTTTCTCCGGAACCAAATTTCTCTCTATTGTGTACCTTTGCGCAGCAGGGAACATTCTGATGTAGAAACACCAATATTGACCAGAAACTATTTCAATAGATTAACTCAGAACAAAGCTAGCGCAGGCTTCGATGAAGTAGAAAATGCCCTTGTACTTAGTTCAAATAGAATTCAATGCGATTTAAGTGCAAAAATCGAATTTAATTTCTTATTTTCAGTTTCATTTTTGAAATGTATAACACTGGTGTAAATGTATCTCTATCTTTTATTTTTATTTTGGAAATTTATTACCATGTCAGTGATTTGCTTTCTAATTTTTCTGCAGTTTTAAGATTAATTCTTAGATCTTCCTTAGGGGGCATGAAGCTTCGAAGGTGATTTTTATGTTATTGTTTACAAATAAGTTTAGAATGTTGCATCTGAAAACACACGTTCCGAGCTTTGAAAAATACAAATGAAGTATTTGTGATTAAAAGAAAAAAATCTACAATAGATAATAGTGTAATCCTATATCAGCAACCTAGAAGGTTCCGCCATTTACACTATTTCTTTGATTTAATCTTGTTCCTCAAACATTTAACATAGATAAATATTAAAAAAAAACACAAAATATGGATTTCTGAAACTGTTGTGACTGTTTATTTACTTTTTTGTGTTTTTTTTTGTAAAAACTGTGCATATTTTGGTCATCTTAACATTTATGTATCTACTGCACGTTAAACAAGATTCATTTAACATAGATGTACGTTCATGACTATAAAGTAATAGATATTTTACTGAAATCGCAAAAGATAGGTAGATATTTGGCAAAAACATATCAGTGCAGGTTTCGAAGATTCAATTCTTTGCGGATGGAAGAGGCTGAATAATGGCCGGTTGCACCAAAGTAGCGTTCATCTACCGTTTCCATGAACCGAGTTCAGCTTGAACTTGAAATCGAAGTTCACCAACAGGCACAATTAAACTGAGGTTCTGTGATCTTGGCTCATAGCAGCGGAAGTACGTCATGCGTTCAAAGATGATTCCTGATTGGTTATAAGATTCGTCTTTTTTTGCGGGGAAATCAACCCATTGGATTGTTTCTACAGTTTTCCTTTGTCTCAGCAGTCAACAATCTCATTACGAAAATGGAGAGTTTTTCAGGAATCAAAAAACTGAATTCCACCGAGTCCCTAATTATACAGAGACGGAAAAAATCTTTTAATTGATGTAATTGAATCGTATATACACATATCAGAATATCAAAAAAACTGACGCAAAATATTACTAATATACAGAGACTGCGAAATATTCTGTCTTTTGGATATAAATGATACAACTCTGTTAACAACTGAAATTCCTCTTCACAGTCACTGTCCGACGAATCAAATAAATTTAAAGTTATCATTTTGATAGTTATTTTGATAGTTGAGAGAAAACTTCTTTTGCTTTTGACTTAATTCGCAAGCGAATATCAGTAATGGCCGAACCCCGAACCGCTGTTTTGAAATGACAAGGGAACCTCTCGAACCTTATAATCGCAGATTTTAATGAAACTTTATAGAATGAATCATTTAGATTGTGTTTATAAAATGAAATAAATCTTAGATGCGGAATCGACCTCGAAGGACCACTTTTTTTGGGACAAAAATGTTCGAATATAGGTCGTTTTACCTCTAAAACACCAGATGTCGGTATTGATGACATCATTAATAATTGTTGCTAACGTCTATATCTAGTAGTTTCCTATACATTCTAATAGCTAAGTTAAGTGGCGCCATCTGTTGTTGACTCGTGATATAAACTTATTCAAAGTCTTTATTTTGTTTTAAATTTAAAGTTTCCAAATTCCGAAAGATTCTTAACGTAAATTAGAAAGAATCAGATATAAGAGGAAACCTTCTACATTAGTTGGTTATGATGTATAATATATTGATAAATCAATTTCATTTACAACACTGATCAATTCATCGGCATCAAAAACACAGCGTTCGTTGAATCTAACGAATTTCAATGCATTTTTATGAATTAAAAGTTCTGATGATTTACTTCAATAAAATATTTTGTGCATTGGGTCCTTTATTAAACATCTCTATATTTGATTTGGCATTATTTTTTTTTTAATAGCTTAAAAATGAGAGGTGCATAGAAGGTTCTATTTGTAGCCCAGTGCATATCATTGAGAGCTTATAACTTCCAGTCACAAATCGGTCGGAAGATTTTATTATTTTAATAAGAATTATTTTTCTCATATTTTCTTCTTTTTCCTAATAGTAAGTTCTTTTTTATTTCTTTTCTTTTCTTTATCTTAACATAAAAATAAAGGGAAAAAAATAGTCTTATGTGATTAATTTAGTGAAAAAAGAAATGTAAGCAAAAATTAAGACAATAAAAACACTTTTAAATTTGAAATAGTAATACTTATTAAAAAAATTACATCCTTTCCACGGATTTGACTCTCGAAATTATAAACTCTCAATGTACTTGACTACTTCAGACACTTTCTACGCACCTCTCATTTTTAAACTATTAAAAAAAAATTAATGCCAAATCAAATATAGAGACTGTTTAATAAAGGACCCAATGCACAAAATATTTTATTGAAGTAAATCATCAGGACTTTTAATTCATAAAAATGCATTGAAATTCGTTAGATTCAACGCACGCTGTGTTTTTGACGCCGATGAATTGATCAGTGTTGTAAATGAAATTGATTTATCAATATATTATACATCATAACCAACTAATGTAGAAGGTTTTCTCTTATATCTGATTCTTTCTAATTTACGTTTAAGAATCTTTCCGAATTTGGAAACTTTAAATTTAAAACAGGCTTTGAATAAGTTTATATCACGAGTCAACAACAGATGGCGCCACTTAACTTAGCTATTAGAATGTATAGGAAACTACTAGATATAGACGTTAGCAACAAATCATTACCGACATCTGGTGTTTTAGAGGTAAAACGACCTATATTCGAACATTTTTGTCCCAAAAAAAGTGGTCCTTCGAGGTCGATTCCGCATCTAAGATTTATTTCATTTTATAAACACAATCTAATGATTCATTCTGCAAAGTTTCATTAAAATCTGCGATTATAAGGTTCGAGAGGTTCCCTTGTGAGTTCAGCTCTCTGAACGGCCGAATTCGGCAGATCAACTTGACGACGCTTTTGAACCAAGATCATCACTAAATGGTGTCGGCGCAATTGGATTAAGAATGACCTCTGTTCATCTAGCAGTTTGAACGTGGTTCAGCTACTGAACTTCAATGGTGCAACCGGCCGTTAGTGATTGTTGTACGAGCGTGGAGTAGATGCACTGTTTTTAGCATTTCCAGTTATTTGTCTGTTTCAATCCATCTTAACACGACTAGGTGTTAAATGTTGGACACTTTCATTTGCAAAAAGTGGTATTTTTTTCTTTCATTTTTCAGTGTGGTTACGAAGTAACTAGAATTCAAGTTCATCCATAAGCATATTGAGTATCCAACGCTCGATTACGCTAATGTTAGTGTTGATGTGAATGAAGGCAATGCCAATGTGCTTATAAGGATTGTTATTCAATCAATGAAATTATAATGATCAATTTCGTACGAAAATCAATGAATGCATGATCCTGTACTGCAGCAAATAGTGAATTCTAAGAAGTAGAATCTGTGAAACACGAAGATTTTTTTTTTCCCAAAGTAATCATTAATTGTGATATTTGACCAGCTAGCACAGTGTCCTGATTCCAAAACTGAAAATTCATTCAACGTTAGGAGATAAAATAAAAGATCAGTAAATAAATAAAAAGCTTCGGTAGACTTTAATTTTAATATCCGAATTTAAAATGTTGCAGACAGAAGTTAAATAATTCATTTTAAAGACTCACTGGAATATTACTTTTCAAGATGGTTCTAAAGGATACACACGAATTCGACACATAAGCACAAACACTTTTTTTTATCCATCAAACATTCAAAGAACGATATTTGAATCACAGTAAAAATACATCAATGAAAATAAAGTTAATAAGGATTGCAGTAATTTGCAATCTCAGTAGTATGTATTCAAAGGTTTGTCTATACTGTAACGTTATTGTATAAAGTATCATATTAAGACAAATCCTTCAGAATATAAACATTGAAATATATCTGCTGGAATTCAATTTTGTATTGAGTGATAAAATTCCTCTTTTCTATCTTGATTCACTGTTTTACGAGTCAGTTACATTATTCATAATGTGCGAAACAGTTCTGTCGATGCATTCAAAATCAACTGAGCTTCATCAAAATAATTGTTAATAAAGCAGTATGACGACAATTACTGAGCATGCGCACTTATCGCTATCTCCACTCAATAGGCCAACAAGTGGATGGATTAATCTGCCTGTGGGAAGATAGAGCCTTCTCCTTTCCCATTAACATCATCAACTAATTATTTATGCTTTGATTGCTATTATTGCTGAAGGCCATACTGATAAAGCCGCTCATATTCCCGCTCACAATTAATTATTATTATCTGCTTTTATTTACTTTAGCTGTATTGGAAGTTAGATGCATAACGCTGCAGCTCACTTAAAATAAAAAATCTTAATATTTATTCAAACAAAGTTTTTATGAAGCAAAATTTGTGTACGAAAGATCTTTTAGATTGTTATTACGTTGTTAAGACATTTCTTAACAATAAATTATTTATCCATTATTATTGCTTTCTTTTTTCCTTATCAATTAAGTGTATTAATACTTTTTTTTTTTTAAGTCTTATATTTTAAGTACTTTGAAAGCATATGGTTCTGAATTTTTAGCGACCCATTTGAGAGCTATTGTGATTAAATCGGTAGCTACAGCGATTGTCCTGTCCGTCCGCCCCTAACCTGTCCACCCCTAACAACTCCCGAACGGAAGGTCGGATCGACAAATGGATTTCACCAACATATTCAGAGGCCCAAACACTGTAAGAATATGGTATTTTCATTGGCCAATGCCCCCCCCCCCCTTCATGTTCGAGATATTTGGCATTGTTTTCATTGATTTCCGCTATTAGCTTTTATGTTAGAAATACAACCATCTCATTTCAGTGTCAGTATAGCTTGATAGTTAAGGTTTCAGACTCATATAGTGAAGTTTATCTGTTCGAGTCTGTATTTATTACTTTTTTTTTCTCTTAATCTTTTTTTCCGCGTGGATTTTTTTGGTTTTTGTTTTTCTTATTTTCCTAATTTTTTTTTTATTTTTTTTTTCCTAACTTTTTTGTCATTTTTCCTTACGTTATTGTACTTCTTTTCTTTTAATTTTTATTATTACTTTTAAATTTTTTTATTATTATGGGTAACCCTTAAATTTATAGCACAAAATTATATTCATTTGTTTCTTATAATAATTGTAGATGTGTGTTATTGTAATATTATCAACAATTAATTGTGGTGCACTTATTCAGATTAAAGTATTAGATTTGTAATTAGATTCGCTGTGTTCGAAGTTTTGTATATATTTTAAGAGGATATAATGATAAATATGTGCTAACTAGTTTAAGTCCATTTATTGATGGTAGTTCTAATAAATTTAAATACTAAAAGTCAATAGAATGTAAAATTCTTATTCTTTCAGAGCTACTACTGTTTCTTCAAAAAGTTAAATTTACTGAAATCAAATACAACAACAAAAATAAAGAATTATTTTTTAAAAAAGTTTAACGTGTCGGAATAATATATTAATAAACTCTACTTAATCGACACTTTTCAATGATATCTAAAAATTAAGATTAAAAAATAATAAAATAAAAACACTACATGACGTTTCAAAACCTCAAATCTATTAGGTTTTTTTTTCTCAAATGTATAGATAAAAATGAAAAATAAAATCCCCTTTAACCCTTAAAATAAACAATACAACCTCATTCGTTGATAGTCAAGATGTTTTGAAACGTCATGTAGTGTTTTTATTTTATTTTTTAATTTTAATTTTTAGATATCATTGAAAAGATTCGATTAAGTAGAGTTTATTAAAAGGATTATTTTTCTACTAATTTTCCTTTTGCTTAAGATTTTGATGTTAGTAAGTCAAATAAACTGTTAACAGTTTAATAATTTTTAAATTATTTTAACTTAGAAATAATCTTTGACATTTATAGAATAATATTTCTTTTGCTCATTGGATTGCACTTTCTTTCATACTAATCTTAAACTCTATGGGCACTAATGTAATAAGAGATTAGTCATAGTATCAGTTATTGTATAAAGTAACATCATCGCTAATATTACTCACTATCATTAATTACTAGCATTGGTAATATGGATTTTGAATGTACATATTTGCAACATATGCATCTGAGGCATCAAGTTTGGTTTGGGAAAAGTGGGTGTAAGTGGATATTTAAATATCTTAAATATTTTAAATAACAGTTAAGTCTTAGCAAATTGTATTTTTCTTAATCCCGTTCTGTTCTCACTATACAAAGTGTCCTGTGAATTGAATTGTTATTTTATGTTATAAATCAAAAATTTCAATAAAGCCTTTCTGTATCAACCTAATATTGGACTATTTAACTTGTTATTTCATTGTTGAAATATTAAGGATCGATGTATTCTGAAGGTGTGGAATAAACTTGCTCACATTTAGAAAATAATTTTAGCAGAGCGT
>JAFIDM010006943.1:36341559-36399156 GCA_023159025.1 Thereuonema tuberculata | reverse complement strand
TGTGGAATAAACTTGCTCACATTTAGAAAATAATTTTAGCAGAGCGTTTAAATAAAATACCAGATGAAGTTAAACGAATAGGTGTAGGTGGATGTAAAATTGTTTTGTTTCAGATCCTATCCTAGTAAGAAATACTGTCAATTAAAGGTAATGGTTCAATGAGCATAAACAAGTAAACTAGAATTAAATACTTTTAATTCTTTGATTAAATGCTATACACTAGTTACATGTATATTTCTTCTTCCTAGAAATGGTTTACTACTCTTTTACAATTAACGTAATCGCTTTAGCTTAAAAGTCTCTCTTAATGCGATAATGCCTTTCACTGCATGTAAATCGATGTACTTTACGATTATTAAATGTTCTTGTGAAATTAGCAAATCAATATTCACGAAGTAAAAGTCTTCACTTATCTTGAATAGTTAAATTGTCTACTTGTATCCTCTTTAAGAACTTTAACTATGTCTTCTTTGTTCGTGATTTATACAAATATGTCCTGTGTATCAACAAGAAAAATATGACTTACTTGCAGCCTTCAATGCGGTGTTTAAATATGACCTTACTTTGCATATATACCCATTGGATCTCGTCGTTGTGAATAATCTTCTAAACATATTGTATCACTAACAAAATGGCGTCGTTCCAATCGCTGCTCATCGAATGATGTAACGTCTCTACTTATTTGCTGAAACATATAATACATTATGATTAATAAATTTATCTCTTTGAATTCTTCTTATTAATCATAGCTTAAAATCAACTCTTAATGTTCAGATATTCGATTGGACCTGTCTCCAAATACTATTTTAGAGAATTGTATTTCACTTGATTATCGCCATCTTTTTATTCCAACGGCTTTCGCTTTTTCTTGCATCTCCTTAGTTTCACAGAATCCAACAGTCCAATCACGTGTCAACTATATAATGCACGGAGCAATTGTTTCCGATGACTTCTGGTGATTGTTTCTTTACAATAGCAATGCTTCAATTGTTTCCATTGTAAGTCAAAAATCTGTTTGAAGAAAATGTTCTATAATTTCATTTCATGACGGGGATTGCACTGTGGTTTGGTAGTAACCCTTTCTTGATTTTAACCACAGAAGGTTTACAGCGTTCCAATCCCATTTTGACTTTGCAAAAGCAGGCAAGAGTATAAGATGTGTTCAGGGGTTTCCAGACCCGTCAAAGGCTGTCATTGGAAAGTCCAAGAATATGTAAATTCTTCTTAAGATTTTAAGGATCCTGTTAAAAGGCCATGGATTAATCTAACTAAAGTAGAGAATTAGTAAGCTTCACGTTCAATAACTGTTTTTCATGAAAAGCTGAAACTTGATAAGAATGTTTACTCCCTTTTAAGAAAGATCCCCATTGAATTTAACACATACAGGACCAATAGATAAAATTACATTAATATTCAATCCCAATGCTACGATATCTCAAAAGAAAATTTCCATATTAAAATTGTATGTTTTTTATCATTTCCTCAATTGATCTTGACCCAGCTTACTTTTTCTATCTCAATTCTGGCTAACGCCCAAACAATTTTTCTACTTCTTACTAATTTCTTACTGAATAAAGCTTTTTATTTTTTGCAATGTACTTTTCATGCATTCGGTAGTTAAAGGACCACCTGTATATTATGTATTCATATTTTGGATGTTGGAAAATAACAAATTACAAGCTTTAAAGTTCAGAAGTAATCAGTATCCAGGTGTAATGAATGTTTCCAAGTCTTTAAATCTTATGAGAAGCGCCAAGAAACTTCCCATCAGTCTTTGGTTCAATTCACTATCTAATATGTCATCTTACTGCTTCGGTTCCTACAATGCAATTTCCCAAGATTTACTCTCTGGGCTAAGGTAAAATATTGCCTCGGAATTGGATGCTACAACTAAATTCCCGCCACAGAACAGACCTAATGATCTCTCCAAACTCGATTCCGTCACTGCAGCTATCCTCAGGCTGTCGAGTTCCACGGAAGATCCCACTCGAGGTTTGGAATCCCCCGCGGTGACTCAGTCTCATCGGGACGACGAGAATCGAAGCGGCATCCGCAATACCGTTCTATCCTTCAACGCTTTCTATCGTAAACATTTCTAAGAATAACTTTACGAAGCTATCTGTTATTTCGGTGATTTCAAGGTTTCTCATGTAACTATAGGTACACTTTAACTTTCATGTAACTATCGATAGACTTTAAAATCTTTCAACCATAGCTTCTTAGCATTGCTTACACAGAAAGTGTTCTAGTCTTGCATAAATGTGTAACAGAAAAAAAAGCATACTCTGTGTTGAAAATATAGTTACCTGAAACCAAAAAACATTGATTTTCAGAAATTCGTACCAAATCTTTCAGGCTCCTAATAATCCATGAAATAGGTGAAATAATCAATTCATAAATACACGGAATTAAGTTAATTCCAATTCACAAAAAATGCTCTTCTAAGACGAGCATCAAGTTTCGAAAAACAATTGAATATTTAGAAAACTCGAAATTCATACCTTGAAAATCTGTCGTCTTTATTCACCTCTTTTTGGTAAGATCTACTTTAAAGTACTCAAGTTTTGTGATGTTATAAACGCTACAACTGTGTAATCTACATGGTTCTATATATTACATACAGTACTAAACCTATCTTTTTTTTTCCTTTTTTCAATTTTGTAAATTTCATCACTGTTTTCAATTAATATTAGTATTAAAAAAATAATACTTAATAATTGTTTTACCATTTCGTTATCATTTTTACGTTTTTTTTTCGAAATTTTGGCTTTTTCATTTAATTAAAACTTGGAAACCTGTGATCAAGTGATCTTGGATTCTGAGATCATTTTCCAATCACCGCGACCGCTTTCTCACAACCCGCGAGCGCGTCTCTGTTTCATGGCAAGTCACTTTCGGTTGACCCTTGTAGATAAAAATGAAAATGTGAGCATCCTCAATACTATATCTAACATTTATACCTTATTTGTATTTCCGTGTCTGATGGTTTCGAAGAAGATATGGCCAAAAAAATAACCAACTTTTCTTTTTATATATATAGATTAAGCAAGGTAAGATATGTTCTACTCAAATATATTTTTGTTAATACTTTTAAGAAATTACTATAAATTACTCCGGCCAATTTTTTTAAAGAGCAAAAATGTAAATAATTAAATGGCATTCAGTCAAATAATGTTCGACTTTTTATTTAATTTTTTATTTTTGAAGTTTTTCAAAAATTTTCCACGACCAAATAAACATCAATTAAGAAATTAACCAAATATGTTTTAAGTGATAAAGAAAGATTGTATACTTTATTTATTATTATGTAAGATAAAAACCGTGCTCTGTCGTACGATAACTTCAGATTCTGGTAGCAACATGAATTCATAACTTTATCTCGACTCGAAACAAATCATTACCATAACGTTCCTTTACACGATTGCGAAAATCAGTTCTTCAATCATCTGTTGGCCTCAACTTACCAAGAATTACCATAAACGTTTCAACTCTACATATACTGTATATTATAAATCTTATATTAATCTTATCTTTTTTTTTAATTTTGTAAATTTCATCACTGTTTTCAATTAACATTAGTCGTTTTATTCAGAAATGTTCATATTAGAATTAGATGGTAAGGTTTCTCTTAATGATTATCATTGTTTCCCAATGTCTTAAGTTTGCAATTTCCTAATCTTTTTTTTTTTCTTATAAAACGCACTACATGTTAAATAATGCATTTTTTAGCTGTATGTTTAGATTTCCCCAACATATTTCTAATGTGAGAAACAGAACTTAAATATAAATAATTTCAATGAATTTAAACGATTTTTTTTAGTATTTTAGATGTCTATTAATGTCTTACTTTTGAAGGATTATTTATTATGCTTATTTTTTTTAATGTTCTTTGCTTCCCCATGCGTTTATCTAATTTGGTATTTTTTATTATTATTTACTATTTCAGGGTTCTACTATTTAATATTAGTTACTAATTCTTTCTTCCTTCTTCTGTTTTCTGGGTATTATCCCATCTTCCTTTCTGCGCCTTTATTCTGTTCTGGACATGCATCTTCTGAAACGAGTCATATATTCTAGTTTTACTGTTTTCCAATCCAGTTACCCATAATACATCACTCAATTTGGTTTAAGCCACGGATTTATGTGGATCTCCTTCGTTTTACGCCTACATCTGTTTTGCTTGTAGCTGTCTAAGACGCTTCTCTCTTCTCTCCGTCTGTTCCATAAATTTTACCTCTTTCTCTCCGAAAGCGAGCATCGTGCGAAGAAGAATCCTTCGAAAGTTTGTTGCTGCGCATCAAATAAAATCAGACATAGGTTTTAAACTGTTGCGGAAAGAATTCAGAATGTAAAATTAAAGCCATATTAATTTTAATGCAACCAAACTTCTTGTAAGAGATTTCAACCATTAAAATTTACTTTGGAACAAAGCTAAAGAAGAATGACCTGATGATATTTGGGTTCGAGTATCTTATCCCAAAGAAATAATTTAGTAGATATTTGTGCTTAGGCGCCCATTGGATCTTATCATTAAACCTCATTTAGGACCAACTCAAATCAACTTCCTAAAAATACTGTAAAATCAGGATTAATATCTCAATATTAATCAGAAGTATTTCACATTATCTCACATATAATTCACACTTAGTTATCCTGAATCTCTTTAGTCCAATACTGTAGAATTGATCAGCCTCTAATTATTAGAAAAAAAAAGGCTGAGCGAATAATTCTCTTCGCAATTTTAAACGCATCTTCATTCCTTCACTTTCTTCTCTCACGACCCATGCTTCGTATTTCATGCAAACGTGCGTCGCTATTGTCATAAACTTGGCAATCATTTCTCTTATTGAATAGCGATTCTCTTCGGCTAAATATTATTTTAAATCATTGAATTTTCATAATATAAATTGCACCGGTTTGGAATTATTATTAAAGGTGAATAATACGTTCAATTGAATAATTTCAAACCACAGTAACAACAGTAAGTTGATTAAAATTTATTCTAATTAACTTTAGCAATTATGTAAATAAGAATAGAAAAAGAAACATTATTATTTTATTATCGTAAAAAATATTCATTTCTAATTTAGATTTTCAACTGTTAGAAAACAACACAAAGAAAAAAATCCCTGTCACGCACTCTCCTTTTTCACCCGATTTAACACCAGCGGACTTTCTTTTCTTTCCTTAAAGTAATAACGACATTAAGGCCATCCGGGAGAGAGTGATGGAGCACCTCAAGAACAGTAGCATCAGTACTTCCAGAACTTATTATTAATTACGAGATCGTTGTCTACAAACACATGAAGATTACTTTGAACACCGAGAACCATTTAGCATTATTTTTTTCGTTTTTATAAGCTTTACCTCTTTACTTAATAGTCAAACAGTGTATGTATAATTATCTTTTATAGAATGATTTGAAATTATTTTGACTTAATATGTAACTCTATTAAATGAATTACTCTAAACTTAATTTGAGGAAATTACTATAAAGTCATCTACGTAAGAAAGGCAATTTAATATAGAGAACAAATATCTTATCGTTTGTTTTTGGTTTTTGAATATAATTTTTGGAATTAGAAATGCAGTCGATACATTTGAAACATTCCTTAAATGGCTGTACGTTATTGGTATTTGTGTGTAGTGAGGGAATGTCTTTTCTGCTGGCGCTCGATGGCAGTAATAGCCCTCTCAAAAATTGATGGCGAAATCACAGGTCTCTGTAAAAGAGTCACGTGGTTTAAAGAGACTATAAATAGACCGCAATTTCTTTCCTTTCTTTTTCTTTTTTTCTTCTTCTTTAACCTTATTTTCGTGATCTTTTTTTCTTTCTGTCCTCATGGCTGGATGGATTTATGGAAACGCGGTTACGCCAAGATGCCGGGGGCGTAGGTTTGTCGATGCATTATAGATCTTCATCCTCTTTTTATGAAGGAAGGAAAAAGTATCAAATAATAAAGTGCTTTGCAACATAGACGATTTCCAAGAAGTTTGGACAATTTTGTCTCTTGAGATTTATTTTTAAGTTACGATAAAAATTTTAGTGACAAGAATTTGTTCTGGAAATCAAAAGATATGTTTTCAATAGATGAAATTTGGCGATGTTTTCTTTCTTTAATTTTATTAATAATGAAAAAAATATTTAATGATTTTTCATAAAGTTTTTAGAGGTAGAAATTTGAACTAAAATTAAGATGGAGATGTGACCTTTTAAGTTTTATGAATTACAAAAATAATGAACTGTTATTATTATTATGATTGTTTTTACTCAGTTTCTGACTGGGGGTTATTTCTCAAGACGAAGGTCATTTGGTGTTCTGTGGTTTATAATGAATTGGGCTCCAATTTTAGAAATTTGCGAACTACGTGACATTTATGCTTAAGACAGTAGTTTTTTTTGCACTTGCTTGAATATGTTTGAATGTAGGGTCAGTAAGTTAAGACTGTGATGAAGATTCTTCGGTAGCTGAGATAATGATCGGGATACTGTGAACTTTATTTTCCTGTGTCACTGTTTTTGAATTTCTGTAGCAAGATTGGAATGTTTGGATTCTTTATTGTTGATGATATGTTGTTATTGCTTGGGATCTGTGCATCAATCAGAAATGCTGTTTCCGTGTTTTGTCCATCAATATGATATGTCTGTCTGTTGTATGCAGTTATCTTGTCCGTAAGAATAGCTCTGTCCCAATGTAATTTGTAGTTGTTATTTTCTAATACAGTTTCAGTCCTGTATTCGTAATGTAGGGAGGTTTCATATTGAGAAGATTTTGCATTACACTGAGTTGAGTGGAGGATTTGCAAATAAATAAAGTTCATCTAAACTTTGCCAAATGAAACGGAATTTCATCATTGCCCTATGAAAAGCAATACAGAAACACATCTTTAGTGTTTAAAACTCATATTCGGAAATATTAACTTTCCAATACAACTTCAACTTAAAGTTCTTTGAACTGAAGAGTTGCCGTCGATAATATCTCACTATTCCATCTAGCAACAGAAGTTTTTAATTAATGATGTTGTGGAAGGAAATCGCTTTGATCCTTTGAAGAGTAATTATTAATAACAATACTCTGGAGAGTATAATACTTCGACAAATAGACATAATATATATATATATAATATTACGAATAAAACTCAACTACAAATCCTTTTTTTTCATTGCTATATTTCGCAGGCAACAGCTTTGTCTTGCTTCTTCAGACTTCTAAAATACATCGAATAATCCAAACATAGAAGCAGTTGTGGTAAAGAATTAAGTTACATACATTTTGTTTAATACAATATTGAGTCAGTTGCGAATTAATTTACCTTTCGTTTATAAAATATAAAGGCAGTTGTAGTTAAAACTCAACTACAAATTTCGCAGGCAACAGCTTTGTCCTGCTTCTTCAGGCTTCTAAAATACATCGAATAATCCTCATATGTTGCGGTGAAGAATCAAGTTATACAATTAAAAATGTGACAATTATTTGAATATTTCATTTTAACAAACAAAAAAGGCATAGGTATTAGCCCAATGATATTAGAAAAATTTAAGGAAAACTGTAAAAACAATGAAAACTGGTTAACTGAGATCACTTGGTCTTCAGATTTACAGTAAATCGACTACAAAAACTCATACATCTCTAGCGGGTAAAATTTCAAATATATTTCAATAATACTTTCTTGAACACAAAGCAATTTTGTAAAAATTAAGATATTTTGCTAGCCAGAAAAACTTTTTTGACACAATAAGATAATTCAAACCGGTAAGATTCGTTAAACTAAAGCCAGTTTCAGAAAAAGATCGGGAGTGACGTCAGGCGTAGGAATCTACATTATGTGGTGGCGAGATTCGTCTTTCACGGTAAGGTTCGCTGGATCGATTCTCCTAAATGCCTTTTTTGTTTATTAGTTTGTTGTTTTTTAATTAATCCTGTTTAAATTACGTATATTTTAATTTTATAATCGCCAGTGAAATCACAGGACCACACAAAAACTGACATTGACTTCAAAGTATATTTGAGGAGACATTTGAGAGCTAGTGGAGGCAGCCGTGATGTCAAGTAGTTCGACAACTTAATAACCAATAGCATGATTGATTTTTACTAGTTTGAAAATTTCCAAAAAAAAAATTTTGTGGAATTTTTTCCCAAAAAATAATTTTAAACTCTCTATTACATATCAGTAATAAAGTAATAGAGTAATTTCACATCGAACAAAATCTTTTGCTTGCAGAAAGGTGGAACTGAGTTTCGGGCTGACGGATATTGTGTAACTTGGTTCTATGACTTCACTCCCGATCTTTTCCTGAAACTGGCATTAGTTATTATGATCAGTAAATACACAACAATTACATAACAGCACTTACGAATAGATACTACATGTGAATATTACATATTAATAAGATATTATTTAGATATGCTACTTAGATATAAGTATTACTAATAAATGATAGACTACTATCCAAAATTGGGTTTTCGACAATATCATTTATTAAGCTTACGAACACGTAAAGTACAGGACTACTCATTTAAGTATTACTTTTACTGAAGGATTGGTTTAACGGATTCAATAACGGCAGGTAATTTTGTTTAGCCATTAATATAACAATTATTCTGAAAGTGAACGTAGCTGAGACGAGAGAATTACGCAGACGGGATTCGAATGGTGTATTGAATACCAGTCTATTCAATCAATTATTTATGAAATAACTACTTTGTATATTTTAATTGATCCATACTTTATATATTCCATATAATATTCTAGGAGAAAGGACCTATACATAAAAGATATGGAACAATTATATATAAAGTAGTTATGGAGCATCAACGCAAGGTCATAAAGTTGGCGAAATGGGACGAACAGCTTTTAATAGTAAAATAATACGTTTAATTGTGAGATGTTGAAGATCTTTTATTATAATAAATATTGTAGGAGAAAGGACCTACTAAAAAGGTATGAACAATTATATAACAATATATAGTCTACAATTTAAAGCAACGGTTTTAGGTTACTTTAACAACATTTTTGAATATTGATCGTACTTCGTTGGTTTTAATGAAGTCTTAAACTTTTAAATTTATCCTGCGCTTTAACCATCCCCTCGCTTAATTTACTTATTCGGTATCAATAAATACCAGATGAATTAAATGTAACCGAAAACTATCGAAAGATAGGCCAACTAATCCAGAACGAACTAGATTCATTTTGCATTTGTTACGTAGAGGAAACTTAAGCGTAAGTAGCACGGCGAGTTTCTCGTTGGGAGTTTTTATCAACTGCAAGTTCTTGCTGTTGATAAAAATCGCTGCTTTTAGTCTTGTCCCACTGTACAAAGGCTCTCACTTCTTAATAGCAGCGAATGCAGACAGCGAGGTATGTAGTCTATGATCGATTGCCGCGTAATTCCAATCTCACATATCGATATTCATAGCGCGATGCACTCCAAAAGTTGAACACGGTTTAGTTTTTATCATTTAGCTAGTTTTTCACTCTCTCAACGAGCCGGCGAGTGGCGATTTCTTTGTCAGACTGAGCGATTTAACAAGCGAGTTCTCGCTGTTAGTTGAACCACTGCTGTAAACTCGCTGAGTGTGACTTCAGCTTTAGTGATTTGAAATAAAATGTCAGCGAATAGATTTATATGTTACATAGATAAAAATCAAGTTCATTTATTCATTTAACCAGTTCTGAATTTGTCCTGTAGAAGGATTTTCTTGCTTTTATCTACATTTATTTTTGTATCTATTTATTCGTTTACCTTTATATATTTACGTTTCTTGGCGCCGCTTAGCCAATGATGCTTTTGCGCCATTAAAAATTAACCAATCAAACAAACAAACAACCAAAAAGTTCTAATTGAATGTGCATGAAAATTTTTCGAAACATGGGGGGAAAAAATTGTTTTCCTGGAAACAAAAAATAAGTTATTTATTTACAAAGATGCCGTTTTTCAAAGGGCATGAAGATGGCAATCAGATTTTAATCAAATACTATGGATGTTCAATAGGCCAACCTAGCGGGTGCTAGACCAATTAAGGCGACGGGGCCACATCTCCTTTATGAATATTTCAACCAGAAGTATCCCCTATACAATTAAAACTTCTTACTTTCAGTAATTTATCAATTACCCTAAGTATTTCATCATCAATGTTTGCAAGTAACTATTGCAAACGTAAAACTACATTGAAAAAAAAAATGCCTTTCTTGGCACAATCTGGAACTTTATTAAAAAAAAATAATTATCAAATAAATGCGTTTATTGAAATTCATTAGATCTAAAATTTAAATCACCTTAAGGTGACAGTGAAGCGTGACTGTCTTTCTAGCAATAAGTATCATCGTTCTCTAGATAGATGAACCAGTAAAATCTAATTGAAAACTGAAAACGAGAAAGTGTTGCCTGATTACCAAATTACCTTGTTTTTTGTTGTAACTGCGAAGTAGCTAACCATGTCGTAAATGCGACGAACGTAAATGCACGATTTTATAACGTCTTAACCACGAAGTGCCATTGTGCTAGCGCAATTACGAGAAGACTGCAGCAATCGCATTCTGTTAGCATGCATCAATTCTCCTTGTTAAGCTTGGATTTCGACCCAATTCCAAACGAACGTCAACAAACAACAAATGAATCATATTTCATTCAAGAAGGAAGACGGATTGAATTCATTTTGCTGTAATATCGTCGTTATTACAGCCTTTGAATTGAGACAATCTCTCTCCCCTTTCTCTGTTGCAGAACACAAGAACATGTCGAGGTCGAAATGAACGACGCATTAAAGACGTAGATCTCATGTCAGAGTGTTAAACCTATCACAATTGCACCAGCCACGATACTGCTCTGATCTGCGATTTCGGTTACAATCCTCCCATCTCCTCTCATTCTGGAGAGACTTGTGTTGTTCGCAGAGTAGTTAACATGTAACAAGATTTTACACTGAAATTGGAATCGCGATCTCGTGTACAGCGATGTAATAGTATTAAAGAACGAGTAAATTGTGACCTGATACAAAACTGCCTAAAAAAATAAGAAAACCTATTATCCTTATTTAGTTTTTTTTCTCTATTTTTCTTTGTTTTTTTAAAGTCCTGAAACCAATACAAACGAAAAGATTCTATTTATTTTTAATTTATATTTTCTGAAAGTGAAGTAAACAATACTTTCCATTTTCTGCAAAATTTTAATGAAATCCTCATTACTTAAAATATGTGTCTAAATCCGATGCTTTTAATCATACGAATGCCCCCATAAAATAGGGGGTTTCTAAAAGTTGTTAGATTTTTTTTTTCTGGTTCTAATGCTAATTTTTAAAAGGGAATTTTACAATAAACAATAAACCAAGAAGGCACCAAAGGTAAACAAAAGATTTCACTTCTGAGCTATCATAGTGGGAGTGTGAGACGGCCGTTTCGTCCTCTTTATGGACTCATCAGCTACACAAACCCTCAGCCGAAAGCTGAGATCGCGAAATCAGGTAAGGGAATCAACCCACGCACCCGCCAGTGGGTTCCCAATAAAATAAAAGCAAAACAAAAATCAAACAAAAGAAAAAGCTCCAATTCCTGTCCTGCGAATCCAATTCCTGGCCGTCTCACACTCTCACTGTTGATAGCTCAGAGGCGAAATCTTTTGTTTACCTTTGGTGCCTTCTTGGTTTATTGTTTGTTTTATCACAGGCACATTACATTTTTATTGGAATTTTATAATCTTCGCCCATTAATTTCTCAACAGAACCAACATAGAGAAAGTTTAAAATTTCTAGGTCGTAAATAAGCTAACAGTTCAAACGATTCAAACAGATCGAAGGGTTCAGAAATTTATAATGCCAGGATGGGGCCACATTCTAAAACACATACAATCACACATATTTCTTTTCTTTATGCTCTCCCTTTCTTAATTTCTGTTAGCATCTATTGTATAACTTTTAGAAAGTAAATTTTGATTGATATGAAAATGTCGCTATTTATTAACTGCAACAGAAATCTTGCAACTTTAGTGTTCTTTCACAATCTAAAACTTATCGAAAATAAACCCAAACGTAGACAAGCCTAGATTATTTCTCCTAACCACGAAAAAAAAATCTTCATTTAAGCCATGATATTTCGTAAAGGCATTATTATTCAACAAAAATAGAAGTGCTTCGTCCACACTGAGCATGCGTAGTTGATTTCCACCGCTGAAAAAAAAATTGAAAAATTAAGCTGCCATTATATCCCAATCGGAGTTGAATTGTAAACCAAAAGCTTTCTGAAAAGTATCTTGCGGTGGCAGTAAAAGAAAGCGGTAAAAATGAGAATATAGCCGTGTATTTCACTTACTTAGGTTCATTTTCCTTTAAGTATGCTATCGTCTTTTATGTGATGGGATCGATTCCTCATTCTGACAGTTTAATGATCTTCAAGATGCTTGGATCGAAATCTTCAACGGAAGATTCTAGATTGTGCGCCTGAGTTTGTAAGTTTGAAGTTTGCTTGCAATGAATAAAACCACTTTACCGAAGACTTTATGGTAGTTTAGTTCTTTGGTTGGAGGAAAGATAAAATTTTATCTTTTTAATATTGGAGAGATAAGATATATTGTACATTGAAAATATAAAATGTGAAGAACAAAGAAATCTATAAAGAGTTTGATAATTACAGTGTCTGAAAGTTTCTGAAATAAGTGAAGTTCAGGAAATGAATGGAAATATAAATACGAATACAGCCTGTATGTAAAGGTCAAGAAATACACATGCATGCATACATATTTACTTACTTCAATACATATCGTATATAAATATGTCTACATGCTTACATAAACTGAGATTGAATATAACTTCAGCATTATTCTTAAGGCCATCATCAATCAGAAACTCTCTATATATCTATTTTATTAAATATAATATAGGGAAGTATGAGAGTTTAAAGCAAACAAACTTAAACCATTGAAAACTTTATGAAAGACTTTAATTTCACTAAATATCCATGCAGTCAAGAAATATCAATTGTTCGCCTCCTGTCTTATCAATGATTCTCTTGTTTCCTTGTCTATTTACTAAAAAAGATCTTTCGTTGTATTTTATTGGGAGGTGACTCCATGTCTCTTTAACAATTTAGACATAAAATGTTTAAAAATTTATTGTAGATTTCTAATTCGAAATTATCTCCAGAATGCTGCGTTGTTTTGTATCTAGCCATTTAGCTCTCGTCAAATGAGAATATTCCTTTCCTAGAGATAAAACCTCTGTGGACCTTCAGAGTTCATTTTGAACAGTCTGCTGACTGTCCTTACCCAGCATTATTTACTGTAATATAAAGTAATAGAACAAATTCCAGACCAAAACCCGATTTCATGATCTACGGATTGACGATCTCAGTAACTATATATAATAACAATAACAATGATAATGTAAAAATGGTGTGAATCCTACACACTGATATTACTGCTAACAGTTTATTTCTAAATACAAGAAATAAATTGTTAGAAGGAAGTAATTTTTTTCTGTTTTTTTTTTCTTTAAATATAAACGACAGTACTAAAACTAATTTTTAATAAAATATGTTCACTACAGATTAATCTGAAAGTTGATTGTCATTCAAAAACATGTCAGTGATGCCAATATAATCAGTTTTTACGATTACTAATTAACGAATATAAATGTTTGTTCAAGGAGTTGATGTTGAAAATGAAACAGAAATCTATCTGTGTTGTTTCCTTTCGTGATGCCAAAGGATGTAACCTGCAAGCGATTATATTGATGATGTGCAAAGTCGCAAAGTCTTAACAAATCACAACATTAAGCGGAATTCAGAGAACAAGATACCTAACAATAAGATCTCATAATTTAAGCTTTGGTTATTTAATTTAAAGGAAGTTTATTGAATAATTTCAAGTGTTTTGCTTTTTCAAGATGAAGTAATTTATGGTATTTTTGTTTTTGAGAAACATTTTAGGGAAAGTTCTGGACAGATTTTAAACGAATTCAAAACCTTGCTTGATAATTTCTAAATATTCCCATCTTTGAACGTAATTGCACTTAATTTAAAACTAATAGCTATGAAAATAAATGTGATTGATTTTGATTTTAATTAAAACAAATTTACGTCTTATTCGCGGTCGTCTTGATAATCTTCCGTCGATGGGAGTTGTTTATTTTGTGCAGATTTGCACATTAATCAAAAATAAGAAACTTGTATTTTTTGTTTCAATTTCAGGACAAGAAATACGACAAAATTGCATGTAAAAGAGAGAAGGGGAAAAAAAATAATAAAAAAATCGATGATTATTTAGAAATTTCGTTTCAGTTCATTTCTTTGAAGTTTTGTTCGTTGTAATCGTTTCAGGAAACGAATCGTGCAGGAAAAGAAACTTCAAGAAAACAGACAAGTCAGCGCTAAATAATTGTAAAGAAAAGCCTCAAAACTGTTTTTGGGTTTGTTAATAACTCGTTTCGTTTTTATTTTGCATTTTCAGCAGAAAAGGTATTTTTAAGTGAAGTTCTTTTGTAGATTGACAACAACTTCAACTTTAAAAGTTTCATTTTACTTTCGTTTTGACAATCTGTATAGTTATAGTCGATTAACAAAGGTGTAGTCTTGGAGTTGCTCTGAATTTATGTATTTTTGTTTTGCATTTAAAGAGAGAAGGACAGAAGGTACATTAATTTTGATACACCTTCATCTTATTTAAAACCAAGTTTTCTGTTCCATATTTCGCTTGGAGATTTCTGCATTTATCGTAGAAGGTAGACTGGGAAAATCGTCGGTTTGTAAAATTTTTATTGACCGATTTGGGAACTACTATGGTAGCCACCAAAATCGAAAGCTGTTGTCCTGTCCGTCGGTGTCTATCCACCCCTAACAACTCCCGAACGGAAAGGTCGGATCGACAAACGGATTTCACCATAGTGTTCAGAGGTCCAAACACCAGAGGAATTGGGTATTTTCAAGGGCAGTGCCCCCCTATGTTCGAGATATTTGGCATTCTTTTTATTGAATTTTAGCTGTTAGCTTAAATATTAGAAATGCAACCATCTTATTTCAGTTATCAGCTATAGCCTGATGCTTAAGATCTCGGATTTATACTGAAGGTTGTCGGTTTGAATCCGTACATCTAATTTTTTTTTCTCTTTAACTTTTTTTTCTCAATGTTCGCATTTTTTGGTTTGTCTTATTTTCCTAATTTTTTTTTTATGTACTTACTTTTTATGTACGTTCTTATACTTCCTTTTTTAGTATTATTTTAACTTTTTTTATTATTAATGGGTAAATTTATGCTTTAGCACAAAATTATATTCACTTGCTTTTTATAAATACATTCGTTTTTAATGAAAAACTGAAATGGTGACCCTAATTTTCGAACTAAAAATGGTTCAGGAAGAACCAGTTCCATATTGCAGACTAGCATGTTTCGTTCTCAAGCTTTAAATTTGTGAAAAATACAATACATAGGTGATTGGAAATATTTATTTCAAAAACAAATCTTCTTATAGAGTTTAAAGGAAAAGAGACGATCATTCAATTACATTTTGGCAGATTTATCTCTATCTATTGATTATTGTTATCATTTTCATCGATTCCAAAGAACCTCTTGGCAGTCACATTGCTGCTGACCCTTGTTTCCCAGCACAGGTGCCAAGAAGAATGAGAAATTGGTTGGGTTTTTCAATCTATTGTGTTTGGCGACGCCTTTAACAAAACTTACTGATTTTTTTCCCTTAGAGAATTTTTCTAATAAAAAATGATTGTAAAGTCGGAAAAGAACGTCGCGAATTAAAAAAAGAAATAAGACTGTGTCATTCCCCCCCCCCTCCAATAATACTTAATGAATAAAAATTATTTTTATATTTGATTAGAAAACGAAGTCAGGATTTTTATTGTTAAATATAGACAAACAAAACTCAGATTCCACGAGTTAGGTTCTCGATTTCCCCCTTCATAGCAATGTAAGAGCGAGAGAGAGCCTACATCACTAACGAGAAAGAGAAAGATGGGATCAGAATGTGTCTCAGAACGTTGCTTAATTGCAACTTCATAAAAATTGTGGAAATTTTTTTTAAGAGAAGTGACACTGTTGAGTCGTGAGTCTCGCTTCTGGTTCAGTCTCAGTCATGGCACTGCAGTGTTAGACTAAGACCGGAAGAAGCCATGTTGAAGCATCTTTTTTGCTTAAAAGTGTGAGATAGTCTTTATGAGAGCGGAAACTCAGTTATCGATAGTTGAACGCAAATAAGCGTTGCTAATACTGTGATCAGGTAAGCAATCCCTTCATATCTAAAATAATCGAGCATCGAAGATGGTGTTTTCCAGCCCAATATGACGCCGTACATCCACGGAAGCCCCTTCGTACTCCAATACATTGGCCAGGCAGTTCCGCAAACCTTACTCCCATTAAGCAAATGTCGAACACGACTGGGAGATCCCTTACTAACAATCTTCACATGTTATATTCGTTGATATTTGAACATCCACATGTAAAAGACATGTGAGATCTTAAGATTACATTTAAAAATTAATGATTCTCTGTTACCATGTGTTTAACAGTGTTATTCACTGTGGTGTAAATAGAAATAATGAGAAATAAACTTGCAAAGATCTCTTCCGGAATTTTGTGTGTTGAATCATTTGTTTACTAGACCATCCTTGAAACATTACACAAAACCAACCTGAATCTAACAATTCCTTTAGTGTTCCAATTGTAATTTCCATTAGTGTTATTTCGTTTGTAAATTCATAGTTAGAATTTAACTATAAATTGATAGTTGATACATTGACATATTTATTAAAAACCGCATTTTTTTGTTTAATGTTTCTGTATTATTAACCATAAATTTTGTTTTTCTTTCGTTACCTTGAATACATGCTACTTCAAGAAGTCGTGTATTAGTTCCGAGTTTTTTACCCTTTTATAGAAGGTCCCTCTTTTCACTTCTTTTTTTATTTATACAATATGGCCAAGAAGTTCCCGTATCCCATATTATGTATTATTATTATTATTATTATTATTTGTTTGGACCTATTTTTTTTTTGATGGTCATTGTTAGTGGCGAAACTTATTTATAGATGTTACCAACATGTTTAATCCCACAGCTTGAAGACGCGGTATCATGGAATGCGTATGGCTACAGCAGGACGGAGCAACTGCTCACTACTCTCCTACTGTTGAACATTTTTCCAGGAGTTGGATTGGTCACGGTACTCCAGCATCGTCAGCTCCATTGAAATGGCCACCACGAAGTCCTGATCTCACGACGCCTGACAACTCATCAAGGCCAAGTAACTGAACGTCGTTATGTTACAAATGAAGAATTGCGCAATGTAGTTGTGGACGCATTTCGAACCATCACACCGGACATCTCCAAAAAATGTTAAATGTAAGACTTGTGTATACAGCATGATGTCGAACACACAGACCCATTGGACACTTAATGTGTAATATTTTCTTAAAATATGACTACCAATTACGGGAACTTCCCGGCTACACTGTGCATTGGAAAATTAACTATACTCCATCTATAAAACATAATTTTTTTTGCTGATTGTAATTTACAAAATTTGGGTTTTCCGATATGTCGCCATTTTCCAACATTCAACCTAAATACGAGAAATTCTTCGAGATATATCATTTCACTTTTCATCAAAGTAGAAATTTAAAAGAAAAAAAGCAATAATATGAAATAGATAATTAGCAATTCTTAGAAATTATAGAATGGAGAAAATTTGATTAAGAGCATTTTCGAATGTTATTGAAGAATTCTGTCGTATCTTACGAATCCGCCAATTTGCAATCAGCAGCTATTGTGATTTAAAATGACTAAGAAACACTGAGCTAAAGAACTATTCATACTCGTGAGTATTGGCAAATCGAGGAAAGGCGAACTGCAATCTCACTTCCGTCGACTTTCCATGGTCCCCCGCAAGCCTTCATTGTTGCCAACTAGGAAATGATTAGTCGCCAATAAAAGATGATTGCTGCCTTCTTATAAATAATAATTGCTATTCGAAGTCTGCTCGCTCGAAATGTCTTTCAGATATAGAAAAAAAGCCTGATTTAGGAAACTGCAACTGCAAATCAGTTGCTTTGTTATTTTTGATTAATTATTTTGAATTAACTGATCGAAGCAATGATGATTACGTACAGTGTAGAATTGTACAACAGTTGATGTACTCTAATTTTTTTTTTCCTCATTTTCTTCCCTGGCGTAAAAAATAAGATTGAAAATCTTGCAGTTCGTACAGTACCGAGTGATTCATAAAGTATTGGAAAGTACTGGTGGTTTTCACCGCCTCATATCTTTTAAACTATTGCTCATAAAAATCTGAAAGTTTTTATATGAAATCGTCAAACATTAAGAGTTATATTTTCTTGTTATTATTTATTCATAATTGAAATTCATTTTATTTGCGTACAAACACCCCCAATATATCGAAATTATTATCCAAAAAAATTAATCGACTGTCTCCCAAAAAAGTCATTTGTCAGAATGCATTTTCAAAAAAATACAGTGTGTTTTTTAAATTAAACATAGGAATTAATGACAAAAGTGTTTAGATTAAATTTTCCTAATTAGGTTTCTGTATCATTTGAATATTGGATCCAGACTTTTAGAGTTTAAACAACATCACAACAGTTATTTAAATATACGATACATTGGGGTGTTTGAACGCAAATAAAATGAATTTCAATAATAATGAATAAATAATAACATGAAAATATAACTCTTATATGTTTGACGATTTTATATAAAAAGGTTCAAAGTTTTTATGAGCAGTAGTTTAAAAGATATGTTGCGTTGAAAACCATCAGTACTTTCCAGTACTTTATGAATCACCCGGCGCTGTGAAACTATAGGTTGGCTAATGACATCTGTTTTTATCTAATAAAACCAGCAGTTAATTAAGATACGCCATGCTGGCGTGGCCGAGCGGTCTCGGCGGCGGTCTGCCGTGGCGGCCAGTGCGCCAGTATCTGGGTTCGAATCCCGGCTGTGGCATGGCTGTTTCAATTTCCTTTCCTGTGTTGTCCAGCCTCTTCTTCACTTTATCTTCGGTCTGACGTCATTCCTTAATGGCGTCCTGGGGAAGGCCACGGGAAACCACCCCAGCATCTTTCCCTTGAAATTCTAGGGAGTCTGCTAGGGGTTCGCCATCTTGGGAACACTAGCACTCCCTGGAACACGGAGGCTTCGGCTACGAAGCGCGCACTTCGGTGCGTACCGGCTCAACAACAACAAAATTAAGATACTACATTAAGAAATAGAGAAATTCAAATTTATAAAAATATATATCAAGCAATACGAAAATAACAAATCAAAATCAAATACGAGTATTCTTTCTTTTCCCATGATTACTCGGGGAATAATACACTTGAGTTTACTATTTGGTAACAAACTTACTATCCAGTGGATAATATCAGTAGTGCCGTTCAGCTTCTGATAAAATTTCTACTTTCAAGGTTCTAAAATTCAACTGTATAATATCTGAGATATATATTTTTTTAATATCTCAGCAATATATATATAAAGTTTTCAGCATTTTGAAAAAGTAAAACCCAAATTAAACTTTAGGGACCAATGGAGCATTTGTTCAGCAAGAACTCAAATTCTATTGGGCGGGATATTTACGAATTTTTCTTTATCCAGAAATAGTTTCAGAAAAACAGTAATTTCATGCAATTTTGATATCTAATGGAGAAAATTATTAATCAATGCTCGCATTTAGCCTTCAGTCTGTACTTTCCATTCAAGTGATTCTTAAGATATTTTAAACAATACTGACATTAATATTTCAAATATATACTGGAAACCTCCGGAAACCTCGGAAACCGGCTCCGGAAACCTCGTATATATAATGTAATTACAGTTAATGAATGGAAACCAATATAAGAAAAACAAAAAAGCTAATTACATCAAGTAAACTATAACTTGCAACTGAAACAAAAAGTAAATTAAAGTTTAAATTACATGCAAAACAAATACATGCAATACAATATTTACAATTCTAAACAATTTCTCTACATAGAATATTTTTACATTTTTTAAATTTTAAAATATTTTCCATATCTAAAAGAATTCTGATGAGTTGAACATGCAACAATACTCCTATAGCCTGGCAACACTCATGAGACATTTCATTGTTGCGGACGTACTCACGCACACACACAGTCACACAGATTTTTTTTTTAATAATATAGATAGATTGGTAGACTACAAATGTTGACATAAAGATAAGTCGATATAACAATAGTAAAGGTTATCCAGAGCAATTTCTTTGTAACAGATATTGCTAAGTCTATCAAAATGACAAAGACAGATTTAACTTTTAACTTATTGGTCTTTTTTTTGTAAATATAAACATAAATTGAGATAACTTTTTTAAAGCTCATCTTCTCAGTAAAATATGATAAGTATTTTCTGATTTTATCAATGCTTTTGTATTTGTTAATGAATAAAAAAAATACATTAAAAATTTTGAAAAAATTATATAATAAAAAAAATACAATAAAGAATAAAAATAAAACGTAAAGAATAAAACAAATAGAGTAAGGAATAACAATTTTACAGTACAATTTTACAATTTTACAGAAAATATAATAAAGAAAAAAAAAATGTAAAGAATAAAAAAAATTGTAAAGATTAAAAAAAAAAAAAATACAGTAAAGAATAAAATACAATTGTAAATAATTTGATAAGTATTCAGTAAGTCCGTTAAAACTTTTTTACCACAATTATCGTAGCAAATTATTTATTTTGTATTTTTTTTTAGCACGGTGGTAAGAAAAAGCTTTCCAAGGTTACTAAAGCCCAACATAAAGTTTCTTTTTTTTTTCTCTTGGGTTATATGAATAGTTTCCCGATTTTATTTCCCGAGCGAAATGTGGGCATTGCGGATGTTTCCAGATAATAACTACAATTTTGCTAAATCTGATTTGTTGATAGATTGTGACTGAAATCCCTCTTCGTCAAGAAATTCCAAGCGACCACATTCCCTAGATGTAAGTTACGATTCTGAAAGCGTTCCTTCTTCGGTTGGAGTGAAGTGAAGAGCAATTTCCCATTAGTGTTTTTGGATGAGTAGCTTCACAAAATTCAGTAAATGTATTCCTTTGAAATAATACAAGAATGATTTATTGTTGGAATGCTTGTCATTTGCTAAGTTCTTCAATGCACTTCAGTTAAATGTTACAAAACATAATTTATTATATAAATATGTGCTAAACATTTAGGCTATCTAGGGATGTAATACTGTAATCGCCACTACTATTATTTATATAAATTTATACCTTTATTTACTATAAATAGATAACAATGACCTACAGTTGCTTCTTTTAGGAGTTTGTCTAAATTTCTCTGTCGCTCGCCAACTTTTCAAAAATGCTGTTTAAGGGCATTCTGGTAACGATTATAATTAATAGGCTGAAGTTTATTAATATATGTAATAGTGCCAGCTTTCGTGGATCATTTCAACATCATTTTAGCTTGTAAAGTATTTTTTTAACATTCTTGGATTAATTACTACTTCACACTAAATGCTGAATAACACTAACAAGATATATTGCCTGTCTTTGTTTAAAATATCCTACGTTTATTTAAATTGTTTTGTACGAAAATTAGAAGATAAGTTATACCTGAAGATGCAGAATAAGTTACTTTCTGTGAAATATAGTACTTTTTGGATAAGAATTAGTGTTTCCTGTATCATAATTATGTGGTTTATATATTTATTATTAGAATACTTCTTCATAATTTGTTTAACAATAACTTTTCGCCTTCGAACAATCTAAAGCTTTATCAAAATACATCCATGTTACAGTTGAATATTCATCAATTTAAGTCATGGACCACTTTTCAGGCTAAAAATAAGGAATAAATACCGACTGATAATGGAAGCCACTTCAGTTCACAAGTTTGATGAACTTCACAAATAGTCAAATATTATGTCAAGTTGAAAAGTTATGATCACTAACTTTATTTAACAATCCGATATTCCACTAAACTACATGTAAAAGGTACTGGAGATATTTTAGTGTTGTATATTAAGGATGTGTCATCCAAAAAAGTTCAAGCACTGCACGGCTGCTGATGTAATTAATCATAGATGAAAGGTCGACATCATAGTCTAAACTTTTCGAAAGTTTCTATGAAACTTTGCACTTCTGTTAGCAAGAAACGTAATATAAATAAGTAGCTTACTGATCTTGATTAGCATCCGAGCGTCATTACCATACGATAGTTATCTGTTGTTGGTTGTTTGGTTAATCCGAATTCCAAAATCCCAAAGGCGGAAATGGCCATTTTATTACAACCTAAGATTTGCCTGGTACAGTTCAGAATTATAAATCAAAATGAGAGAAGTAGTAATCGAAGGTCAGTAAATCAGAGAAATAGTAATCAAAAATTTTGGTTTTGATGAAGATCGATTTTGATTTTTATCATTTCTAAGCAACTTTACAATGAACAGTCTTTTCTAATATTGGATTATTTGGCGTTCCTTCTGAAATTGTATGTTTTAAACAGAACATAAAACGAGGGAAATTTAGTAATGCACATTTAAATTTAGTTAGTCTCCATAATGGAAGCCGACGATATGGTTGGTAACCCTTTAATGCTATTGGAGAATATATTTCAGTTAATAAGAATCTTGTGTGTAAGAACGTATCTGGTTCGGTGAAAACGGAATCCAATTGCAGCCATTTGCATTAATTTTCATCCAAATGCAATCCTGCAATTAATTTGCCCGACTTTTGACAATTCAGTTATGTTTGAGCAGTGATCACATCAGGCAGAACCGTACCTTTGTCGACTGCAGTGAGATTACGCATAGAGGAATGTCAAAAAGAGGAAGTCATTACACACCTCTCTAAACAGACTTCCATAAAATGAAAACAATTGTAGCTGAGGCTTGCCATTGTCTCTGCCGCAGCGTTTATCGCTAAAGTAGATTATTGGAGGTTGACATTAATAGCGAAGGCGCAGCGCCAAAATGCCTTGACTCTTGGCAGGATAAAATTCAGCAACCATATACTCATATTCTCAGCATTGTTTGCTTTTCTCTTTCCTTTCACAGATGCTGCAACTGATAATGAAATTTCAGAGGAAATATTAAAGGAAATATCTCCTCTTTCTATTTCTTAAGTTTAGTTTAAAAAAAAAAAAACTTCATTAAGCTATTTTTGGATTAATTTCACTAAAACATCGGCAGCTTAATGTACATTTGTTTAACATATAAAAATTTAGAGATACTAAAACTGAGAACCTGAAGTTCTAAAGGTTGCTTAGGATTATGGAGTCGGAAAAAAAATGTTAGTTCGACCTGAGTACATTGATAGGCTCATCTCCGACACCATTAAGTATTAATCACATTTTATATGATAAAAATCCTACCACAAAAATAGGGGGGAAAGAAAAGCACAAGTTATCCCAACAAAAAAAAAAACAATAGACAGATGACAGTATATGACAGTATAGTAGTATCATCGAAACAAAGAAAAATAAAAAATCGATTCCAATTGTATGCACATATTATTATCCTGTTTTACAAATAATTTTATCTCAATTTCGGCTACATCTTTTGCAATGCAATTCCAGAAAGTATGACAATAAAAAATATCAGATAATGAAATAATTCATGAAAGAAAATTACACGTATTATGTAAAAAAATAGGTTTTAATTTTTTAAAGCTTTGTGCAGAGTTTTTACATGTACAAGCTGTGCAAACACACCTGATCAATTTTTCTAAGTTTTCAGTAAACTTTGGGGCTACCGTTATCCTGAGACGTAGCAATTGACACTGAGAAATTAAATATTAACTTAATTTTTGACTCAGTAATAATTACGAGAAACGGGGTATTCTTCATCAAAAATGTTCAGACATTTACATGTATAAATAATATAGTTAATAAAAAAACAAAACAAAAAAAAGACCTTAATTATATTAGGTTTATCCTTTGCGAAATTACTTTATCCTATGTCTGGTTATTACTCGTAATGCTGAGTGATGTTTGCATTGCTGACGGTGCCACCATGTCTGGTTGGGGAATGAATTGCCTGTGGCAGAAGTACGGTGTAGTTTTCATGATGATTCAATTTGCGTAGTGCAACATGTGCGTAATGCACACGTCATCCAAACACAGAAATAATAATAGACAGATGACAATAGTATCATCCAACAAGAGATAAATATAAAAAAGATTCCAAATCCAAGCACCTAGAAACGCTAAAAACATTAATAAACTTTATTATCCTGCTTTATAAGTAAATTTCTCTCTGTATCTGCTACATCTTTTGCAATTCAATTTCAAATATTAAGACAGTAAAAAAGTGTCAGAATAATTTTCCTATGATTCCCAATTATCTGTAATTTTCGAGTGCGAGTGTAATTATTACAACGCATACATTAGTATGTATTTGCTATTCGCCTATTTTAAACGAAAATTTATGCTGATGTTGAGGAGTATTTTCTTGGCATTACATATAACTTATCGCTATTATAGAATTAATAACACAAGTAATCGTTTATTCAAAACAAATGATCTCTTAAATGTGATTTACACCGTTTATCTCTATCTAACATTTATACGTAATTAGCGAAGTCTTTCTCTTCTATTTTAGTGACAGGAAAAACAAGTCTGGCCTTTAGTCGTCTTTTAATTTCGTGCTGTGCAACGGTTATTCCCGCAGAAATTAAAAGACTAGAATCAAATCCTTGTATCACGGTTAAGTTGGTTGTTCTCTCATTAATCAATGAGAGATTAATCAAGAGAAAGAGATAAAGGTACTTCATTAAGTCAGGCGTTGCAAATTAGTCATTAAAACAAGAAAAATCGAATGTTAAGAAGATAGGTTAGTGTTGCGGAGAATGAATAATCTACTACATCCTGCCGGTTTGAAAGTTCCTTTCTCTTTAGATTCTTTTATTGTACTGTAAAAAAAATTTTTGAAGTCTAAATAGCTTTTGTACTTAACTTTTATTCTTCAATATTTTTTTCCTTTTGCATAATTCTTTGTTTAAGAAGTACGTTTTATTTCATCCTAGCAATCTAAATTATTCATCTTTTAAAAACGGTTCATTTTCTGCTAACTATTCTATATTCCGCTGGTGCATACAGCTTATGTTTTTGCAGAGAATATGTAAAGAACTCGCTTTATTATGATTTTTCTGAATTTTTACAAAATATATAAAATAAAGTGTTTTGTTATGTTGTTTTTAATTCACAACTTAGCTAAAAGGACTTTGCTTTGCTGTTTTTCATTAAAGTTTCTGCGATAGGTGTTTATTAAGTGAGTCACAGACATCTGCTATGAATTTTTTTTTTTTTTGAGGGGGTTTGGAGACTTTCTGAGATTTACAAATAGAAATTGTGGATGGAAGTGGAATTATTCTTTGGATTTGAACCTCTGTGACTCGTTTCCATGGGTCCCAATTGTGCCTTTGATGCATAATTTAGATACTATCGATAGTTATTTCCTTGTTGAATAATAGGAAAATTTCCCGGAGAATTATTCCTGGAAACGTCGTGTGTCTTCTTTATCAACTTTTTGCAGAGAACGGCCATCTCAGGACAATTGCTTGCTCTGCTCAGCTGTCCTAGTTATTAATCCATTTTGTTTCTTATGGCAAATGGAATTGCTCTTTTTCTCCCGGCTGGGCTGCATTTAAGTAGATTTTATCTGCCCTACACAGAGATATAGGTTATATATTCATATTTTACAGTATTGTGCAGAAATACAAAATCTCTCAGAAATTCACAGAACCCGATGAGACGAGATCAGAAATGCAGATACATTGTTTTGATTTTTCCCCAAGAATACTGGAAACTTCTTGAAAAATGGTAAATTAGCTTCAAATAAAGCATTTTAGATGGGTTTCCTCACAAATTGTAGAGCAGTTACAATATAATTATTTCGAATAATTTATGTATTAAATTCGTTGTCTATTTGCATGTTAATCTCTTCTTGATAGTACCAATAAACTGCAGCATTAGATTGATGAATTTCTGTCTGCATAATTATATGGAATCCATTGTCGCCGAGTTAATTTTGGTGTCGAAATTAAGTGATTCTAAACACGCATCAGTTTATCACATGGATCATTAATAAATCAAATTAAAACCTTTTTCTGTTTTTTGTTACCTAATCAATACAATAGTTATGTCTTAATCTCGCCAATAGTAAAATTATAGACATAACAGTATCAGAACAACATAATACCATTTGTAGAATAAAGTTCTAAGAAAAATAACATTTTATTCTCTTTTTAACCCACTATTGTAATCAAGAACATAGGGGTCTTGGGAATCTTCGGATTTCTTGAAATTCGTACTTTTTATCTGGCTATTCACTTTGATCCAGCTAAAAGTACAAATAAGTAATATATTCAATTTCTAAACGTAAACTATTTAATTAGTTATTAATTATTAATGCCTAATGTTCAAGATCACTTAATAGGTAATTATTAAACAAAGTTCTTTGATTCTTCAGTACCAACCTTATGATAATGATCCAGCAGATGTTATTGCAGTACATTTAATAAAATCTTTAAAAAAAAAATCAAATTTCAAAATACGTACATTCGAAATGAAAAACAACAATAATAAAAAAAAATTAATTTGTGTTTTATCTTCGTCAGTGGTCGAGATTCAGTTTCAAAGATTGCTTCTTAATATCTTTTTAGGCGCCCCTAGGTTACAGCTTGCCTGTAAAAGATAGGGGACCGCTCTTGCGGTTGCTGTGGAAGACCGTGCAGCACTTGCACAAAATTCTTCATCCAATGCTAGAGCGGTGGCGCTTGCATTATCTATTCCCTGGTCCACTGTTTGGAAAGTTCCATTTGGATACCAGTGTTCCATTTTACACTGGTATCCCTACAAAATTTATATGATCCATGATCGAAAACCTCAAGATTCGCAACAACGCACTGATTTTGCTCTTCAGATTTTGGCGAGGATGGCTGTGAAGGACATGTTGCCTGAGAATATCCTGCAGATTGATGAGCCGTATTTCACACTCGAAGGTGCGGTGAATACTCAGAATTATCGCATATGGGATTCATTGAATCCACATTGAGCATGAATAGCGGTTGCATTCCGCTTATATGACGCCTTGGTATGGATTCATCGCTAAATTTATTCTCGGTCACTTTTCTATGAAGAGGTGGTCCTTGCGATCAAGGACGGTAAGACGTACGTTACCGTGATCTCTTTGCTCAGCAAGTGATTCCTGCCTTCCAAGAAAGAGATTGTTTAGAGACCACAGTCTTATGCAAGATGGCGCAACACCGCATATTCGTCAATCAATGAAGTTCAGCAATGATCCAGAGCTTTTCCAGATGCATGCTCTCCACGATCTCCAGACTTGAATATCCAGACCTAAGATTTCTCGCTACGGTAATATATGAAAGACAGAGTCTATCAGGAAGGCGTACGGTCTCTGCCTGATCCGAAGGGAAGCATACAGAGGAAATGCTTCATGAATTGTTGATAACATTCCACCGGAAATGCTTCATGAGACAATTGATCACGATGTATTACGAATTCAGCATGTAATCGACTTAGCAGAGCACATATTGAACACGTTCTTTAACTGTCTTTAAATAATAAAGTCTCATTAATTTTTAGTGTTATATTTCAGACTGTTTACAGGACCATATTTTCGTCTGGTGGCGAATCTTGTTCAAATTTTTTCCCACGGAAATCGCTTCCCCATGGTCTAATTTTTCTTGAAATACGTTGATTAGAACCTGCTCCATTGAGCTGAGAATAGGTTCACTTTAATTATAACCACCCTATATCTTTCGTTGACAATACAGAGATTTTTCCTGAGTATTTTGTTCACAACAATTATGAAAAAAAACAAAAAAAAAAAACAAACAAACAGAAAAATTATAATGGAGCAGTAATTTTAATTTCGTTCAGGACCTTTTTGGGGTTTTTAATATTATATCCTTTCCTATTGAACTGCTTCGGTTAGATCATTTAGAGATATAACGATTATAACGATTAAAAGTCATTCCTAGAGTATAGAACGCAAGTTATTAAATTCTGAAATGCTTTTATAAAATACAATGACGTCTAATTTTTGCGAGACAATGAACTTTTTTTAAATAATGTTGATTAGAACATAAAAATTGCTATTATTCAACATTTTTAAATTTTTCAAACTCGAACCTAATGTTAAAATAGAAAAAAACTGAATTTTGAGTTGTTGTTTTTTTTTCCTTTTTTTTTTAATGGCCAATGAGAAATGACTTTGTTTTGTATAAATTCAAGCCCATAATAGATATTATATTGTCAGATATAATTGGAACAATAATTGTCGTAAATACATGCGCGCTGAGTCTTTCTGTTCACGTAATTGCATCCGAAAAGAGAAATTGTGTGCGTGAGATTTCCTCATTATTTAGCCGGTTTGGTTGCAGCGTGAGGTTATGTCCCTTGTCTGTGTGTTACCTGTGCTTGCAGCAGTAATATTTTTACATTTGCAACCCTTAATAGACTTTAATGATAATGAAAGCATTCGGAAGAGAACTATGGCGTCGGCCGGGACGTTTTACTGTTCGTTTAATGATTCGCTTCTTTTTCTCGTTTAAATTATGGGTTTTAAGTGGGGCTTCTACACTGCTTTTATGGTGAATTTTGCTCTTACTTTGATAGTTAGTCCTTGTCGTAAGCGAGTGGAGTTTTCTAATTTCGTGTTTTCTTAAGTTTTTGGATTGTTGTTGAATCTCCGTGTTGAAGCTATTAGCTGGTTAAGTTTATTCCTCTTCGTAATCGACCTAAATTACTTTTGTTTTAAATTGACTGTCTTGAAGTTGAAACCCTTTCTTTAACTAACCTTGAGTTTATTTGTAAAATGTTTCCTTGAAAATGCTTGTCTGCTATTTTTAAAGAGACAATTAAACTAGTAGTTACGGTAATAGTAAAAATTATATCTGATTAGAAAAGTTGTTAGCAAAAAAGTTGTATTTTACAATTTGAAAAAGTTAACATTACATATTTCGAAAAAAAAACAAACAACAACATACATAAATTTTAAAATTTAAGTATTTTACTAATATGTAAAGTATATAATAACACATATTTTAATTAACAGAATCGTATATTTCTATTAAAATAATAGGCTATTAATATGTAAAATTTGTATTGTAAAATTTTAAGATAATTATATCGTATATTTTAGCTGTTTTGAATCCGTTTTCAAAAGAACTATTTGCATAAATAAAACAAGTCTTTCTAATGCTCATTTCTGCTATCAAATGATCTAATTAGAATTTGTAACCCACGAAACATAATGGCAACCTGCTGCTCTAAAAGAATAGGCTCGTCGAAATTGAGGCAGTATTAACGGAAGTAAAACCAATGGAACATTTTTGAAATGCTCTGAAATTTTTGAAAAACACAAGATTGAAAAAAATGTTCTAAGCTCATTTTTTAAAAGCTTTGACTTCCGCAACAGCCCACATATAATTTGAATGACTAAGCCAAATTTTGTTGAAATAAAATAAAATAAAAAATTGATTTACCAGTTTCAACAATAACACTAACAATAACGAATGTCCAATACCAATAATCCTGTCTAGGCAACAATGAGGGCACGTGCATCGTCATTGTCCCCTACTTCGTTGAGTAGTGAGAGAGCGGCTCCACAGCCGTAATTATGTAAAAACCGAGGTTTTACAAACTCTCTAAACCGCTAAACCGCTCGGCCACGCCGGCATATTATACATAATTAATATTATCATTTATTTCAAATAAATAATAATTATACAATGTAATAAATGAAAATAATATTTACTGTTACTGAAAATAATTATTAAATGATAATTAATTAATACATCCGTGAATTAAGATGTCAACTAGATATGTCATATCAACGGTCGTGGTGCTCGGCTTCGCTACAACCCACACTCACCACAGAATATAACATAAGTCATATCTAGTAACTCCGAGATAAGTCGTAATAATATAAAATGTTGTATTTATGGAGATCTTTCCTTATCGCTGTACAGTTGTGGGGCAGATCTGCCCATTCTCCTTTACAAATATTCTGTAATTCTAACAACTGTTTTTATGTTTTATATTGCCTCATTTCTGCAAAAGCGTTTTTAATTTTCAATAACATAAGCGTTTAAAAACAAAACAAAATATTTTTCAATTTTTTTTTTTTTGTAAAATTAAACTTTTGCCGTTCTTAAAAGCTACAAAGCTATGATACACTTTTCAGAATTGAAGAGCTCTTGGAAAAAACAAAACAAAAAATAAAACCAAAAACAAAACAAAATGGCGTCTAAAGTTGATATAAAGAATACATTTATTTTATATCTTCTAGTTTTACGAAATAGTTTTATTCTACAATAAAAATTGAACGTGCCTGTTATCAAATAAACAACAAACCAACACGGCACAAAAGATAAACAAAAGATTTCGCCTCTGAGCTATCATAGGTTGGAGTCTGAGACGGTCGTTTCCGTTCTCTTTGTGGACTCATCAGCCAGACAAATATCTCGATGAGAGCTCAGATCGCGAAACTAAGTTAGGGATTCCACCCACGCACCCGTTAGTGGGTTCCCAACAAAATAAAATACACCAAAAAAATCAAAACAAAAGAAAAAGCTACAATTCCTGGCCTGCGAATCACTACTTTTGTTTTTCTTTTGTGCCTTGTGGTTTGTTGTTTATTTGATAATGGGCACATTAAATTTTTATTGTAATTAATGTGGCTTGCTATCAGCCTTTGCTTTCTTCAATTTCCTATGTTCCTGACGGATTCTCATGATTTTTTTGGTGTGCTTTTATTTTGTGGGACCCCACTAGCGTGAGTCGAATCCCTAACATGGTTTCGCAATCTGAGCTTTCGTCGAGGAGTTTGTGTGGCTGATGAGTCCATAAAGAGGATGAAACGGCCGTCTCAGACTCCCATCGTTAATAGCTAAGAGGCAAAAATCCTTTGTTTATCTTTTGTGCTTTAGGTTTCTTGTATAGTTTATTCTAGTGTGAGGTTTGTAATAACCAAAGTTATAATTAATCGCCTGAAACCTGCCATCATCCATCAATGGAAGGAACTCTATTCGAAAAATAATTTTTCGCAGTTCTAATGTATCTCCGTATGATTAATTAATTTTCTGCTTATGAAACTAGTGCCTAACAAATATTGTGATTTATGGTAAACCGATATTAGAATTCTCACGATATTGACATTTTGTAATTGATGAAGTTTTGTTTTCTTTTTTTCAATGTTTTGAAACGTTTGCCATCGATTAACGAATAATACAGAGAATGATAAATGAATTCAAGATGATTTCGTAAATGATTCTCGAAACGAAATGGCTTCATTTGATGTTTCATTTTTTAAAATTTATATATACACACACACACACACACACACACACACACACACACACATACATATAGGCTATACACTGAAGTACCAGAAAAACTGAGGCAGATGAATTCATTCTCCAACACATGTCTCCATACCCCAGCAGTAAATGATATCTTCTGCAACTGAATAGACGTAATTTCGGATATCTCTGCAATCCGTTATCGTGTAATTCGCAGTGACGATGGCACCGTATCACGATTCCAATTGTTTTGGACAGATGGACCATTATACGAGTGAGAAAACCCCACGAGGCAGTGGATCCCGCATGCCAGGAAGGGAAAGGCCAGATCAGTGTTGGTTCTGTTATGGCGTAAGGCGTTTTCAGATGGCACGTATTAGGTTCATATATATACTTGCAATCACCATTGAGGGGCGGACGCAACGTCAGCCTACTTATGGATCATTTCACCCGTTCATGCAAATGTTTATGAAAATGTTATCTTATTTTGGCTTTTTAGTTGTAGTAGTAGTTTCTGAGCAGCGCGCTTTAATGCTTATAGCACTTATAAGCATTAAAAAAACAAAAAAAAACAAACCGATACGGAAGAACTGATAGTCTAAAATCTTTAAGATTTCTTTAAGCTTTTTTTCTTTGTTTTTTTTTTTTTTTTTTTTTTTTTTTTTTTTTTTGAAGTCGTGAAACAACAATAACGAAAAGCCCACATTTATTTTCAAACTAGCGTATACGCCTTGTCAACAGTGACGGGAGAACAATGTGACGGTTTTTAGTTGAGATAGAATATTTTAAGTAGAAGTTTTTTTTGTGTTTAAATATTATTGTCAATTTTTGCAATAATGAAACTCTTCACACACAAATTCATGTACATAATATCACAATTTAATATGCAATTAATTTCGATAGCATAAACCGATTACCTTTCTCTAGCATTACATACAAATAAAAATAATCCTCCAATACATACAATAAAAATGCAAATAACAGACAAACGAGTGAATGCAGCCTCTTTTTGGGTCAATCAAATTTAAGTATCTTCGTGACATAACATCTGCAGGGATGTGCTCGGAAAGATTCCACGTATTCAGCTACAGTTGACCATCGCCTAATGATGATGTCAGCAATGGAACAAGACTACGTAAGATCTCACGTAAAGGACCAATCTTCCGACATGTAACAGGCTGAAATCTAAAAAAAAAAAAAACAATAAACAAAAAAAATGGGAGAAAAAAAAAAGGGGGGGGGAAAGGGTCAAAGGATAACAAAAAAAAATAAAATAAAAAATAAAAACAATAATATATATATATATATATATATATATATATATATATATATATATATACACTCATTAACAAAAAAAACGACGCACCTAGAAGGAGTTGTCCGATGGAGACAAAAATTGGTGGAGAGGAAGATTATGTACAGAATAGAAAGTGATTAAAATTTCAGACAAATTGAATGATTTATTTCAGAGTTACAGAGTTACAAAGTAACGAGCTCAATAAGGTGTTGACCCACCGCTACCCTGAATGCAAGCTGCCACACGACGTGGCATAGAGTGATAAAGCTCCCTGATGGTCTCCTGCGGTATTTCTTGCCAAATTTGCTGCAATTGTCGGGCTAGGTCATCCACATTCCCTGGTGGATGTAGTCGCCTTCTCATCATATCCCAGACATGCTCGATTGGAGAGAGATCTGGGGATCTGGCTAGCCAAGGAAGTGTTTCGGAAGCTGCAAGACAGGTCATAGCAACACGTGCCGTATGTGGTCTGGCATTATGTTACTGAAAAATAAGACCAGGGTACTGCTAAAGGAAGGGTAGCAAAGCATGTCTCAGAATGTCGTCGACGTACCGCTGTGCTGTAAGTGTGCCGCTAATGACGACCAAAGGGGTCCGGCTATCAAGGGAAAAGGCACCCCAGACCATAACTCCTGGTTGAGGGCCTGTGTGGCGTGTAATAGTGAAAGCAGGATCGGCACGCTGCCCTGGGCGTCTCCAGACACGTCTGCGACGATAGTCAAGACACAGTTGGAAGCGGGATTCGTCGCTAAACATTATACGTCCCCAGTCAGCATCATTCCAACCGGATCGAGCCAAGCACCACTGTAATCTGGCCCGACGGTATGCAGATGTGAGTGGCAGGTGGCGTAGCGGTCGGTACGAATGGTCTCTCAGCCGTCTGTGAATGGTCATGGCGGACACTCGCGTTGATAACGATGATTCAGGCGCTGTGACAGCTGATCTGACAATCACTCTATCCTCCCGCTCTTCTGTGACCCTAGGTCGCTACCTTCATGACGCTGAAATCTGCCATTGTCCACCCATTTCTGCCAGCATCTTCTAATCGCCGCATCACTTCGACCCATATGACGAGCGATTCTCCGATTTGCCCAACCTGCCTCTTTCAATCCAATGATACGACCTCTTTCAAACTCTGACAGTTGCACGTAATGAGCTCGAATCCTGCGGCGAGGCATTTTTTCAGTCGTTGAAAGGTATCCTAACTCGCAATGCAACAGAAAGTGTGACCATCAGATTGAGAATCGCTTCTTATATACACCTGCTGAGTGAACAGTTCCGATGCGCTGTAGCTCTCGCTATTCAATCATTGGACACCAAAGTTTAATCATTTGCATGGGCGGTCCCAATGTCTTTGCATACGAAATTTCATTACAATCAGACAACTCCTTCTAGGTGCGTCTTTTTTTTGGTAATGACTGTATAAAATAAAATTAAAAAAATATATATAAAAAAAAAGTTAAAAGAATAAAAAACAAACAGTAATATGTTAAAAAAGTTAAAAGATTAAACAAAAAAAAGAACACTAGCGAGCAAAATCATTTACAGGTGTGAATCTTATTCTATACGTCATTTATCATCACTATTTCGGTATTTGGTACCGAGCTGATATTTAATGGAACCACTGTATAGTTGTAGCAGCACGGGTTAGTAATGATATGCACAGATTCAACACATTTCCTAATAAAGTCATTCACAGCGTGACCTAATATTATGGGATTTTTCAAGTCCAATATGTGATTGCTTCCGTTAACGTGTAAAGCGGTGGCAAAGAAGTAGCTTTAATCTCGTACCCAGCTGACATCGGGTCTTTCCGATGTCTATGCATGAGTTGTAGATGCACTTGAGACCATAAATAGCGTTACGAATTGTTATGATATCTCTATTCAGTGATTTTTTGCATTTACAAATCGTATTATAAGCCTTCTCAGTGGTAGTAATGTCATAATTAGCCAGCACCCTAGTTATTTCTTGGAAACTTGGTTTTTGATAAGGAATAGCGATGTAGGCATACATCACCGCATCGACTCTTTTATCTGTTATTTGCATTTATATTGTATTTATTGGAGAGTTTTTTTCATTATGTATGTAAAGCTTGAGAAAGATAGTCAGTTTATGCTACTGTAATTAATTGCATATTAAATTGTGATATTATGTCCATGAATATGTGTGTGAAGAGTTCCCATTACCGCAAAGATTATCTACCACACGTTAAACTTATGGTTCTCACTATTTTTAATTTCTTCATTCATGTCGAGAAATGTCTCTAACGACTCTTCAGTGCATCTAATGCTCGTCTGGCCTGCGGTTGTAGTAGGCTAAATAAATGAACATTGAAATTTAAATTTTAATCTAGGAAGCTAAAACTATTGAGTTATTCTTTTTTCTCTGGCGTCCCACACAGAGAGGGAGTGATAAGAGATATTTAACAGTAATTTGAATGTAGTCTCCGTGGACTAATGGATAAGACGCTTGACTTAGGATCAGAAGGTGGCAGGTTCGATTTCTGTTGCGAACATTTCATTATAGAAATTATTTTATTTTCACAGGAAATTAAAATTATTTTCCAAACACAGAGGAAGTGCGTTAAACACAGACAGATCTGGAAAATTATGTAAGAGATTATAGTATCTGCTGAAAGCAAACAAAAAAAATTTTCCAAATCCGCATTACTGAAGTTTACGAAATAAATTTAATTGAATTAATTGTAATCAAATCAAATCGCGTGTTAATTAATAGATTAGTTAAAAGCATTAAGATTCATCCTTTAAGATGTTAAGAAAAATTAAATAGAAATCCATTGCTCAGATTCCAACGTTCTTCTATTGGAATTTATCATCTTAATTTCTGTACAAGGACCTACCTGATACGATTTCAAAAATAAAAGTTAGCTCGTCTGTAGTCCTTAGATAGGCATAGTAAGTTTTAAAAAGATCCAGGTAGCGGTTCAAAAGATATCAGAAGAAAGTAGAAACGCTTACATACATTCATACGGACACACGTACATAGTCTGAGTAATTTGTAAGCCTCATTTTCCTGGAAAAGATTTATAATCCATAAACTAGATTGTTAGCAACCTTTCACATCGTATCTATTTTTCTCTTACTCTAATAATAAAGTTAGCCCCCAGGCGGAGCAACTGCATCGAGAATATCTTTATCTTCGAATTACACGCTACACTAACGATAATTTTATCAATACAGAATTGTTTGGATTAGAATGATTAATAATCCCACGATGAAGAATGATGAATGGAAAACATATTGAACGAGGATGACGAATGGTTTTTAGATATCTACTTATTATTGAAAGGTTTCAAGGGAAAAGAAGATTGAATGTATAAACAATTCCTCCCATTCTACTATTTCTATGCCTTATGAATATTATAAAAACCACGCTTAAATAAGTGCTAGAAAAAAAAATTAGCACACTGCTGTAGATAAGGAAAAAAGTTTATTGTCTTTCAAATCCTACCTTTTTAGAGCTTCAAAACATCCCTCCAATATTGTTTTAGTTTTATACTTTGTTTGCAAAGGGGTTTTTAATTTAAGCTTAGAGGCTCGGAAAGAACCGGTCGACAGCTCTAGTAGATTGTTGTTTGTTAGTATGCGCAGACTCTATGAGCATGTTTACACATGTTCCCAAGCATTAGTTCCACTTCATTTATTACAGAGTCATTCAGGCGCGTATATAGATACCAAAAGACAATAACAGTGACGTGAATCACTCTCTTTTGTTTTTATTTTCCTTATATTACTTTATTGAAATTTTATTTTCATGATTAAAAATATCGTATTTTAAACTTAACCCAAATTGGGAAATCATTCAGTAATCTATATACTAAGCCACAGACAGCTGCTGTACGCTAGAATTGTTTCAAAATTTATCTGCAGAGCTGTCCTAATCATTATTCTCTCCATTCCCCTTGAAGAATTATTGAAGATATGATTTTTTTTTTTGTTCTTAAACCTCTTCGTATTGCAAAACTTTATAAAAAGAAAAATATTCACCTCCGCTACGACCTCCACAATATCTCGGGTATTCTTTTATTAAAGAACGCTGAAATACCACTTGACAGGAATAAGTATTGGGGAAAAATTTTAATATGGCAAATTTAAAAATAAATATAATACATTCCAGAGCTTAATCTTAAAGTTTTAAAATGAGTTTAAAAATCTTCAGCAATTTTTTAAATATGGATTTGAGAACAAGTTTTCTAAACAAAGCGAGCAACAATGAATAATAGATTTTGAAACAGTAACTTTAAAATCAAATGAAAAAAAAAATCAATCTGTGAAAGGCAGAAAAATTATTTCCTTTAACAATACTAAATTATCCATTCATCTTTCAGAGTTAACTCTACTAAAATGTCCAAATAATTCAAAACGTTAAATTTTCTTTTAAGATTATTCGTTTCAGTGTAAGTCCAATATAGGCTCGTCTCTTCCATTAATTAATTAATCAATGTCGTCATTTGCATTTGACATCAGCCCCCTTCCGTCTGATTTAATTAACCGATGTGTTAATAAGATTGTCATTCCATTCCTGTTGCTTACAGCCTTCATTGAAGCCCATCTTCAAGGAACCCCTCAAGCTATGTTTATTAATGCAAGCCCCGTCAAAACAACGCATTAAGTCAACCAATGGACGAAGCCCTTTGGAATTTTAATGCCCTCGTAATAATTCTTGCAATTACTAACCCAATTAACTCGGATTTATAGTGGCGATTAGGGATGTAAGTAGGGTCTTAATAGCCAAGTAGGCGAGGGCATGTCATTGCTCAACATATTTTCTTTCTAAAAAAGAAAGTATTCTTGACTTGAATGTTACATTATTAATTTTAAAATACCAATAGTATTTCGTTTTTTCATCAAGATCACTGGTTTTACATTAAAACATGTGCATTTAAAATCTTCATTTACATTTTTTTTAATGGATTATCTAGGTTTTCTGTATTATTTTTAAATTTCCTTAAATTTATATTTTAATCTTTTATAAATGATTAATAACAATAAAACTTTTCTAGCTTTGTAATTATTACCCATTATCTTGTAGATTTTCGAAAGGTCTGTGTGTAGGGGGGGGGGGGGCTGGATACAACGCCTAATAATTTTTATTGGAAGAGAAATATGCACTGAAGAAAGAAAGAAACATCCAAGTCGATGCCTGGATCCGTCCCTTTCAATTTGCAGATCAGTATATTCTAGACAAACGCATTCTCTCTATGCCAGTTGTTTTCGATGAAGTTTTTCTTTCTTCCAATGAAGCAGAAAGGCTTTGTTAAAGAAGTCTCATTTCTGCTGCGATCCTCTATCGGAAATCTCTGTTTTACAATAAATTTGAAAACTAGAAATAATTCATAAAAAGCGAGAAATGAGACTCTTCAGCCCAACCCCGCCTTCCCCGATAAAAAAACCAGAGAGGCAAGATCATTGGAGTTGGCACCCCAATTAATTTCTTGCCTTTCTTGCTTTTGAGAGGTCACTGGCAGATGTGACGGTGACCCTCTCTTACGATCTTGCCTCTCTGGTTCTTTTATCGGGGAAGGCGGGGTTGGGCTGAAGAGTCCAATGCAGGACGAAACGGCCGTTCCCAACTTCTTTCCTATAATCGAACAAGAGAGGCAATTTCAATTTATTCAGTTGCTGCCTTTGATTTCTCGCTTTTTAAGCATTTTTCACAGCAAGTAAAATGTTTTGATTTAGAAATAATTCAATGTATCTTGTAAATCAATAGAAATTTCATAAATTCATTGACTAGTTAAAGATTTGCAAATATCAACATGCTTTCTGGAATTAACACTATGGTTATTCGCCGAATATTGAATTACGTTTATTGAAGGAGATTGTGTTATTACGAAAGAAAACATATTTTTGGGATTTATGTATGGATAATTATTTCCACTATTTTAAGAGTCAGGGTGATGGAATATGTATTTCTGAATTATTAGGAAGACCTGCTGTTATTATAAATTGGTCCCATTTGCGGGTGAAGAGAATTATCAACGAGCGAAAATCGACGAGATCTGATCATTTTTTTTCTCACCCGCGGATTTCATTTCCACGTCCGAAACCTTTTGGATATGGATGATAATTATAAAAAAAAAATATAAAGATGCAAAGAATAAAAAAAAAAAAATCGAAAATCTTGTTCTCGATTTGCTGATATATAGGACTTAGTTACGATTCTTTGCAATATTCTCACTGAGAATACATAAGTAGTATTAATCCATAACTCATGATTTTCATCTTTTTGTGTATAGACGGATGCCCATTGCTTTGCTCCAGAAGCCTCGCATATGTAAAACCGAAAACAAAACATTTTATTTATTAAAGAAATACATCAAGTAAACTAAAACGTAAAACTTCAAACAAAAACTAAAAATAAAGTTTAAATTCTAAAAAATACATGCAATAGAATATTGAAATACATTTATAACAGTCGGAAATTTGTTGTCTGGAAATGCACGTGCGAAATTACATTGTTGTGGATAAGGTCGACCATGCATCAGTATTCCTGTTGTCTGACACTCGCATGCGAATTTTTGTGAAATTCAATTGTTTGAAGACATACTCAGGCGCGCGCGCGCACGATTTTTTTTTTAATAATACAGATGTTTAATGCTGCAATATAATATTATTCTATTCTTCTTGGATTTTTATAAATTTTGCAGTCGTTTCAATTCAATCAACCTATTTTTGTGGAGATGCAAATATACGTATATACAGTATTTATAAAAGATTAATAATTTCTTCCATTATTTGTAGCATCCTAATTAAGATCTTTGCTTGTATTAATTAGCTTTCATAAAATGAAGAATTTAAGGTACCTCTATGTTCGGCTCGTACTAAAATTTTGCATTAAGATATTTTTCTTATCTATTGTTTTCACGACTTTTAAAAGTAATAAAGAAAAAGTCTAACATTTATAAAGCAAATAGGTTTCTTTCATTTCATTTTTTTGTAATAAGATTCATTTTTAGCAATTATAAATTCAACACTGCGTATTTTTGAAACATTTGGACTAATGAGAAAATATAAGCGGAATACCTTGAATATTTCGTTTCGCGGAAACATATATCCTGCAGCTATTTTTATAATAGCTATATAGTTTTTCAGCATATGTAGGTCTACTATGGAATTATTTTAATAACATTTTTATTGTTTTACTTTTCCCTCATAGTCTGAAATTCTACGAAAGATTTATCAATGACTTGGGATAGAAGGATAAAATTCATTATCTGTTATTCCTTCACATCTCCATTGTATTCACCATATAAATTTAGGATTGGAAAAAAATTGAAATAGTCTTTGAAAAATGAATTACTTAAGTCATTTAAATGCGCTAAATTTCCCTTAGGTCGTAAAGTTTGAAGAAGTTTTTCTTTATTGCTGTAGTAATTTGGAATTCTGTGAACGACCGTTACTGATTCCCTCTTATGGAGTGGATATTTCTCCCACCCGTCAAGAAACTTGTTCATTTCTTGCTGAACCATCAGAAATAAAAATGGAAGTTTCGAATGTAGGATGGAACCGGAAGTAAAGATTGCTGACGCCGTCTAGTGGTTTTTCTGGATAGCCGCCATTAGAGGTGATGATGGCAGAGATATTCAGGCCTTCTGGGCAGAAATGTAGCAAGGAATTGGCAGAAGAAAATGATGGAAGAGAGGAGATAAGTCTACCTAGATGAGTGCTCCGTTTTTTTATACATTAGAAACTTAAAAGTTTACCAAGAACAGATTCATTTTCTGAAAACGTTCCCTTACAATTATCTTCAAATGAACCTTTTTTTTAATAACGTCACTACAGGACCTAGAAATGTGTTAGTACATTTTAAAAATAATTTAGCAATTATTGGTTTTAGATAGAAGGCTGTAGCTGTCTCAGTTATTTTAATCCATCGACTGTTATCAATTTCATTGTAGTTTATTTAACACAAATTATTAAATATTGTTCACAATCTAAAAATTTACAGTAGTGTGAAATTTGTTTTAAAGAAAAATGATATCTTCAACATCTTTCTTTAAAGCTTTTTTTTTTCATACTGGAAATTTGTAGATTTTGAACAAATTTTTATCAGGAGATTCTATGATTCCCATAGAATATCCTGGGGAAAGATACTGAAATGATTTCCCATTTGCCTTCCTCGGGAAGCCATTACGGAATGGCTTCAGACCTAAAGGAAAGATGAAGAAGCAGATCACACAAGAAAGGAAATAAAAGTCCATGCCGACGCCGGGATTCGAACTCAGGTTCCGACACAATTGCGTCGTGGGATTCTTCCGCCTAGACCACTGGGCTAAGCTGAAACTACTAAATTTTAATAATCTGTGTTAAATAAATTACAATGAAATTATGTAAATAATTAATGATAATCACTAAAAGCTGCATGGATTACATCATAATTTAACTGAATTCTTGGCATTTTGGAAGCGATTTTTTTTTTTTTAGTTTTTCTGTTTATTGGTCGTTTTACGCTTTTCAGTGAACCAACGGTAAAATTTCAGGATGGGATTAGCAAAGAAAGGAGATCATTAAAACTCCAGTTGACATATTACTAAAACGATTTCACCATCACTCATAATTTCAATTTGAATTGCCAAAACAGATTCGTATTGCTATAAATCTAATGCTGTTTAAAGCTATATTTTGCCTAAGAAAATAAGTATCTTTTGTTTGTTTCTTTCTTTATCTCGACAAAGGCTAAGCTGCTCCAGGAAGCAAGCTTTGTAATCTAGAACAAGCCAAAATAAACATTTTTTAATCTAAAAGTCAATTTACTCACAAGTATCAGTGTATCAAAATATTCAGAGTATAACAAATTATTTCACAAGAGTCTGATGTTTGAGTGCGTATTGTTATTTGTTTGCTGTCCTGGTATTTCCAGGTAGTTTCTATTTCAGACCCTTCTAGGATTGATACAACCATTTGTAAGCGAAGAACTACGTATCTTGAACAGAGATTATGAAGTCGATTGTAAACAATACATCCATGTTAATTCGGCTGCCAACTGCTGGAGTTTGTCGTTCCTGTGCTATCTGAATTACAGTTGAAACAAAATGAGTTTCTTCTCTTTTTGAGGCAAAATTTATCCCAATGGTCAAAGATCACATCTACGGGTTTTCCTATAATTACGGTATTTAAAAATTAAACGCACAAACCAAACGGGGTATTCCCTCTTTGCGTTTGACTAGATTCCATTATTTTTCTGCAGTAGATTTCAGTGGAAAATATAAAATTCGTCGTTGATGTCCATTTCATTATATAAATAATTAGGGAACTTTATTTATTGCATGTTAAACTGATTCAATTATCGTGTGTTCCCAGCGATCAGTTCAATATTTAATGAGGCATATCGTTAGTGTTCATGCCTCACTGCTAGCAGCGATATGGACTTCACATTCTCTCAATCATGCTGGCGGGGAAAGGCTTTTATCACCGTTCATTTCCTTCCTTATTTCTGCAATTTCTCAACTTGGGAAAACGAGAAATCTTCAATCATTTCCACTTCAATAAAATTAAAAAAAAAAGCCTGGCAAAAGAATATCGAGGGACCATATCGCATATATTTTAGTCAGCAAAAATTGAAACCGAAATTCGAAGAGCTGCGCCACCCCTCTCTTTGTTGGCCAGACGAAAACAAAATAATTTTAGATAAATATTGTAATAATGTAAGTAAAAATTGAAATATGAATGATTTTCATTTTAAACTTTATTAAGATGGAAATATTGGTATATATTTTTTTCAGTTTTCATGCGATTTTGAACATGAACTTTAGATTTCTTATTTTTAATTATATTTCTTCTTTAAAGTTATTTTCAAATTTCGTACAACTACAAGCGATATTTCACTGAAACCATCACGTTCTGAGTTTCCTGAATTTCTGAAGAAGAAATATAATTAATATACGACGATTTTTTATAGTATTTCTTAAAAATATCTTGAAAATATTATTTTTTTCTCCCTTAAGACGACTGGGTTGTCAAAATATCATGAAAACATATAAGTCTTGTAAAATTTTATTGGCAATAAATTGAATTGAATTAAAAAAAGTCCCATAAGATCTGAAATTTGTTGTGCTTTTAGGCTTCTGAAAGACGCGTTATATCCCGGTTTGTCTGTCTGTTGACACATATCCCAGAATGCTTCGCAACGGCTTCTGTTAGCTCAGTTGTAGGTGGCTTGAATGTTGAATGTTGTAGGGAGCCTGTTAGCTCAGTTGATTAGAGCGTCGTGCTAATAATGCGAAGGTCGTGGGTTGGATCCCCTCATCAACTTAAGTTGGGTTTTTTTAAATCATTATTAGGAATTCTGCGTATTAACAAGGTTTGAGTTAAGAATGACGATTATACCATATAAATAGGGGTGGGTAAGATAGCATGGGGTCGCAAACAGACTCGAGCGAGCATTTTCTAGGCCACCCCGGCGCAGTCTATTCTAAAGTAAAGGTGACTGCGAAGCACTGTGATTGGTTTACTAATCACTATCCCTACCTTGTTTTTCCTTTCTTATTTTCTTTTAATTTCCTTAAAATAAAGGTAAAGGCACTCAAGACTTACTTTTTTCTATATTTATTTTGATATTTTATATCATGAATACGTAGATATTTACTTGCTTATTTATTATGTATTTGTGAATGTTATTGTGGAAATAAAGCTTCTTTTTAAACATAATTCCTATTTTATAAGCAAAGTAAATACTTTCATGAATTTAATGTAATGAAATATCTTCAAATGAGTGAATTAAAAAAAAAGGTTAATTATTTTTATCTCAGCACTCTCATCCAATCTCTCAACCAATCAGCACTTGGTTACGAACCATTTTTAGTCACCCACACCATCAGACTTTATTCTCCTTTCATTTTCTTAACATTTCTTCTTGGGATGACAGACGAGACGTTATTATCTTAATCTTCATTTTTTTTTGTTTGACTTTCAATTTTTATTACTTGTGTACATTCAAATATAAATTTTACGACACTAGATTATCAAAGAGAAGTTGTACTGAAATAAAAGAAAACAGGAGGAAATATATTAGAATATATTATTTATTAAAATAATCGTTTGCACAAAGAGCTAAAAATAGACCTATAAAATAGGATATGAATTCTGATTGGCTTTGGTATTCGCTGCAATTGCCGAAAAGAAGAAAGAAAAAAAAAAGCTCTCTCGAGAACCTTCTCTGTTCTCTTTAATAGGAAACACTTCGTAGTCAGAATGCTTGATTTCCACTAAGTTTTTTTTTTTCCTCTCTTCTTTCATCCTTTTTGGAAATTAGAGTACTCTGTTCTTCTACGAAATGGCCTTCTGCCAAAGTATTTGACATGTTACTCTTCCATTTGGGGTCTTTGCCCAAATCCTTTGAAATTACTTGAAAAAGAAAGAAATGATTTTCTTTTTTCTGGAACGAAGAAGCATTGAAACTGCGTTTGACCCGATTGAACTTCCTTAACATTGTTTTTTTCTTTTTTTTTCTTGAAGATTTCGTAGCGTCTTCGTTTTCTATCACCTAGCAAATTTAGGAGTCACGATTTCTTATTTTTTTTAATTATCTATAAAACTTACCTCCTTTCTGAAATTAATTTGAAAATTTACCTGTTAAGTCATTTTAATCACATTGAATTTAATTTCGACCAGCTTTTCTGTCATTCAAAACACATTAAAATTTGAGACCAATGTTCAAACTGACAGTCTGTTTCTCGCTAACTTGGCGATCATCAGTTTAGAGTAGTCAGAGTGAACAAAGCAGGTCTCATAACGGAGGTGTATTTGAAGTAGAGTGGGAAATGGAACCTCCATGAATCTAAACTAAAAACACATTAAAAATAAAGAAAAAGAAAATTCACATACTGGGCTCTGCCAGCCTCAATGAATTTCTTATGCGCATGTAAATATATAAAAAGCGCTAAAAATGTCTAAACACATTAAAATTCGAGACCAATGTTCAAACTGACATCTCAAGACAGCCTATTTCTCGCTAACTTGGCGATCACCAGTTGAGAGTAGTCAGTTGAGTTTTTCTTTTCCCATCTCCGTCATTAGACCTGCTTTGGTCACTCTGACTACTCTCATTTTTTAGCGCTTTTTCTGTGATTCATACAAAGAAACTGAATATAAAATATAAGATTCATCAATTTTAACGTGAGCATATCAATTGCAGATAAGATATGCCAACGCACTGAATCAAATTTAAAAAAAAAAGTTTATATGCATTTAAAAATGGTACAACCGGGTTCGCCTTCACAATTCTGAACCACGAGTGATGGCGCTACCTGGTTGGAGTCATCTGCCGTTCCTCCAACAGTCTTTCGGCATGTCAGCCTAAATTTGATTGGTTATGTTAATTTCTTGATTTAATCTTATTGGTGCTGTTAGGGCTTAAAAAGCCATGTACCGGGGTATTTTATTGTCACTTGAAAAAGCCTTGTACCAAAGACGAAACCACTTATACCATTTTTAAATGCACATAAACTTTTTTTAAAATTTAATCTTACCTGAAACTTAAATATATTTTCGTTTTAGTTTTTACTTAAACAAGCAAAGCTTTTCCACTAATTCCTGTACTATAGACCGTTTATTATAATTGTGAAGACACGTGACAACTCCATATATGGTGGACGATTGAGCATTAGTTATTCCCTGTACTTCCGTTTTGAACATGGCGGCTGCTGACCGTTGTTCGTTTGTGCTAACAAAACTTTGAAGGGTCAATCGAGATGAATCATTTGGAATGCTATTTTTTATTTCAAGTCTGTATAACTCAATCGTAAAACGGCTGAAGTAGCAGATATTTCATCTCATTCAGTATTTAATATTGTTAATGAACCCGAAGCCTCCCTTACCACTAAGCCTAGCCCATTGTTTGAAACGCCTGGTAAGAAAGGAGAAAGGCCGGCATCGATAACAGAAATGGACGATTAAAAACAAACTTTTTTTTTTTAATCGAAAATAAATGAATAAAAAAAAATCCTTAATATTGAGCAATAAAAATAATAAAAATAAAGCATTGTAGGGCGAGGACAAATAGGAATGAAATAACTTAAATGACATTCCACACGCGACTAAGCAATAACACTAGTGAAGAAAGGAAATAATAATGATTGGTTAATTGCGAACAGTGTCTTCACAGATCTAATGAACGGACTGTAATTAATCAGATTTAAGCAACTAAAGCAATGCTGAATTATTTTTTTTTACTTTAAGGAATTTAAAAGTCATTGTAGACTCTCTTTTGTGGTTTTGACAACCTTAAAAAAATAAAGAGAAATTCAGAAAGTAGGTTTTAAGTTCTTTTAAGAATTTCTTATCTTACTTTCTAGAACAAAATAAAAAGAGAGAATCAGGCTATAAATAATTCTAGAAGGTTCTTCCTTCCAATGACAAGTAATATATGTGGAGAGTCTTTTTCTGAGATACACCTTCCCCAATACATTATTAAATATATGAGCGAGAAACGACGTACCTGTAAAGAATTTTATGAAATCGGAAGTAAAAATTGTTATTCTTCCTCTTTTCCTCTTCATTAATTCAATCTTTAAAGCAGCCGAAGGAAAGAAGGAGAAACTCTTCTAAAATTTCCCAATGGAATTCGGATGCTGTGGAAGATGAATCCGAGGGGATAAGGAAAGGGGATAATATGTCAAAGGAAAATTCAAGGAAGAGGGGGTTTGCGCTGTCTCATTAAATCTTCCTACCATTCTGTCATTGTCTTGTCTCCAGTTGTTCTTTTTTTTTTTCCTTCATAATTTTTTTTTCTCTTAATGGTTTTTTTTTGTAGCAAGCTATTGTTAAAGCCTGTTTTGTCTTTGGTGTTATATTTCTTTTGTAATTCGGTTGGACGTTGCTGTACGAGAGTTAAATTTCAAATAGAAGTTAATTAAGGCATTTGACGCACAGACAAAATATCTGAAATCGGAGAATATCAAAGGAAATTACTTCGCTTGCAACCATTTTGAAGTTTGCCATTTCAGTCTCATTGTTATTATTTTTTTTTATTTCTTTTCACTATTTTCTCTTAGATTCTACCAACTACATTGTAGTTTTATTTTTCTATCGTAGATTCAAAACCAATATTTTTGTAGAAACTGTAAACATTAAAAAAAGACAAAAAAACAAAACAAACACACTGTTAGGTTGCTGAAGCGTAATCTAAATTATTGGCTTCGTGTGAATTTGAGTGATTGATATTGATATCACCTTTTTTAATATAAAAGTGATTTGAAATTAATTACTAGAGATCTGAAGACAAAAAAAACTCAGAATTTGCTTAAATAAAAAGTCTTTCATAACTAATGTTTGATGACATAGTAATTCGGTCCCCAATGTCTTATTCAGAATCCTATTACATTCTTATATCTTTTTCAGAAAGTTTGTGGACATTTTTATTTTTATTTTCAATGACTGTTTTATCAGTCCCTATCCATTCACTGCAATTCTAACATTTTTCTTAACATTCTCTAATTTTGAATTTGAACCTGACTCAATTTGGATAACACTCAATGTTTAAAATCAAAATTTAACAAAAAAGATGTATTACCAAAAAAAAAAAAAAAAAAGAATGAATGAATAATGACAAATGAATAATTTCTCTTATCTTGTTATTTATTTGAGATCATGTGGTTTGATCATTCAAAATATTAGCGAATCGAATTAAAATTGTTAGCACTGTTTGCCGTAGGCCTAACTGTGATTTTTATTCTTAATTAAGTGAGGGTTATTGGCTATTAATTGGTTCCACAAATTAAATAATTGTAATTAATAAACAGGGTTCTAGGTGATTACGTAACCTAAAGCTTGACTGTCATATATTAACAAATGAGCCGTTAATATGAGACCAGTGGAAAGAAGTTATTACGATAATTATAGAATTTTATTTATAGTTCTCTCCAAAAGAATATACGTGAAAATTGTGAAGTTATTCTTTACGAGATTGAGCATTTCGCCAAGAAAGAGGATGATATAATAGTGAAATGTTCTTAAGTGACATTTTTGCAAAAAAAAAAAAAGAAAAGAAAAGCAAAATAAGATTTTTCCTTTATAATAAGAATTTTAGATACTGAGCATTCCATCCTAAATCTAACCCCATTAATCGATCTTATAAAACAGAATCATTATTATACAACAGTTTTGCTTCATTACTATTACTTTCATTTATTTGCTTTCTTCTATATACACAGCACACACAACAACGAAACTTCCCAGTATCGCATTAGTTGCATTCTTGTTGAAGGTTCAATGTTCAGTTGCTGCAAAGGTTACTAATGTCTGCACAACTTTTTTACCCGAACTACATAGCTTTTAAATCCTGTATAATCCTGTATCCTGTATGCATTTAAATCCTGTGTAATCCTGTATCCTGTATAATCTTTCATAAATGTTTTATCCCTGTTTGAGATAATGCTTTGAGATAATTATTGTGAAGAATGTCAGGGGAAATGAAGAGTTCCTTTTATGTACCTTCTCTTAACTTAAAAAAAATGCAGTTTCCTTCTACTTCGTGAACTCCTTCTTTCCCAGGAACTTGCTGAAGCACAATTTTCTCAATGGAACTGTAAATAAACTGAAGCTCGCCTGATTGCTGTACACCATACTTTGAAGATTATTACTGCAGAAGTTATGTTTTCAAGAAGTTGCAGTTTATACAATATGTGTCTTTAACTGCTAATTATTAATATTTCATTACGTTGAATGGTCACTGTGATATAAAAGATATTAGAGTATTCTTTTATTACTTAATATTTATAATCAACGGAAAAAGAAACATTTAGAATACAATTTGAATATATTGTTGTTGCTTTCTTCTTATTGATTCGCAAGGATCGTGGATATACTTTATTAATATTGAGGCCCTTTTCAACCCATTGTATAACTCCTACTAAAGAACAGTGTCCACAGACAAGCTGTAGAGAAACAGAAGAAGCAGACGTACAAAGAAAAAAACAATACAGTCATACTGCATTCGGGATTCGAACCTGGATTCAGATTATGTCAGCCAAGTTAGTAGGTCACCTCCTACACCGTTAAATTCTACCTGAATGACTGAATGTACTGTTGATATTAATACACTTTCGACCTAAGATACGACTAATTTGTCCCCATGATAATCGTTCTCCAACTCTCTCGATCTTCGACTCTTCTCTTCAGTTCAGCATAGGATGCACATCCAGCCGAATAAGAGTGTTTCTCGGCCATCCAGGAGGTCTATTCACGGGGATGTTTCCTTCTATCATGTCGACAGCATGCCTCCGTGACGTGTTGCGTGGTCAACCCATCGCAACTGCGTGTTCTAATCGTCGCTATTAAAAAGCGTGTCTCACCAACTCTCTGCAGCCCCTGTTCATTTGAAATCCGGTCTATCCAGCTCTTTCCATACGTCGCCAGCACCACATCTCGAAAGCTTCTAATCTTCTGGAGTCTAATTTATTTATTGTAACGGTGTCACATACATAGAGCGCGACTGATCAAACATAAGTTTTTAGTATTCGCTTGCATAACTCATTGCTCAGCTGTACAGCAGATCCCATTTTTAAACGAACGCCTTTACTGGATCGAATATCCGGTGTACATGACGTATTACTTGAATAGGTTCTTGGCATATTACATGTCATGAATATAGTCTCCATTACATTTGAAAATCAAATCTGGGGGCACGGCAGTGCCCCCGCCAAGACGAGCCGAAGGCAGGAAGGGCACTACATACCTTTTCTGGTAGTGTTTCGTCGTATTTTTGAACCCTCATAGCTTCGGCCTAGATAATACTAGAGAGCTCAAATTTTCAGGATATGATACAGTTACCAGACTAATGAAATACGCTAAGTTTCATTTATTTAGCTTTTATACTTTAGATTTTATTAATACCTAAAATACGTCGATTCCGTCACTGACTGACTGACTGACTGACTGACTGATTCATGATCATCAAAACCTCTAGGGTACTTCCTGAAGTCCTAGAAAGCTGAAATTTGGTATGCAGGTTAGGATTAGCACACAAACAACAAAAAAATTAAGAAATCCGTAACTTTCACATTCCAACCCCTCATAAAGGGGGGGGTCTGGTTATGTATTATCGAACCCTCATAGCTTCGGCCTGGATAATACTAGAGAGCTCAAATTTTCAGGATAAGATGCAGTTACCATACTAATGAAATACGCTAAGTTTCATTTATCTAGCTTTTATACTTTGGATTTTATTAAGATCTGAAATACGTCGTACCCTCAATGCTTCGGCCTAAATAATACTGTGTAATAATGTGATTTCTTATAAAAGTGCAAACAGCTTGTATAAACAAGTTGACCAATAGAAAAACAGAAAAGTAGGGTATTGAAAAAAAATCCATTTTCTAAATAATCTTAAAACGAAATTTAGTTGTAATAGATAATCCCACCCAAAACATTTCATGTAAAATAAGTTGCCAAGACTCACATGCTCATAACGCTTTCACTGTTAAAAAGTTATCAGATCTCATCTTATAAAAAGAAATGAAATCCCACCCAAAACATTTCATATAAAATAAGGGGTTGCCAAGACTCGCATGCTCATAACGCTTTCACTGTTAAAAAGTTATCAGATCTCATCCTACAAACAGAAATGAAATCCCACCCAAAACACTTCGTGTAAAATAAGTTGCCAAGACTCACATGCTCATAATGCTTTCACTGTTAAAAAGATATGAGATCTCATGTAGAGCCAAGCCCCTAACTCTACGAGGCCTAACTCTACAAGCCCTAACTCTAAAAACCCTATATCTTGGTCAAAAAGTATGGCTTGGCCGTTTCAAGGAACTATTTCATCTCACCCAAAACATTTCATGTAAAATACGTTTCCAAGATGCTCATAACGCTTTCACTGTTAAAAAGTTATCAGATTTCATATAGTGCCAAGCCCCTCACTATACATGCCTAACTCTAAAAACCCTACTATCTTGGTCAAAAAGTGTGCCTTGGTATACTCCATATCCTTTACATAACTCCATGGGATTGTCTGTGTGACAGCCACGAAACGGCCAAGGCATACTTTTTGACCAAGATATAGGGTTTTTAGAGTTAGGGCTTGTAGAGTTAGGCCTCGTAGAGTTAGGGTTTGGCTCTACATGAGATCTCATATCTTTTTAACAGTGAAAGCATTATGAGCATGTAAGTCTTGGCAACTTATTTTACACGAAGTGTTTTGGGTGGGATTAAATTATTACAGATATATTTATTGATTCTGTAATGTAATTTACGTAAAAGAAAAGTTTGTACTTCAAATTTTGAATCCTTGTCGTGAAAGAAGAAAAAAACAACGATTGTTAGAATGTCTTTTGTTATAGAGAAATGAAAGCAGTTTATTGTTAGCTAAAGAATAAATGGAGTTTCTCATGTTGTTTTAAGAATATTGTCTTCTACTTTTGTTGTCTTTGCACAAAGAAAAGAAATGAGGATTTGAATTCATGAATCTATTCTTCTATTTGGAATTTGTTTGGAGATTTTAATATCAGAAACGAGAGAAGAATGTGATTCCTTTGGAGAAGATGTTGAGAATAATAATGGTCGGCATTTTCTAGATTTATTCAGACTAGTTGCGACCCGTGAAATATCCACGGAAGTAAAACAAATTACACATTTTTGAAAAACACAAGATTTAAAAAGATGTTCTAAGCTAATTTTTTTAGAAGCCATGACTTCTACAACAGCCCATATGTAATTTCAATATCGGCTTATTTGTTAAAATGATATTATAATATTGTTAAAATAAAAAAGTATAAAAAATTGATTTACCACTTTCATACGTTGCGGTTTCTCATTATGAAACATAATGGCAACCTGCTGCCCTAAAAGAATAGGTTCGTCGAAATTGAGGCAATATTAACGCAAGTAAAACAAATGCCACATTTTTGAAATAACCTGAAATGTTTGAAAAACACAAGGTTGAATAAGATGTTCTAAGCTCATTTTTCAAAAGCTATGACTTCCGCAAAAGCCCTCATATAATTTGAATGACTAAGCCAAATTTTGTTAAAATAAAATAAAATAAAAAATTAATTTACCAGTTTCAACAATAACAGTAACAATAACGAATGTCCAACAGCCAACACCAATAATCCTGTCTGGGCAACAATGAGGGCACGTGCATCGTCATTATCCCTACTTTGTTGAGCATTGAGAGAGCGGCGACACTGCCGAAATTATGTAAAAACCGAGGTTTTACAAACTCTCTGACAAATTTTGACGCATGAACTTCATGCATTTCAGTGTAAACTTCATTTATGTGGGAAAGAAAATCTCAATAAGCTGATAATAATTGTGTAATCGCGATTCGTCGTGGTGAAGTGGAGAAAATAGTAGAGACGCCATCTTTAAACGTGGGCGTGACGTCATGCTTGACGTGTTCCAACGCTGCACTGTGATTGGTTATTTCAAATTACAAATTTACAAAACTACAAATTTATAAAGATCGTTCAACTTTTGCCTATTAATAGGATGATTCCAAAACATGTATTGTCGTGACTTCTGTTTTCAGACAGAAAGACTTAGACAAATGTACGTTGGATAGTATAAACGTTTGTATTACCAAGAAAAATGAGGAGATAGACATTTTATGTAAAGGTTTAGAGAATATAGCAAGGATATAGCAAGGACTTCAGTCTTATGTAGCTCAGTAATGTGTTCTGGAGGGTGCAAAACATTCAAGAGATGCAAGGGAAGTTTTTAGGAGTTCTAAGTGTTTCACTGAAGTGTTTCTTTTCTCAAAGAAAAGTGAAATGCAGTGTGAAATATGGACACTTTCAAATCTTTGCATATTCAGCAGTATTGAATAAAATATAACAAACAGGCTAGACGAAAGAATGTTAGATTGGATGTTAGTTTTAGTTGACAAAAAACAGCTAAAGAGATTAAGGAGGAATTGCAAATAGTTAATTTCGAGGGAAGCAGAAGGTATGGTAGATGTTCAAGCAGCGAGTGGTAGTAGAACTGTTTACTTCTTGGCCTCTACAATATTTTCAGTAGCCAGCAATAACTGACAGATGGTAGCCAAGAGTATGATTCCACGTATATTTGAGGAATTCAGCAAGGATTTGACTCAGTTTCTACTCTGTATGAGAAGAGTTAAAATTTAGTCAAGTCATAGTTATCTTCCGACTTCTGACGTCTAAAGAGCGTACAAACGTTTCTTTACTACAACTTATTTCGATAGAGTATATGGGCTCCCGATAGGAAGACTGCAACATTGACTGGATAAGTGATCATGAAACTTTTGCCAAAGAATTGAAATAGAGTTGTTTAGACTCGATTAAGATAACAAATGGGGTTTTAGGGGTGAGAGAGTCATAGAAAAATTAAACAATTCAGAGGAATGCATCTTACCTAACAGAGAAGTGAGTTGGCAAAAATAAAGTTAAAGTGGATGAATGCGATGAAGCATGGGATTATCTCGAATTGAAAGAGTGGGGAAACTAGTGTTGATGAGAAGATATGAAAGCTGAGGAATCGGTTCTCGAACGGCTGGAGATTATATCAGTTCAATTCTAAGGTCATGTTATGGAACGCGCGAAGAGAAATCTGAAGAAGTCATCTATTAGATTCACTGTGAAGAAGGAACCTCAATTACTGTTGATAATTACTATTTAAATACGAATACTTAAGTTGAATGAAGATCAATAGGAAGGAATGGCGATTAGAAATTCAAGAAGTTGCTGAATAATGGACAAAGAAAACAAAAGGAAGATATTGGATAATTCTGATATGAGTTTGTCTTCGGAAATGAGATAAAAGGTATTGGAAGATACTGCGTTTTAAATTTCAATGAATTCGGTTTTATAATTATTAAAAATTGTTAATAAATTAGTTTTAGTTTTAATATTAAAGATTTCAAAATTGAATATTCATAAAAAAACAATTAACACGATTTTTTTTTACTAAAATTAATAAACAAAAAAAAAGATAGTGTAATAAAGTGCTTTGTAAATAAAACATTGATAAAAATAAGGTTTTTGTAAAATTCCACCGATGAATTTCGGTAGCTGCTTCTGTACGTGGAATAAGAAAGAAAAATTATAAGATACTCTGTTTCACCGCTACAGCATTTATAACGCAGCTGACCATATTACGGAACCAGTCAGGGATTTTCCAAAGCACCAGACATTCATTTCTATGTGTTTGCAGCTGTTCGAATTAATCTATCTGCTTTTGCATGTTTTTCCCGTTTGTCCGAATTGACGAGAAGACATTATTTGTAAAACTTTTTAACCTTCCTTAATCCGATTCATTGACAATTTCACTTTGTAGCTCCTATCAAACACATATTGTTGGATAAATTGAAATGGCAGTAAAATGCACTAGATATGGATGCACTTTACTTGTCTTTGATAAATTTTGGACCTTGACTAAATTAGAAACTTTATAATTTTGGAAGAAATTTTGAAGTTAAAATTTTACAATTACATGAATTTAGTTACATAAAAATATGAATTGATAATTCATAAATTTAGCCATCCGTTCCTATCCGGTATTTTCGTTCATATCTGATAAGTAAATAAAAAATAAATAAAAAGTTACTTCAATGGATTATGACTTTGGAAGTCTTCATGTCGGTAATTATGGTCATATTATATTTTTTATTTTGATTTGTAAACTGTGTTCCCAAGCTTTGACGATACATTTTTTTTCTGAACGAAGTAATTTATATTTATCGTTGTGCATTGAAAAATAACTACGTATTAAAATTATTGCTCTATTAAGTTGGTGCCGCAGTTCCCAATTTTCATGAATTGCAAACTTAAATAACTGAACTCAGTTTAAGATATGTAGCAATTGCTGCTACTATTTGCTTTAGCTTTATTATTACTTAGCCTAGCATAGCAACGGCAGGAATGAGCCGGAAGGATAATTGAAGTATTTCAGTCTTCAAGTTTATTCGGGTTCTTTTTGCAGCGGAGATTTCCAGAACTAGAATGAAGAATATCAAGAAGCCTGGAAAATAGAAAAGAATGGTTAGACGGGGAAGCCGAAGCGATTAAATAGAAAATGGCAATTTTTTTTTGAGGATGAAAAGGAAACGATAGGAGATGGATAAGGTCATAGTTGAATCAAAGTGATAATGAACAGTAATGCTATCAGAAGAAAAAAATACGATTTCAAGCTAAATTATAAAATGAAAGAGAATTGGGCCTGATATGAATTTTATTATCAATAGTCATTCGTTTACATATCAAATTCGTTCAAAAAAGATATGAAACATCAACTTTCCACGAAGAAATAAAAACCTGATCATAAACCTGATGTGAAGTTTATTAATTTCATAACTAAACTTTTCAAATTAGCTTATTCAAATTCAGAAAATTGCACTAACCTTGGGTTTGCACAGTGTTTAGTGCATGTACATATGCTATTTCGATCGCTTTTAATATGTTTCTTCATTTGTGAACTTTTTACAATTTTTTTATGAATACTAGTTTTGAATTCAAAGTTATACGTCATTTATAATTTTTGAAACCTTTAGTTACCATTATGTAATTTCTAATGATGAACAAGGCCCAATTTATATTTTTTTTTTCTGCTTCTTGATGACTTGCATCCTAAATATGACTTGAGTCCTAAATAAACTCATCACTTTGATTCATCCAGCTGTTGGTCGAGAATCACCGAGAGCCTAAACCTCTCGCACATACCAAGACCTCCATGGCCTTTTGCGGTACAATTTAACTTTGATTCATCCTTTGGAATCGACTCAATTGGTATCAATTCTTCTGTACTCTAAAAATCGAATTTTTCTGTTGAAATTGTCTTTGCTTTCCTTTTTCTAAACACTCCTGTTACTCTGTCTTTCAGCTTCCGGCGTCTCCCTTCTATTACTGGAAACCTGAGCTGAAAAAAAAAGTAAAAAAAACTTTTAATAATTCAATGATTCATTTCTTATTATTCATTTTTCTAATGTTGTCATTTCTCTGATTCGATATCAATGAAAACAAGTTGGTCAACGCTCAATGAGAGGGCGCTTCTGGTTGACCAATAGGTTTGTTCTACCAGATTAGCCGATTATAAAATAAATTATTTACTATAGAAAAAAACTTACCTCATAAATAAGGTCGGGCAGATTTTGATTTAAAATTTTAGATGGAGCTAGTTTTTGTTAAAAAGATTTTAAGTGAAGCAAAAAAAAAAGGCTTTAGGCTATACTTAATGAGATGTATTGCATTGATTCGTAAACTGTGTAAATTAAACATGGTTTTGTGGGTCGGGAGATGTGATTTCATGTTATATCATCAAGGGATGCCCAACGAAGCAAAATTTAACAAAAATTACAAACCCTTCTGTCGAGTGTAATATTAAAATCCCTGATAAGTATTTCTTTTGACAAAGACAAGAATTTAAGTGTAGATCAATGTAATTGTGGAAATGTTGAAATATCATTATTAAGTTGATTTCCTTTTTTTTTCTTTGCATCGAAAAAGGAAATTATTCTGATGCAGATCAATGTATGGCATATACTTTGCATTGTATCCTATTCAAGAATTTTTAACAGCACATTATTTATAAGTAATAAAATAAACAAATCTTTTAAAATAACTTATTTCTTATTGGTAAGAAAAGAAGTGAATGATTTAATTGACTAAGGACGAGAATTTTCATGATATTTTTATTGTTGCTTGAAAAAATGTTGCTTATATAATCGTTATGTAAGTACATCAAGGCTCCGTAACTCATAAAAATATACAAATATAAAGTTCTTGGGTGACAAGAACGAAATATTGGTGATATAGTTAGTTTTGTGTTTATATTTATAGAAGATATGAATTTGATCATTAGAAAGTTATAAGAAGATTTGTATATTATGTAACTGACTTTGGCAATTCGTCGAAAGTTCCTTCTGATTAAGGAACTTTTATTTCTTTATTCTTTTCTCTTTACGGAAATTAGCATTTACAAGAGATTGAGTTTTACTTCACCCTAAATTCCCTTGAGTCGAACTGAAAGGAGTGAAGATGAAGTTGAGTGTTTTTTTTTTTCTAATTAATAGTGCTTGAACGTGTAGATGCAATATTAATGAGATTAATATCTAGAATTAGCAATATTAGTTCTTCAATTCCATTCTTATCATATTATAATGTTCGATGCATGATTGAAGATTGCTAGTTAATAAAACTACAGTATCCTCAAATTCTGTCCTAGGTTTGCTTTCTGGCCAATAGGTGGCATAATCAACGTTATCGACGTAATTCACACTGTCTATGACCTGTTAGTGAAAGAGTCACAGACAACCAGTAAAGAGAAGAGAGAATTTCTTGATTTCAGAAACTGATCAAGCAATTCGTGTGTTTGCTGATTACAGCAGTAATAAAGAAATGGAAGAAATTGTTAAAAAGAGACGTTAACAGTAAACTTTGATATTCTCCCATCTTTAATGAGGTAATATAAAAAAAAAAAAAGGAATAGTTAAGTTATGTAGTGAATGTGGGTAGCAGAGAAGCCAAGCACTGCTCCCGGAGGTCTATTGTACTATCCCACGGAAATAAGGAGAGATGGAGAGAAAGACTGGGAAAGTATGGTGGGAGAAGTGCAGGGGAAATGGGAGAACCCCGAAAAAACCTGCCCAGCGCGGATCGTCCACCATCACGAAACCCACATGAAAACCGTATCGCGGTACTTAGAGGAGAGAGGCCAGTGTCATAGCGACAACGACAATCGCGCGGGAATAGTTACTTTAATTTATATAAATCAAATATGAATCTTTAACTTTGCAGCGATTTTTTTTTTAGGCATATCACTTAACAAATATAACATTAAATATATATTTGTTAAGTGATAAAAGAAAAACTTTAGACGATGTATTGTTTAAGCTTTTGTAGCGAAGAAATGTAATTAACTGTAATTTTATTTTTTTTGTTAGTAAAACCCTTACAGTAAGTATTTAAAAATTTATTAATGCGTAAATTAGCTGCTTTTGAAATAACAAGTTGCCGTATTTTTATTTTGTGGTTAAAATCAAGAAAGGGTTACTACCAAACCACAGTGCAATC
>JAFIDM010006943.1:36309242-36336722 GCA_023159025.1 Thereuonema tuberculata | reverse complement strand
AAAAAAAAAAATCCGTTCCATATTAAATTTCTGTCCAGAGCTAAAAGACTGCAAACAACAACAAGAGCAGAAAGTAAAGAATCTAATCTATAAACAGATATTTTTAAAATACAAAGTTATATTTCAAGGGATGAAAGAACATTAAATAGGAAAAATTAGATAAAGTGTATGGTTGTTTTGATCTTATACTAATATATAAAGCTGAAGAGTTTGTATGTTTGAACGCGCTAATCTCAGGAACTACCAGTCCGATTTGAAAAATTCTTTTTGCGTTAGATAGTCCCTTTATTGAGGAAGATTATAGGCTATATAATATCACACTACGACCAATAGGAGCGGAGCAGTAAACATAAACATCAACCAACGGGTGCGACGGCGGCGATGTGGAGGCTTCACCACACGACAAGAACCGAAGAAGGGCCGAATTTAACCATGACCCTCTTCATGATTTAACGCGGGTTATTGGCAGCCGAAGAGCAGGACTACGACATCTGGTGGCGAGAAAAAAAAGCTGTTAGAGTGGATAAGAGATTCTACAGTCAACTGATTTCCTATACAGAAATCATTACATCTCGTTGTTTCTTGCGAATTTATCATTCGAATTCTTTTGTTTTTGGAATATTTCGTGAATTTGTGATTCCCAAAAAGAGTATATATCTCTAGGAAGTAATCCAGAAGCCGTTTCCTAAAGAAAATTGAAGCGAAATCGAAGTTTTTATCGGCGTGTGGTTACAATGACTACAGAGAAGAAACGGATTAAATGTCTGTATTATTTTGTATAGATAAAAAAAGATAGCTTATTTCAATAGTCTATATTTAAATTTACTAAATAATGATAAAAATTCATTTTCTAGTGTGATCGAAAAAGAACCTTAATAATTCGTTTGGATGCCTTCACATTCTTTTGTAGTTAATACAAGCTTGTCTGAAATGTAAGCAAATGCATTTGCTTTTCCCTTTTTTACTAATGAAATATTTTCGAAAAAAATAATATTTCAATAAAAATAAAAATAAAATTTTATTATTATTGTGACATTTTTTCCCCTCTAATGTTCCAGGGTCTCAGTGAAGTGATTTATATTATTTTGAGTACCTAAATGTAACGTTGTCAGCCTCGTGGTCTGTTTGTAAAACTACTGATTTCTTGCATGAAATAATAATGCAGCATAAATATTTTTCATTAAAAATTGTTTCTTTAAGACTTACTTTTACTATTGACATAAAGTGTAAAAATAAATGTTCAACAAAATAACCGAAACAAAAAAAAAAAAAAAAATACAGTTAATAACAGTATTGTACTTTCAAAAAATATTTTTAACTTTTAAAACATAGGACCGAAAAAAATTAAAAAAAAACAAAATTACTTTTTACAATAATAGTGAATAAATACTTTTAAAATGTTTAAAATAAATATTTAATGAACTACTCTATTCAACTTGGCTTTTCAAATATAAGACGAAAACAAGTAATCTAGGTTTCGGAATAACTTACGATGATTCATATACTATTTACTTTAAATTATTCTTAAAATCAAAATCATGAATGAAGCGAATTATTATTATAATTTTTATAGCTTTAAGCTTCCGTATAAAGAAAATGGATAAATAGGTTTAAAATATTTTAAGCTAGATAGCTATTTTCTGAATCATGTGTTTACGATTCGAAATCGTTTGCCTTTAAGAACTAAAGAAAAAACATGAGTTGGTTATTCTGTATTTTATTAATACTAAGTTTTTCTCTGAATACAAGACCTAAGACATGGATTTAAATATACAAAAAACTGAAATAATAACAAATTTAGATTATTGTCAACGTTAGTAACAATTACGACGAAACATAACATTTGCGTGTTGAAATGAAAAAATTCAGTCCAATGCTAACGGCTTGTTTGCAATAAATAAAACTAATGTCGAAAGATTTAGGAGAACTTCCAAAACGATTTTTTTTTAAAGAACTTGCTTGCCTGTTGTATCAGAAAGTCTTCCTTTCTGAAATGATTGCTGTAAATCTGAAGGCTTTTTTCCGAAGCGAATTTCACCCACAGTGCTTTTTTTAAAGCTTTGTCATTCGGAAAAGAATGAAAACTTATATTGTTATTACATCCAGAAACCTTATTAAAGCATCGTGTAACACATCAAGTCCTTCCACCTCACTTTTTCTTGATTTTTCCCTCGGACATATACGCACGTGGTTGCTCAGCTGGGCGACTGATCAACTACCCGACGTTGACTATAGCGCCATCTACATTTCATTTCGCTTCCCAATACCGCGGGGCACAACTCGTCTAAAGTAAAACCATTACGAAATAGAAGTTCTTATTAAAGCTTCACATTTATAGTTGAGCTTATAATTTATAGTATAATGAATATTTAAATAAAAGAAAATCTTTCAGTATCTCCACTTATTTTTATTTGCTAAAAACCTAAGAAAGAAGCCTATTTTAAATGAACGATTATGTAAAAATTATTTTGTAACTCCAGAGGTGAAAGGGTGCCGTGGTTCAATTGTAAGGCGGTTTTTCTATGTGCTTGAGAAGCTGCTTCAATCCTCAATGGAAGAAAGGGATTTTTCATTTTGGCTGAATAATAGCTCCTCAGTACGAACCAGGTTCATTTATCCCTCTTTCAAGTAATTGTCTTATAATAATAACATCAATTTTTTTTATTAACGTACATAGATAAGCTTAGTACAGTCCCGTTAGGGAAGTGTCCCTATCGACGGATTCTGACAATTACATATATTATTTTTTGTTTACAATATACATTTGAATAATATCTAAAATACAAGTATACAAGATTGTATAAAAAACAAAAAAAAAAACCAATAACAAAGAATTGAATATAGATAATTTAAATATACAAATATACGATTACTTGTTAGTACTGAAGGTATTCTACGAAATTGTTTACCTTGCTTAACTTTTGAATACTTATTTTAGTTTTACATAATATTACCATATTACCATACATTACTATAATAATAATAATAACTTGCAAAATTCTTTAATAGTTTGAAACTTTACAATATTTCAATAACAGGCCTGAAAAAAACATCATTACTAGGCACAACACATAATAATAATAATCTGTTTTAACTTTGGAGGGGGGGGGGGTAAAGATAAACGAATACTTTCAATTTTATCCCGTTCAGATGATGATCGTAGGAACCTTACCTCCTGTGTCGTTTCCTCTCGAAACACGATATGGGCAAGAAGTGGTGCACTACATCTGCCTGTCCTACCTAGTAAGCTCCCATTAAAGCCTTTAGAACCATGATATCTTTCCAAAACCCTAAAATCCTTAAAATTTCTATCTAATTAATTGTATGAGAGAGATAAAAGTCTCATTGTCGTGAAAAGAACAGAAGACCTGCTAGAAACTATCAGGCAGCGTCATGTACCCTTTAATCCATACGTTATCTATACATGTAGTTAAATCTAAGGAACTCGAATTAATAAACTCGAAACAGCTGTCCTAGATTGTAATCGAATTAACAAACATAGGATCAAGTCACTTCGATTTATTTATTATCACGATTTAAGACGATTTTGTCTTTGTTTTTAATATTTTTTTTTGTATTATCTAGCAGAATAGGCTAATAGTGACAACTTTTTTATATTTTATTTGACTTAAGACTATTTTCTCAAACTGTTCAGCATTTTGTTAACAGTAGCATCCTTTTTCTTCGAAAACATTATTCGTCTGACGTTGCCGTTTTCGAAATATGGATTTGTAAATATTTTATTTGGTTGTTTTCATTCATTTCAGATGGACTGATTTCAATTCTAATAAGGCAGCATTGAATAACTTCCTTCTATAGAGATGCAGCGGATATTGTAGAATATTACAAAAGACGAGAGAAAAAACCTTTTAACTTCTTAGTTTCTTTTCAGAAACTTTTGGATCATTACGTTTTTAATAAAATCAGTGCTCTTTATGAAGAAACTAGAGACTCTAAAAAAAATACCATCGGCTTCAATTTAATTAAATCTGGATTTATTAGGATTTTTTTTTAATTTTAGAAAAGCTTTTTTTTTATTCTAAATCATCTTTTTATTAGATTTTTATCCATCCAAAAAATTCCGTATTTCTTTTTCTTTTTTTCTTCTTACATCTTTCTTCATTTCAGTTCACTTAATTGTTTCCATGTGTGTTCCAAATTACAAGAAAATATTTTTTTTTTTAAGAGTAAAATTTAAGAATTCATTTTTTAATGTAGGAAAAAAAAAGATTTTTTAATCAATTTATGTTTTTTTTTTCTCTTTTCGCCTTTTAATGATTTGTTTCCTTTTTTTTTAACATTCAACGGGATTTTAATTAAAGCTACTGCACTTCCTTGATTTCATTCCCAACAGTATCTCTTACACCTTTTTATTCGATTGTAATAATTTGTAATGTCATTTGTAAAGCGTCTATGATTACATGATCATCGTAATGTCAAATTACACTTCACAGCTCTTTCTATTTCCTAGTCTCGTTCAATTTTCTGGTCTTCAATAGAATTAATGTCTAAAAACCTCAATATGCCATGACTGCCTTACCAGATCGTGACGCACCATTCGTTTCACATGTTCTTTCCAACTTTAGTCAAGTACAGTGGTTTCCACATATTACTTTTATTCCATCTCTTCCAGATCTAAAAATAAATAAATAATAAAATTTTCTTCGATTTCTTTCATTTCAAAGGTATTCCAATTATATTTTGGAATTATTATACATTCCTAATTTCATATGTTGGAACGCAGTCAAAGGATTTATTTATGTAATAGTTTATATATAGTTTATACATATATATACATCATAGTTTATATATAATAGTTTATATTATGTAATGTAATATTTCAGTGGCGAATATAGAATATATTTTCGGGGGGGGGGCCCAAGATTAATGTAAGGTTAAGTTAAGTAATTTTAAGTAGACACCCCATGGAAACCTATCTGTTCAACCAAAAAAAAAACGTTGGGAGGACATACCTTCAATATTTCGGGGGGGGGGGGCCGGGGCCAAAAATCTTTTTAACCCAAAAAAAAAAAAATCATGAAAACCTATCTCTTCAACCAAAAAAAACAAAAAAAAAAACAAAACGTTGGGAGGACATAACTTGATTATTTCGGGGGGGGGGGCCTCGGCCCCCCCTTACATACGCCCCTGTAATATTTATATAATAATTTATATATTTATTTATATAATGTAGGCTAATATTTATAAATTATATATAATATATAATAATTTTTATATTTATAAAAACAAATAATATACTAAAGTCGAAGCAATAATTTTCATCGGCAGCAAAGTTTTCATATTTCATTCAATCCTCAGCATTTTTTTTTTTTATATTGATAATCACAATATCATAGCTTTGTGTTTTAACTAATTTAAATTTCGTTTCGACCTTAGGAGTTTGTGTTCATTTTTAAAGTAGAACTTTAAAAACTTTAAACATTTTAAATCTTCATATAATTCATTGGTGTATCCTTCTAAAATAAAGAGGAAATAAGAAACAGTTTTAACGATTGACTTCCTGTTTTTTGGATGAAGAAGTTTCTCCAAATCGCCCACGAACCAGAAAAACAAAAAAAATCTAATGAAAGAGGTTTGGCAAGAAACAGACAGCATTTATTTGAAATCAACGAATGTAATCAATGAATCAATAAATGTAATTTATTTGAAATCAAAATATAACAAAAAAAATAGTAAATTACAAATAGTTGTGTATCAAAAATAAAAAAGTTGAAAACGTTAAACAAAAAATTTTCAATATCTGTAAAGTTCTGAAGTTTGTTTTATTGTCTCGTTATTTATTTAGTAACCGGTTGTTTGTTGTCTGTCTTTGATGTTAAATAAATGATGAAAATAAATAAAGTTGATTCGTTCGTATTGATTTATAATTCCAAATAAGAAAGCGTTGGATCCCTTCGATTTCCTTTTGTATAACTTTTATGTTTACCGATTAGTGTTATGTGAACATGATATAAATAAGAAGTGAACCGTTGCTAAGTACTTGGAAATCGGATTATCCGCCTTTGTTCGTCTTGAGAGATAAAAGCTCGACCTTTTCCTTAATCTCAGAGACTAAACTGTCTCAGAAAACAGAAACGATATTCTTATGAAATAGGGGCTTAGTTATTGTCTCGATGACTTATAAAGAGATAGAAGGCTTTTGGTAGCAGTGTTTTATAACTGTCAATCAGTCTTATATAAAATAGCTTTCTACACGTTACAATTTTTTAAAAAAACAACGAAGAGAGCCTATCAAACCCAATCATAGGCCAAATAAAAAATGATTTTTATCTAGAAATAATAATGCAGTAAATAACAATGCTACCATTGCTAAAATTTCATTTTTTTTTGGGGGGGGGGGAGTTGGTTTCAGTTAATCCAAAATACAATACAAAATTTCAGACTTTAACGGACATTTTCTCCACATAGTACAGTATTAGCTCCTTATTGGATTCAATTGCACTTAATCCAGGATTACTGTCCTCCAAATGAAAGTTGGCCGGCGGAAGTTTGAACTGCGCAGCCCTTCCGGTAGATGATCAATTATGTTTTCCTGTCACAATGGACGCCGTCGTCTGTTTTCACTGAGAAAGACATGTTGATAACGCCAAATTAAAACTTCACTCGACTATTTAGCATTATTTCAATTCCAGTTGCTAACAATAAGTATTTATATAAATAAATAAATATATATTATTTATAAATACAATGCTCTTTTGCAAAATAACAAGCGATTACCGTAATGGCGGCGTCCTGTCATAAAATCAGACGGAAGTGCCTGACCAGACTAATCGATCATACATGCGCAGATCTCACAAAAACAGGGCGGCCATCTCTCATTTGGAGGACAATAGCTTACTATTATTTGGTGAAACCGGCCGTAAGATATACAGCCTTTACTTCTAGCTTACATATCTAACTTCTTCGTTCATTATTTTCTTTGCCCTTGCTTCTAAATGAAAGAAATTGGTGTTGTAAATTTTTACCAAACCCGTAAGATAACTAAATACTAGTTCTTTTAACCGTTGCGCTGACAACACTTTCTTTTTCGATCTTTGACGAAATGCAATAAATGCGGAAATACGATTGTATGTTGAAATACTAATTAAAAAAACGAGAATCATGTGTGTTTAAGTTAACTAAAAATTACATCTATGGAAATTCAAAATTGTAAATGTTACCTTTAGATTACTTGATAAATTCTTTCATTTTTTTAACTTTTTGCACTCTGTGTGGAGTAGCTATTTGGATTTCCGTATATGTGTGTAATGCCCTCCACAGCCAAATCGGGAATCTGAGCCCTATGAGTTATGCCTCGTTGGACGGCCTGGAGGTTTGGGAAAAATCTACTTCCTGTCTAGGGCACACTGGTGCCGATAAGGCACTGACCGGGTCAGGAAAATTTTATAACTGAACCAAATTGGTCCATACTGAATCGAAGATGCTTTCTATCCTATGACATCTCGTCCTAAAGTGGCCGACTGATATCTCTTGCTGCCATTGGTACTCAGAGTCGCCCGAATGCTTGAAAAGAGGGTGGGGAGGGGGGAGAGCGATCATACTAAATAAATGAACTCAATGCAGGCATCGCTTGAAATTATACTTGACTCTTTCATTATAGCGACTTCAATAATTAAGTTTTGCCTGCCATTCAATAGAGCTGTCATTTTTAACAACACGAGTAGATTGCTAATTGTACGGAGTGCCTTGGTTTTGTTTTTACTAGAACGGTGAATTGACTTTTTTTCTTCTTTTTTTTTTGGTAAGCGATGCAAATTAGATTCAGATAAAGATCTGGTCAAAAACATGAAAGCTTTCAATCAGGATATCCACACGTTGTTAGCAATAATTTTTAATTTTTGAATGTAGTGATCATACTGGCAATGCGATGGCCTGCCACGAAGCTAATACGTGTGAACCTGAATCCCAGAGTGGATTCCCGTGTTTCTTTCCTGTGTTTATCTGCTTCTTCTTCCATTTCTCTGAAGAGTCCACAACTAATAATGTAACGACGCACAGTAAAAGAAGTCAAGCAAAGTATGAAAAAGAATCTTCGACAAATGTTCAGCTCATCCAACAGACTCCATGTGTTTGGAATTAAACTGCTGAGAAGGAAGGAAAAATATTTTTGAATCGCTATTTTCGAGTCAAACATAATTTTGTAAAAGATGAAACTAAAAATGAAAAGAAAAGCTTTTATCTATCGTTCAGTTAAATTGAAAAAAATTCCAGTTTTAGAATCTTGAGCTTTCAAGTGATAAAGCTTGATTCAGAAACAACGGTAAAAAATGGCGCCTCACAACTCTAGAGGCTCGCGCAAATCATCTGCGAGTGAACTTGACCAAGAGATCTCATTTTTGTTTCAAAACTCATCTTATTTATTTCTAAAAATGAATGTTTGAGCTTTAAGTTAAAACTGCTTTAAAAAATTTTTTTGTCATATACATATAAAGAAACTTTATTTTTTTCAGTAACATGAACTAAATCTACATACTCTGTTGATGATATTTTAATTGAGTTCGTTCACGCCTGCACACTTGACTGGAATAATTAACACATTTAAAAAATCGTTACATTAAAAAAAAATTAATTAAATACTAATTAAAAACATTTAAAATTTAAAAAACTTGATTACAGATACATGACCTGGGTTTTAAAATTTTTAAAATTTTAAATGTTTATAATTAGTATTTAATTAATTTTTTTTAAATGTAACGATTTTTTAAATGTGTTAATTATTCCAGTCAAGTGTACAGGCGTGAACGAACTCAATTAAAATATCCAAAGTATACGGAAAAAAATTTCATCTGTTGATGATATTATAACATTATTTTCTTTTCAAATTCTATTTTTCTTATTTCATATTTTTAAAACCTTTTAGAGCTATCTAATTATATTAATTAATTTCTTTCGTTCTCTGTAGGTAAGTTGAGCTCCTTTACAACTGTTACTGCAGAAAAAAAAAGAAGTTGGAAAGTAAGTTTTTGTTTTTAATAAATTCTTCTAAATTTTATATTACAGATCACTCCTTCAATTTTGTTATTTTTGTTGGTCAGTATGTTAATGTGGTTTTTTTTTTTTTTAAATAATAAATCATATTGAACAGTAAAACAATACGTACGTAATTAATCATGACAAAGTAGTCAGTAAAGTAAAAAACTTTAAAATTATACTAAAACTTAAATAAAAGACCGGTTTCGCTATGGCCAACGCCTAGCTTCTGCAAAATCATATTGAAGTTTTTTTTTTTGCTTAATATAAAGTCATTTACTTAAATAGTTTGTACTCTAGTAGCTTTTTATGATCGAAAGTAACAAAGATCAGTTGAATATTATTGCCTTCGATCAAAACACGTGACAGTGATACGTGTTTTGATCGAAGGCAATAACCTTCAACGATATCATACTATTGATACTCTTCAACGATATCATACTATTAATAGGCGAAAACTGTAGGGATGTTTGTGTGTCATCACAACAGCGCTAGGGAAACAGTATTTACGCAGAAACAACATACAAGGTGGCACCACCAACATTTCTCAAAACAGTATTTACGCAGAAACAAAATACAAGGTGGCGCCACCAATATTTCTCAATACTAATAGAGCAAGATTTTTTCTGCATAGTTAGGTTTTTCGTGAAGTTTCCAAGCGCAACTTCGAGGTAATTATAAAAAAAATCTAATGTAATAACACAATAATTACATTGAGTATTGGTAATATTAATAAGAAGAAAAATAGTTGTAAATAAGAGTCAACATACGAAAATACTAATCTAACAACGCAATTTGTAATAATAGGATTACAATAGTTATTAAATGTCTTTATTTGTTTTTTTTATATTCTATGTTAATATCTTGCGCATGCAGAATGCCTTTGGAAGGACGAAAACCTCTACGAACAATGTTCCTTCCCGTATGAGATGAGAGTCATGTTTGCAGACACAAATAGATCGATTGTAGCAGGGTTTATATATTGTATTCTTTTTAAACAACGAGCTTAGAACATCGTTTGCAATCTTGTGTTTTCAACAATTTCACGGATTTTCAAAAATGTGGCCTTTGTTTTACTTCCGTGAATATTTCGCGGGTTGCATCTAGTAGTATTAAGTTTTCCACATCATTTTCTTAACTAAACGTAGGAGATTAGTCGAGTGTCTTTTATTTAATTAATAAAGATGAAAAAAAAACAACTTTAAAATGCAAATATTAATGTTAATAATCACTGTATGATTATTACTGATAAAGATTAATTTATTTTATGAGATTACATGTTAGACATGAACGGAAGTTATATTTTCAGGAAATAAATAATTAGGAATATTGTTATAAGTATTTATCATGACAACAATTAATTAACAAGAAATCCTAAAATGAAGCATTCGTAAATTATCGATAATTTGTTGTAAATTCTTCTTTTAATGAAATTCTAACAAAATACTTTTCTTTCCTAGCCAGTAAAAACGTAGAATGAGTTTGAATGTTATTAGTTTGATCTAAACAAATACGTATCGAAAAATGATAGCTTTATTATTTGTCAGCCTCACTCATATATTGATATGAATATCCAGTTTTATTGGTATCTTTCTTTCTCTCTCCTCCCGGGACTTGGGCTTCTCTACATGACTTTAAATTAAGCAGATATAGTTTCTGTCAACAAAACAAAGTTTGCAAAGAAGGAAAAAAAAACTACGACTCTTAATCATGCCTGGGAATTCACGTTACAGAAGTTATTAAAAAGCAGAATAAAATGAATTAATAAGTAAAATTGATAATTAATAAATTTAAATTATAATTGAATTCCTAACAGCATAATAGGACCGCCCAAGATACAGGTACCTATAAGGATTTGAAGCCCCATACAACATTGCATTGTTTTTACATTTAATTCAGTTAAGTTGTTTTCTTGTTGCTGATATACCTGAAATGGTTAAAATTTGCAATCTTTCGTGACCTGAACTTCAGCGTCATTATTGTCTATGAGCACATTAGATATGTAAAAAAAAAATCTCTGGGATTATACGAGCACTCAAACTACAGTATGTATATATTTCTCGATTCATTGTTTCTCAACTGCCGAGAGGTTATGCTTCAATTTATCATTTTAATCTGCTAAGCATTTATACTAATAAACATTTGGAGCTTAACTATTAAGGAGAATATTCATCAATGAATCGAAAACTAAGATCACCTACAGTAGCTATAATTAGCTTTGGAATAACTATTTTTCCAAATTTTAGAACTTTCGTAATTATCTTAGTTTTTATCGTATTAATTTGCATTTTTCTTCTTCTAAGTATCCGTGTAAGTATTTCTTATAAACGATAAAATTTATACAGAACAGCGAGTTACTATCTCTGTAGGAGATCTTTGCATAAAATACTTCTACTGTAAATAAAACAGAAGCAGGCTACCGAAAAATCTTTTAAGTTTGTTTCTTTTAAGATTTTTCGTAGTCTGCTTCTGATTTACATTTTATGTAAAGATCTCCTACGGAGCTAGAAACTCGCTGTTCTGTATAAATTTTCTCTTTTCGACAGCATTCCAATGTTTCTCAACCTTCGTGAAACCCGGGGCCAGATAAATTTTTTGGAAAAAATGCAAGGCCCGGTTCAACAATTGAAATACATTTTTTACGTTTTATAAAAGTTGGCATTAAATATTATATTCCATTCTTATGAGTAAAATTATGCATTCGTACGCAAAGAAAAAGAAAAGAAAAGAACGATTGTAATGGTAGCGATGGATCTTTTCTTTCTTGATAGTTGTAAGTATAAAGAAAAGCTAGATGTGATGAGATGGGTTTCGTACTAATCGCACACAATGTAACCATTGTTTCTCTGTCAAATTCACTATTGAATGAATTGAAAAGAACATATTAGGATCTCACTTAAACACAACATAATATATTCATCACCATTTGTACTGTTTTACATAGAAAAGTTTGGAGAGAAAGTAAAATAAAATAGTTCGTTCTTCAAATTTATTTCTGACGTTTCTGTCGTAAGTTTCTTGTTGTTGTACATAAATGTACAGTTTTATTTGTTAATGTAAAATTTGAAAATAAGTGGAATGGCCATTTTTGATATTGTGGCGACAAGATAACCCCTTTTGATATATGTTATTACTACATATCCAATACAGTTATTATGTGGATGATCGCTTGGTCGCGCCCTAACTTTGTAACAATATATACCTTTGTAATAATGTACGAGAGGGATTTGTGAAAACAATCTGTTTTACCCTCAGGAAGGGAATATAAAAGTTATAGTGATATGTAAAGTGGTCCTTACATATGTGAAGGAATGTTTAACTTAGGAATTAAGAAACTGCGTCACATATTTCTTATTTGTTCGTAACTTTTATAAATTGGTCAAAAAAAAAAAGCTCATGAAAGCGAAGCCAGCGAATCTTCTCTCATCTGGAATTTTTGATACAAACAAACAAAACAAAACAAAAACAAACAAAAAATTAGCAACGGATCTTCTGTAGAATAAGTGCAATACCGATGCTGTTATGTTTGCCGTGAGTAGTGGGGTTGATGTTTAAAGAAATAAACAATGATAGAACTTTTGCAAGACTTTCTTCGTACTAAGGAATTTTAATCGCTTCTGAAAATAAGCTATTTGATTCAGTTTATTATAGAAAGTTTGTTCCTGAACAAAATAGCTCTTAACAGTAACGTAGGTAGGTTACTGTAATATGGAGCAAAGAAATCCGACCATTCGCGTGATAACGGCACAAGTCTGAGATGAGAGTCCAAAGGAAGTCTTTATTTTTTTTTTCCCCACTTTCCGACATTTCCTTGCAAACCCTCTTTTCTATGCTTCAAACACTTGTATATTATTATTACTGTATATTATTACTGTACATATCCCCTACTAAAATTGGAAAATGCACGTAAATCAACAATTTTTTATGTCTGACATTTGAGATAAAAACGACAAACAACAACATTTTAAACTAAGAAATAATTCTTAATCAATTATTGGGTAGATCAATAAATTATTGGAACTACACTGGCATTGTAGTAACTTGATAGTATATCATATTTACTATAATCCTACCGATCGATTGCCAATAAACTTGAAATCGTTTTATTAGGAGCTGGTTCTGTCATAGTAGTCTCTTTTTTAGATTCATTGATAAATATCATGCTTTTAAAACGAGTTTGTTGACTTGACACTGAGCGTACATCCTTCACATGGAGCGCTGATAAATTATGAAATACTTTTCACGATGCTGGATGCGGTAGTTCAGTGGTGTAGGCACTAGTCTGTGTCTGAAGAGCTAGATTCAATCTCTGATGGACGTTAAGGTTCATCCAGCCATCTATAAAGAAATGCAGAACGAATTCTTTCCAGGAGTTAAGGCTAGCAAGCGTTCGACTGATGACCCAGTTTCAGCTAAAGTCCTGATTCGTCAGTGAAACGTCGGATCCTTTACCTTCGATCTAGCATGAGCCAACATTGGCTCGACCGGAAATTACTTGCCTATCTTTAGAATGAATTTGTTATTCTAGTTTGTCTTTTAAGTGCTTACTTTATAACAAAAAGTTTTGTACGATTGATAAAAGAAATCATTCAAAAAAAAAAAAAAGGGGAAAAAAAGATGTAATATCTCATCTTTTTAAGACTCATTAGGAAGAGATCATTGAACGTAAACAAGAGATGCAAAGTGAAAAAATAACCGTCAAATAGCACAGCCATTTTTCAGTGAAAGTGATTGGCAGCAAATTTAATTAAAACGGAATTCCACAGGATCTAAAGGCAAATCGTTTATTTAACTAAATTGGAGAAAGACGGTTTTGCCCTGAAATAAACTAATGAGATGAGAGACTAAAAAAAAAAGTATATATATATATATAAAGCCAAATTACCTTCCTTTACAAAAAATATTACCTATTTCATTGAGTTTGTTTTAAACTTCCCAATATTTTATTGCAGAATCTTATATTTCGTATATAATCAACTTTAGTTATTCTTAAAATAAAAATAAAATATTCTTCAAAAAAGTACTAGATTAGATAGCAAAGGTCCTTAATTTAGATTTAAACACACACAATAAAGATGTTACTTACATTTGCATAACAAGGATAACATTATAGTAGAAAAAACAAATCACTGGCTGCTTCCCTTCTCTATTTCGGAGCTTCTTACTTCTTTATAATATGAGTTTGAACTTAAAAGGTTAAAGAAAAAAATATAATAGATTAAAAATAGATGAGTATACAAAATAACTATTTAGCTAAGAGGTTTTTGAAAGAACTTAAAAACTCTTTCCTTAAAATATTATTCTTAGTTTGTTTTTATTATTATTATGTTTGCATGTTTCAAACCTTGGGTTTCCCCAACAAAAACAATATGGCGGGTCAAGGACCAAAGCACATATTACCAAGTGTAAAGACGTGTGCAAGAATGATTAGGGATGTGTGGTTATGTCCATAAATTTCGTAACTATGCGTGCTGTGTTGAGTACCGCAGCCTTCTGCAGTTGTGCATAAGTGTTTTTGTGAAGCCCTAGTGTGCTGAGACTGTGGTGCAATGTGAGAGGCACCAGACCATGTTTTCTTTCTTTTTTTTTTAAACTGTAAAAACGACACATTGTTGTTTTTTAAAAATAGAATATCTCAGAATACGAATAGCCAATTCTTTTTTTATTTTCCGGAAAAAATAATTAAATTAAAATACTTATTAAATTTATCTAGCACCGATTGACTTAAATACATTTCAATCCTTGCGGAAGTAGAAGGATTAGCTACAGCTATTAATATCTATTGTTTAATTATCGATGTAAAATCTAACGTTATTTTTTAAGGCAATTCCAGCGCCTTCTCGCCTTAATTTCTGTACTAGATTATATTTGGAAAAGATATCAAATATTGAAAGGATAAATATGCTTACACATTTCAAGAAGATTCATGTAGAGGTTTAAGTTATTTGGAGGACGGACATCACACCCGCACACATATAAACAGACTGAATGATTGAAGGAGCCTCCTTTTTCTAGGAAAGTAGACTAAAAATGACAGAGAGAAGATGATGGGAACCATGATGGGAACTCGATCCTTTCTGCAAGCACAGAACACTAAAGAAGAAGAAGAAGAAATCTTTTTAACGATATTTCTACTTCAAAGAAATATGAATTTAAAAGATCTCTTCTAAACAACATGTTTCTTTATTATTTCACCGTTTTTTTCTTTTTCAAATCCATGGAAATCTAAATCCTCTTCATTAAATTACCAGGAATTCAGTTGTTTATTTCAATCGGAAGTCATTTAAGTCATTGGCAATAATGTAAACTTTTATAAGCTTCTTCCAAACCTAAATTTTCCGTTGCAAAGTCTTCGTGAAACTCTAGGCCTTTAATATTTTAGCGGAATTCATTTCACAGTCAAGTTAATCTTTTGCTTAGCTACTGAAATTATATATGCTTTTGGGGGGAGGGGGCTTCAGTTTTGGACGTAAGTTCTTGGATTATCGTTAGATTACTGCTTTGGAAGAGATTATCCAAAAGCTCAGAGCGTTACGTTGCATTTCTTTATTCATGAGTTCACTGACTTCCTCATCTTTGTCGTCTTCATTGTCCGAAGAGCAGCGAACGACAGAAGAGGCGAATTGTCTTTTGTAATTGTCAGTTGTACCTTAATCTGTTCCTTGAATGGTGGTCGTTTCTCGGGACAAACCCACTTGAGAAAGATTGTTTGCGAGATAATTGCAACTGGAGATACAAACCACAAGAGTTTAAGTCTCTAAGGGCTTAAAGAGAAACTCGTCCTTATGATATCTGTGGTTGTCGTAAATTCCTTTACGTCTTTAGAAACTTGATTGCAGCCTGAGTTTTAACGGAAATTTACAGGAAAAAGGTAACTAGGAAAAAAAAATTCATAAAAATATTAAAACGAAATTGAAACATTTGCAGTGTGTGAACACTAAGTTAAAATTTGGACAAGTGTTTCTTCAGAATGGACTAACAGAACCTCACAGCTGAAAAAAAAAGTTTATTGTATCAATCTCATTAGCTTTTAAACAATAAAATCAAACAAAATTAAAACTTAAATTACTCTATCATTGAATTTCCTCAAAGTCTATGCATATGTTTCAAATATACTAGAATATCAGTATCTTGAAAAATATCTTCTTTATCATTCTTAACAATATTTCATTTCTTTAAACACGAAACTTCTTCAGGTTTTATGTGAGGAAAAGAAAAGCTTTCTCCTTCCTCTAATAATGAAGTCTTTGAGGAAGGAGAAAGCTCTTCTTTTCCTCAAGTAAAACCTGAAGAAGTTCGATGTTAAATGAAATGAAATATTGTTAAGAATAATAAACAAGATATTTTTCAAAGGAATGATGTTCTACTCTATCACTGATTATAGTTCAAGTCACAAAAGAATAAAAAAAGCGGCATGTCCTAATCACTTCAGCGACATTTTTAGTTGAAAAACTGAGCTGTTGTAAATTGTTCATGAATGAATATAAAAGTAATGGGATGCTGTATATTGTTGTTATTGGTTATATCTTGAGAGTACGCATATTATTATTTGTTTTGTCAATTGACTCAGAGGTATGGCCATTTCCTTACTTGGATTTTTTTTTCTTTTTTTTTCGCTAAACGTAGTTGCAGGCTCGTTTAATTCCTTGTTGCATTTACTAGTTAACTAAGGCTTGTGCGGCATCCATATCTGAAAAGTTAAAAGATCCGACTGTATGGGTCAGGTTAGCCCTTTGGGAGAGATTCGAAATATAGAACCTAAACATTCCGCAACCATCAGGATGAAGTTGGAATCAGATACTCAGTCCGGAGGCCCTCCTGCTTTTAACCCTGGTAAAGAAACCCGGCCTCTATTTTACAGAGGGCTGGGTGAACCCTAGAAGGAGAAATACCTTGGGGAAAAATCCCGACCTCCACCAGAAATTGAACTCAGCTAATCCAGCCCGCAGCCCAGCACCTTTGCCACAGGACCACCGGGGCCACTATCCGTATCTACGAGCCATCGAATTTTCCAGAAGACTCCACTAGATGGAGCTACTTTCTGCTTTAGAGTTAGACGTGAAAAGTTTTTGGGAAAATTAAGGCTCACAATTTTCATCTTTGATTGATAAAATTTAAGTATGAAAGTTAAGATTGGAATAATTGTTTTCAAAATGATATATTTTCACAGAAGCAATTAACCGTGAACTTTTCACACAATGTTAAGTTTATCAGTCTTCTTAATAATAATGCAGGTTTCAGCTTAATCCGTTGCTAGAGGACTGTTTTAGAAGAGTTTTTTTTATTATTATTTTCTGCTGTGCAACGTTGCATATTTTCCAGGATTGCATCTGCAGACGTTGCTGTTTAGGTCCTTGTGAATTCGAGGAATAATTATTAGTAGAATAAAAGAAAAATACAAATCATTTTCCGGTTTAAGAAAATATTTGCTTTATTAAGTGAAGTCAGCAAAATGTTGCTTGTATTGCTACGTAAATGAATTGCGATGGAGACTTCTACTTGTCTACTAATAAAAGTAAAAAAACAACAACAACAAAAAATCCAAAGAACTTTTCTAAAAATAAATTAAAGTTTAAATTCTAAAAAATATATTCAGTACAATATTGAGCTCCATTAACAGTAGGAAATTTGCCCAGTTGAGTTGAACATGCAACAGTATTCCTGTTGCTTGACAATCCGTGCGAATTTCAATTGTTGTGTAATTCAATTTGTTGCGGATGTACGCGCGTAGTTGTTTTTTTTAATAATACGCTTTGCTTCGGAAGTCTCGCAGAGGAACGGGAAAAAAATAATTTATTCACAAAAACGAATTACATCAAGTAAACTAAAACCTAAAAAGTAAAACAAAATATATTTAAGTTTAAATTATAAAAAAATAAATGCAATAGAATGTTGAAATCCATCTGTAACAGTCGGAAATTTGTTGCCTGACAACGTCCATGTGAAATTCCACTGTTGTGGACAGGAGTGAAAACAGCAACACTCCTGTTGCCTGGCAACACGCATCCGAAATTCCATTATTGTGGACAGCGTCGACCATACAACAATGCTCCTGTTGCCAGACAATTCGCATCCGAATTATTGCGAAATTCAATTGTTGGAGGACGTACGCACAAGCATGCATGCATACACAGAATTTCTTCAGTTAATACAGATAGGTCTTTAAGATTCCAAATGTACTGCAATAGATAAAACTAAGTTTATAAGACATAAGTTTCAGTAGTTAAAGTTCTCCATGAATTATTGGTGAATGTAAATCTCTTAAGAAGAAATGTTAAAATAAGTAAATGTCTTCAAATATGACAAAAACAGTACTTTCTTTTCACGTAAAGTTTCATCCCAAAATAAATTGTTTGTGATAGATGTAAGACCAGCTGCTCAATCCATCGTGAGATGGAACAGAGAAGGAATAAAAGCTTTTTAAGAGTCCTTATACTCCTCCCACTCAACAACAGAATAGATTCGGGGATCTTCTGTTCCTGACACCTCCATTTTTTCTAGTATTGATGAATGATGGCAAGAACAATTCCATTGTTGATTTTCTACTTAAGATCTCATCTAATGACAGAGTCATCTGAAGATCTTCATTTCGTAAATAGAAAGATTTCTGAACTGTATTTTACCACATTTCAAAATATTGTAATTTTGTGGCATGTATTTACTTTGAGTAAATGTCTTTACTGTATTGAATATTCCAGCTGGAAAGGTAATGATGATAACTAAGAATTGGAAAAATAATTTATATTCCAGCAATATTTTTCACTTCCTCATTATCCTTTATATGAATGCATTTATTCATTCAAAAGCGTCAAGTTAATCTAAAGATTTTTTTTTTTTTAAAATACAACCTATCAAATTTTTTATGCACGTAACGAAACAATACCTCAAAGTAAAACAAAGAATAACAAATCTCTTTGTGAATCAATGGATTACTGAGAAGTAAATTAAGAATTAAGATGGGAAGAAACTAAACTTATATTAACCTCCGTAGTAAGACCTGGTTGTTTATAGTGACTACTCTCAACTGATGATCGGCAATTCACCGTGGAACAGCTGTTTTGGGATGTCACTTGTAAAGTGTCTGACTTTTAACGTGTTTTTACTAAGAATTACTTTGTAAATATAGGGATTAGCTACACTGAGTTAATAACAGCTTATTAAATTTGCTTAATATGTTTCATATTAAGCAAATTTTAGTAAAACATATTAAGCAAATTTTAGTTCTTAAATTATTTAGTATAAACTATAAAAACTTAATATGTTTCATATTAACTTTTTATAGTTTATACTAAATAATTTAAAAACTTAATGCAAGCGTTAAGTTTCCAAAATTGTAGCTTGGGTTTTTATTAGTTTTTTTACTTTTTTCTTAAAATAAAAGAGATTTACTGTATCTTTTTACAAACTTTATAATGTGTGTATTATTAAATAAAGTAAACATAAGAACAATAGAATAGTGAGGTGTGTGACGTCATTATCCACCCACTCCTCCTGCCTTTTTAAACATATACTTCCCGCCACAGACGCAACTTGACGGAACAATCCCGAAACAGTCGTTGTTTATTTAAGTAATATTCAGTAATTTAAATTGTGTTCTTCTCAGATTTACTGTAATTTATTCACAATATATAATTTAATACTCTCCCTCCTAGAATTCACAACTAACGTGAGTTCGCACCCAACAGATAATGAACCACTGAATTATATAAAGCCAATTTGACTGAATATATTGAAATTGTCTAAAACTGAAAAATTAAGTAATATGCAAACCAGTCTGGAATTAAAAGTCAACTATTTAATTCTCTCAGCTTAACTTTGAATTTAATACCATAACTCTGTCAAATGATTGAGTTCCAGAATACTTAAATTACCTAGGGTTAAATATCAACATTGTTTCCAAGCTATCTTACTATTTGAGGGAAAAAAAAAATCGTAAACAAAAAACTTCAGGAAATAAATGCTAATTTCAGCGATAGCATTTGTGATATAACATATTGAGACTTTTCGAATAATAATTTGTAAATTAACTATTTTATAACAGCATTGAAAATTTTAATATCTAAAAAGTGTTTTTCAACTGGAATTCAACTGGAGCGATTGGGGAATGGGTTCGATCAAAAGATCACGATTATAAATAGTGGGTTTTGATAAACTTAGGTACCACGTAAGTATTTTCCCCTATCAGATTTATAAATAGTTACAAACCACTGTGGCAATAGGGTTTGAGACTGTATGCTTTTTTTGTTTTTTGGAATTTTCCAATTACGAAAAGTTGGAACCTCATTCCATTAGCGAACAATGCACACTAACTATTGGCCGGTGAATTGACCAGTAGCCACCGGTGAATTTTTGTTAAATAATTTTTTCCTATCCTACTTTCACTCTTTAATTAAAAACTGACAATTTATAAACAACTACAATTTCCAACGTATATCTTACAGTCAAACGTTAACCAATTTACAAGTTATAATTTCATATCAGAATAACTTCAAGCTACGTGAATTACATACGATCCTCAATTTATAGTTTCTGAGGTTTAGATAAAAAGCACTGATCCTATCATAATTGCAGACCAAGGACATCTCTGAAGCATCGTGGAAGTTATAGTCAAAGCGTAGTCATTTGCAGATAGCACAACAGGCCTTCTTTGTTCTTATTATATATTTATTATTTACTTGCGAGTATCGTACGAGTTTCGACCGGTTACAAAAAGAGTGGTTCTGATGTGGATGAGAAAGACAATTTCAATTGTGAGATCACTTCGAAACTTTCCCAATTAGTACAAAAATCACGTGATAGATACAATGTAATGTTATATATGAATTTCGTAACTGGAGATCCATAAATTCCCACTCCTTTCTCCCCTTCTCCACGCCCCAATCATTTCAAATCTTCATAAAAACAATCATGTGATCATTACAAATCTATATTTATCGCGAAAATCTATAGCTATTTCGAAAACCCCGTAGAAATATCCTTAAACATGTTTGCCCATCCCTTCATCTCCTTCCCGTTAGACCCCGTAGCTATAGTTTTTGCCTCCCGGTTAATCTGTGGCGTTATTATGCACAACAATATTTTAGTACCAATTGTTGAACAACAATTTTTTTCTAGATCCATTGTCGCTTCCAGGTGCATATGTGGCGCTTTCAAGAAAGTTCATGGCCATTTCCCTCCCCCACCCCAAAAACATATTTTTATAGTTTTACATTGTCTATAGTATGGAACCTACCCATATACGAAATTTCAAATTTGTAGCATATTGGGAAGTATGCTAAACATTTCAAACAGATACGCACAAACACACACATATCCACAAATTTCCCTTTTATATCATAGATTATTTTTTATTATTTATTATTACATCCAATTCTACTGTAAGTATTAACATAAATCCTTACGTAACTTGTTAACTTACTTTTCTTCTTTCTGTACAAAAATAATATGCGGAAGATAAAAAAAAAATTGTCATCCATAAGAGAAAAAAAATGATTGGAATCCATTGTTGGAACCTACTTTACCAATAGTGAATTAATTATTCTTTAATATCTTGTATGTTGCTTTTTCCTTTGTTTTTGACATGCTAAGAAGGTTAGCCATGTAGCACTATAGGGACCGTGCATGTGACTGGTGCTGCCAGTGGCGGCAGAAATTGGAAATATTGTAAGGAGAGCTTCTAACAATAACTTGCTTACGAAAGGTTGCATGCCCATTCTTGCAAAAATTCAATAATGGGCAAAGGCAGCATTAATTGCTGCGTTGTTGGATGCAATAGTATTTATAAAATACAGAAAACGTTCACTTTTATTCTTTTCCTGCAAGACAATTTGAATTTTTTATTTTTATTATTTGTAAATAATCTAACTTTTTGTATAATTACATCTTTACAGAAACAAAATTTTATATAATTACCAGTATATCTCTTTCAAATTGTTTTTTAGGCCAAATGGTTCCACCTGGGAACCAACTAAAAATTCAAAATTATGCAGTCAGCACTTCATTGGAAATGAAAAGTCAATGCACCTACTTCGTCCAAGTTATTTACCAACTATTTTTCCCAATGTATATAAACGAAAACAAGTGCCATTCTTGAGAATCGATTCGGCTATAAATTACTTTGAAAAAGATTTGTAAAAGTAGAAGGGTAACAACAAGCTATATTTTAGAAAAGGAAATATGGCTGCCGCGTCCCAACAGTTGGGACTGCAATAGCCGCCAATGGAGCTGTAGTCGAAATCGGCCATCTGTGCACGGTGCCTATTGCATTGGCAGAACTAAAACAGGCTACTCAAATAACCATTACAAAAAATTTATATATTTCGCTTTTTGAAATTCTATTTAAAATTATAGTTCGTTTATTATAGCTGAAAAGACACATGACAACACCATATATGGTGAACTATTAAGCATTAGTTATTCCGTGTACTTCTGTTTTAAATATGGCGGCTGCTGAACACACACCGTTGTTCGTTTGTGCAAAAAATTTTCTTAATATTGAAAAAAAACAACAAAAATAATGAAAATAAAGCATTATAGGGCGAGGACAAGTAGAATGTAAACACTTGAGTAACTTACAACGACATTCCAGATGCGACCATGCGATAACTGTAGTGAAGAAAGGAAATGATCACGTTTACTTAATGTCTCTTCACAGATCTGTGAAATTATCCACAATAGGCCTATGCAAGACCCTCGGGACCCGCAGGAGGTAATTTCGTGACCAATGAGACTAAGTTGGGTTCGAATGTACCGCGACGGTCCTTCGCCTTTAACCCCGATAAAGAAACCCAGTACCCATGTTATAGCGAGCTGAATGGATTCTAGACCCGTCTGAAGGAGAATTCAGTGTGGAAAAAAAAAATCCTCGACCTCCCATCGGGGTCGGGAATTTGAACTTAGGTTCGGGGTCGCAGTCAAGCGGCTAACGCTTGGCTGATGGGCATACTCGAAATTCTATTCCTCAAACATAAAATGAACAGTGAGAATATTCTGCAAATTATTCCGTAGATCGTGGAATACTGATAAAAATCTGGACTATTTACCTGAGCAGCGATAAATTTTTTTAATGAAGTTAATAATGCGGTTTTAATGATTGCATTTCTTTTTTGAACTGTTAGGGATTTTCTACGGTTATGAACCGTTACTCATGAAACTCAGCGAGTTCCTTGGATTTCTTTTTCTAAATCATCTCCGAGATTATACTTTAAAGGTCGATGTACCAGAAAAACAGTACTAATGACGGAATGTTACTTTCATGTGAGTGGTATGTACCAATTTAATTCTCTTGCCAGTAGCTTTTCAACAAAACATTCCTCGCCGTTATATTTGAAGGTTTTTTTTTTGTTTTTGTTTTTTGTTTTTTAAGGTGGAACTTGAATTGAGATGCTTTTGATTCAACAACATTCAACAACCGACAATCTTGTTTCAGTATTTAAATTCTTGCTACAAAGCTCTGCTAATAAAATTTTGACTCAAATTAAAAATCGTAATCTTTTTGTTTTCTTATAAGATAATAATTGATGTGAAAAAAAGGAAATAGTAAATTTCCGAGATGGCTGCTATCGTTACCACTTATTATTAAAGTTAAAATGTACCGGAACATGCCATGCAGGCGCACGGTTGCGCGAGAGGTTTAGGCTCACAACGATTCTCGACCAACGGGACTAGTTAGAGCTTGGATTGTCAGCCAGACGCTCGTCCGCATTTAAGAAACCCGATACCCCCACTTGAGAGAGGGCTGGGTGAGACCTAGGGTCGGTCTGGAGGAGAAATAACCATGGAGAAATCCCCAACCACCGCCGGGAATTGAACCCGGGTTTCTCCAGTCCGCAATCCAGCGTCTAAACCACTGGATTACCGAGCCCACTCATTATTAAGTTCTGCAAATTATAGATTTGCCAACCTTCAGTGACTAACCTTTGAATATCACCATCATTTCTCCATTCGTTATCATAAAAAAAAAGTAAGATAGGAAAAAACTGCCATAAACCACATTAAGTTTCTGACCAAAGTACCATATAAAATGAAAGAATTTAATTCTTTATAAAAAGAAAAGATATTCGCTTACGATAAACGCAAGAAATATATGGGTGAATCTACGGAAAACCTGTAATTCGTGTCACAGAGCAATAAATAGAAAATGATTGAAAATATTTGTCATTTTTCAAAATCACACATTGAAGTACAAAATATACTATAGTTTAGTATAATTTTTTTTTTTAATTTTATGGAATTTCCTAAAAAAAAGTTGTCCACAGAAGGTGATTCGTCACTTCCGTGGACTGTCACAAGCTTCTAAAGATCCAAACTGCTTTATTTTTGAATATTTTTCAGGTAATATACATATTGTGAAATCAGAAAATATATAAATTTAACATAATACTGAGTGAAATTTTTTTCGAATTATCAGTAAATTTTTTTTGCAACCTCAAGTCTTGTCAAGATTTTGCCATCACTTTTGTGGACATTCCTAAACTTTCTAAAAACTCCACCCAATGCGCTAGTTGTCTTCCATTTCACTTAAAAACAAAAGTTTACACGGCGATTTTGGATTGGGAAGTGATTTTGTTCGTCTGAGTCGCACATTTGTTAGGAAAATATTACCTTTTTATTCATTTTTCGTAATTTGCACAGCTCATCCCATCACTTCTGTGGTCTTGTTTAGAACCTAATTTTTCTGTGGAAAAATGATTATTTCTAGGCATGATAATTGAAATATGGTAAACTTAATTTTCTGAATGACATGTGTTCCTAAACCTCAAAATGAAGAGCACATGGGTCAAGAAACATAAGTTTTCGTCACTTCCGTGGACATCACTTCCGTGGACATTTGGGGTCCATGGAAATGATGATCATCAACAATAGAAGATACTATGTTTTTCACGAAGACTTGTCTTTCACTTCCAGTCTTTGTTAAATGCCAATAAGGATATTTATAATTATATAATGTATATATAATATAATATAAGATGTATATAATTATATCTTTACATTTTTATAGACGTTTAAGATTGACAGTCTGATTCATTTTTATTGTACATGATTTCCTATTTTATTTGATAAAAAGTTCTTTTAATTCATAAATTATAGTCTTCTATTTATTTATTTCATAGTTTTTCCCACGTAAATTCACTATTTCGAATATAATTTATATTAAAATTCGACATCGTTATCAACACAAGTCACTTCAGTGAACATAGCCTACCATCATTTTTTTTTTTTTTTTTGAAAAATAATCAAAATGCGTTGACCTGAACCACATATATCATGGATGTAAGAACGTCAAAAGCAATCATCTCAATTTTTTTGAAAAGGAAATCTTGTAATTTAAAATCTCAAAAATTTTTGACTGAAATTGCAGGTTTTCTATATTCACCCATATACCGTATTGGCCCGAATATAGCGCGAGGTTTTTTTCCGAAAATACAATCTCAAAAACAGCACTCGCGTTATTTTCGCAGTCTTGCATTTTCTTTTGATTTGTTTTATTTTTCTTGAAATGATTTCGAAAAATTGGGGGTCGTGTTATATCCGAGGTCGTGCTATATTCGGGCCAATACGGTACTACGGAGCTTAATTAACATGTAGCTGATTTAAAATAGCACTTGATTCCTCGAAAAGAAGAAAAGGTGTGAAAAGAAACCAACTGTTCTCCTCTCCTTTTTCTTGTAAATCAAGAAAAATGATTTTTTTGCACATGAATACAGTGAGTTATCAATTTTATAGGTTCGTTATTTAATACTATTATTATTGTAGATGCACTTAATAAATTGACAACCCAGTTTAAATAGGATTATTAAGTAAACCTATTTAATTTACTTCATTTAAAACCGTAATTTATTTCATCTAACTTATAAACTCGTGACACCTAATTTGTACACCTTATCTTAATCTCAAGTGAAATGAAATGAGATTAATTAGAGTCGATATAAATTAATTAATTCAAACGGAACCTTATTGGATGAAAATTATGATTAATAGAGATTTTAATTTAAAAAAAAAAAAACCAACAAGAGTTCAAAGTTCCCCACTTTTTTTAAAGCTGCCTAAAAGCTTTTTGGTTTTGTTTTTTTTTTTCAGTAAAATTTTACAATTCATTGTTTTGCTTTTAATTTCTTCGTAATAACTGAATTTTAATTTCAAAATATAAAAGCTTCAAACATTCTCATCCCCCTCTTTCCAAATAACTCACCTGTCAAAGAATGCGTTTTACAAAACAATACAAGGAGATGATGAATGTAATTCCTAAATCATGATGGCAGTATCATTGAGGGAGGGAAGAGAAAATAAAATAATACTCCCTGTATGCATTTTAATCAGCTTAAAAGGGCTGTTAGCTTGTAGGTCTATAATTTACCCATTGGATGCCCCGTTAATTGTTCTATGCTCAGTGTCGCTTAGGAGGGTGGAAATGCGACTGAGATGTACAGCGTTATCAAATATTTATTGACAGTTTCAATTTTCGAGAGTTAGCGTAGCTGTGAAAGAATGAATCATCCGCAGGGCAAAGAGTGCTGGTCTTCTACAGTGCATCAAGAATCGATTTGATTGATTTTTTTTACCCACTTACATTTATATTAAGGAGTTACTTGTGTTTGGAGATCAGGGGAATATATGGTGACAGTATTTGGAAAGAATGTTTCATTGTTGCTTGGCTCCAGACATGTGTAATTCATCAGTGTAGGCGTGGATGCTGATTGGAGACAGCAAGAAGCAAACAAAACTGTAGTTATTATAACTTCAACTTCGTCTCAGTTTAAATCGAAATAATTGCGACAGCGATCTCTGTTGTGATTACATGAAATACAATATGGCTGTGTCCTGTTATTTTGTGAGTGCTTTAGACCTAATTTTATGCCACTCACAGAAATAATATTAATATCTTAAAAAACTATAAGCTTGGTATATTTATAATATTAAGGTTTTTAAGATATTAATTTAATTTCTGAGAGTGACATAAAATTAGGTCTAAAGCACTCACAAAATAACGGGACACAGCCATATTGTATTCACCAAACAAAAATTAAGCCGACGCACCTGCTTATAAACTGAATGACGTAATTTATTAAATAACGACTATAGTTTCAAGTATATATATTGAATACCCATCTTCAATATAACTTGAGTTATGATTGTAATAACCATATTGTATTTCATGAAATTACAAGAGAGGTCGCTGTCGTAACTATTTCGATTTAAACTGAGACGAAGTTAAAGTTTAAAATACTTAATATTATAAATATATCAAGTTTCAAGAATTTACAGCATCATTTTTTTTTATAAAGTATGTTACAGATTTTTATCGCTCTTTAACATTTTCTCGTTTAACTTAATTTTTAAGCCTGACATGCTTCCATTAGAGATGAAAAAACTATTTCATAATAATTATAAAATGCTTACAAAAAAATTATAGTAGTAATTGTACTGATACTATTTGTAATAGCAGGGTGACCGGGAAGTTCTCTTACCCCTTCATATACTGTAATAATA
>JAFIDM010006943.1:36291236-36304242 GCA_023159025.1 Thereuonema tuberculata | reverse complement strand
TTGTTTTGTTTTTTGTTTTTTATTTACTTCATATCCATAAAATATTCAAGGGTTAATACTTATCAATGCAATTAATAAAAGTTAGTAAATATTTATGGTTATTTTATTGTGATAATTTATTGTTTCAAAATTGATGAAACCGGTTTAATGAGATACTTATTATCACGAGTATTATGATATAAATCAATCTCAATATGTTGAATATAATGTGTTAAGTATCACTTTTCTTTACCACTTTTGGGCAATTATTTGTAAATAAAAAAATTCAAGAAACTAAAAACCACTCAAAGCTCGGCTTTGAAAAACGAATTTGTTGCCAAGAAAATATTTCAACTGAGTGATTGATAAGGATTCCTCTTCCATAACTCCTGTCTTTCATCGTGATTTATGCCATCCCATAGGACATCTTTTCCAAGCAACGGGATTCCACACAGTCATTGTTTCTGATTAGAATTACGTTAACACATCTACGTTAAAAGCATTGCATTTAATGTATTAGAAAAGGGAGATATGGCTGTCTGGATTTAGTGGCAGTAAATTCAGAAGTGAAATAACTGTTAAATGTAAAAAAAGATATTTTTAAGCTTTTTGTAGACTTCGTTAATATTTAATACTCTACGGTTAGTATTATATGACTGCAAAGTTACACCAGCAGAAGATTAAAAGAGGCTTTATTTCATCTTTTATTCAAATTCCAGCAATGAAACTTGGAAATAAAAGTTTTATCTTCATAAACAAAATTGAAACAAAAAAAATTTTCTTCATAGACATTATACAAGCTTTATTAGTTTTTCTGTGTTCTTTTCTTGAAAGATAGACAACCATTCAATTGTACAGATGTCTTAACTGGGTTTCAACTTATTAAGGAGTGAACAGAATAAATAACGGAAAGGAGCTCTGATTTCTAACTTCTGTGGGACTGGATTTGTTTTTCAATGTTTAACAACATTTATGGTAATAATTTATGGTAATAATTTAACAACATTGTGGTAATATGAAGATTTTTGCTGCATGGAATCTTTCCGTTCTAATCTCTTTGTAGATTAAAGAAGATAAGATTAAAAAATTCTAAATATCTAAAAATTTTCGATAAATGCGCTGTTTCTCGGGAACAAAATAATTAACATTTCATGAAGAAAGTAATTGATTTACGTATTTACACTTACATTTACACTTCCTCTACTTCTGGAATCGTTATGAATTAGAGTACGTGAAAATGTCTTGTGATAAAAAACTGAAAATTGTTATGTTAGCAAAAATTCAAATGTATATACATGAGCTTTCAGAGTACTTATTTCTTATACAAACAATTTCAAAAAGTCGAGCATTATCGTATCTTTCAAAAGTATATTTATGGAATTTTGTACCGGGAATTAAAAACAGACTGTTTCAACCTTCCTAGGTGTCATCCGTTTGATTCGCCCAGTACTCAAAGAAACATATACAAAGAACAAAATTAAACAAAATTCTAAAAATTTAATTAATTTTTTCAGACAAATTTATGGTGTCTGTTTTCAGCAGATATTGTAATTTGAGTATAAATAGGGACTTTTCGCTTAGAGGTTTTCACGACTTAAAAAAAAAGGCAATAAAAATAATAAAGAATTTAAAAAAAATAATAAGAAAAATAGACTTTAAGGGCTTTCAGGAGAACCTTGCTTATTTTTCATGAAAACTAACGATACTTACTTTGATTTCATCTTTATTTAAGTCATTTACATTGGAGAGTTCTATGTTGTCCTTAATCTGGATTGCAATACTTTAAATTGTTATGTTAACGAATAAAGATCGATACATGTTTCTGCTAAAGTATCACAAATCTTAACAAACAAGCTTTAAATTTCTAGCGTGCGTCCATTATTAGTACGTTATTTAAAGATATATGAAAGCCAAACTAATGAAGCCTTTGTTTGCCATTGTGAATTCATTAAATAGTTTGCATTGATAATGCATTTTATTTCACACGAAACATTAACATTAGAAGTAAATGATGCAAAATAAAATTTTCTGGCATGCTTATTTGGAAGCACGAACAATTAGAATTGCAGATCCTGTTAAAGAATGCAGTAACAATAGCCTACATTAAGTTCCAGAATAAACAAAAGAATGTTAACAAACTGAAAATATTTTACGATTATTTACTTTTATCAAGTATTCATTTCTACGAACCTCTGTAGAAAGATTAAAGTTAGAATACAATTTACACTTGAAAGTTAATCAACTGTAATGTAAACTGTTTATGCAAATTAAATTCTACCATAAAATTCCTATGATTTGAAATTCGATAAATCACACCACTGGAGTAACGTAAGGTTGAAAAGAGATAACTGATAACATCACGAAACAACAAAGAAGGTTCAATGAAGAGACACACATTAATCTGTCGGACGAATGCTGTCTCTCTATTATCAGAAGCCGTCTCTATTACACCCGAGAACAAATAAATCTATCATGTCAGCTTCAAAAGAACGTGATCCGTTTTTTGAAAACAAAAATGTGAAGAGAGCTAAAGTTTCTTTTTCGATTGTAAGAACTTCTAAAGAATTTGGATTTTTTTGTAAAAGTCCTTTTAAGGGTTTAGACTCCCTAATTCTTTGGGAAAAAATAACAAAAGATAAATGGCTGCAACGTATTCGAAAGACATAACTAAAGGTGATTCTTAAAGTGATTCTGAACTGCAGCATTAATGTAAAATTTGTTCAGTACGATATTTGGGGTTTGATACTAAAATTTGATTGCTGTAGTGTAGCTAGGAATCGAAATTCGAGCCAGACAATTTGCTGATATTACTGCTTAGGAGGGCTATATTTATTAAAATATTTACTAAAATCTACTAAATAGTATTACAGTGAATTAAAACGGCTTTTGACAAAACACTGTCTACATTTTGTGCATGTAGTAAGAGTAAGGAATTAAAAAGCGATAAGAGAAGATTAATTAAGAGTGAAATTTACAACCACAGACAGGTTGTAAAAGATGACATTGAGAGATTTTCTGACGTTTTGAGCTATCTCATATGTCGGGATGTGATATATCAAAACAGATCTACCGTGAGATGCTTGAAACATCTGAAACTCTTAATACTTCCATTCCTATTTGGAATGGACATTCCTAACTTACTGAAACGCAGTACCTTAAGCAGTGAAGAAAGAGGAAGAAATAAGCATTACATAGGGTGTTTTTTAAAAGTACCGACAAATGTCAGTGACACGTTTTACAAAGAGAAATCAGTTAAAAATGGGCAATAAACATAGGGTCGGAATTGCATCGTTTACGAGTCAATACCCATTATTATAAAGATTTATTATCTATTAGCAAAATTTCTGTTCATCGTACGGGTTACAATGACATGGATGAGAAAGACATTGAAACTATAACATCACTTCGAAACTTTCCCAGTTAGTACAAAAACGCGTGATACGTACAAAGTAATGTTATATTTGAATTTTGTAACTCGAGATCCCTAACTTTCCGTGCCTTTCTCCCTGCTTCACACCCCTATCACTTCAAACCTTCCTCAGTTCGTAAAAAAAAAATCATGTGATCATTACAAATTTATATCTAAAGCAAAAAATTTATATCTAACTCGAAAACCTTCGAGAAGTATCCTTCAACAATGTTTGCCTATCCCCTCACCGTATAGTTCTAGTTTTTTGCCTCCCGGTTAATATGTGGCGGTATTATGTACAACAATATTTTAGTTCCGATTGTCTCCACCAGATTAATCTGTGGCGTTGTTTTTATACTGACTTTCTTTGTAAAACACATCACTGACCTTTGTCGATACCTTTAAAAACACCCTGTATGTATGTATCTAATGACTGATGCAGGGAGGGTCATTATAATAGTTACTTTAAGAGAAAATTATCATTAAGACAATTACATTTGTTTTATACTTTTTTTTATCAAGTAATAGGAAATACTTAAAAATTTTAGTAAAAAAATAAATATTCATAAATCACATATTTAGCTATAAAGTGAACTGTGCCACGTTACTAGGCGGAACCATTCGTATCCAGCTACATCCCTGGTACACCCATTGAAAGTAATAGAAATAGCAACCAAAATAAAATACTGAAAATACCTTAAATTGAAGCAATGCAGTATTGTTTTATTATTCTGGTTTATTTGGTGGGATTAATTGACTCGTCAAGAACTTAGAAGATTTGATCAGGGAAAAAGACAATACTAGGCATGCCATCATGCTGAAAAAATGAAAAGAAGCGTCGTTTGTTGATATATAAGATTTTTTTGTTTTTAGATGATGATCTGTTACTTCTCATACATCTCAGCTACCCGATTCGAAATCTTTGCTCAGGATTTCACATCACGGACGTAAACTTTACCTAATGCAGCCCTGACCGAAATCTATCACGAATTCTTATACTCCTCAGAATCAATAACAGTCGTTTCTCGATGACCAAATGTTTTCTGTGGAAAAGAAGAATTTAAAAAAAAATGAAAATGAAAATGAATTGAAATTGAATCATTAAATCGCAAGCAGAAACGATCATTAGATTTTACTGGAGTCTAATAAGTGATTTTTTTATGCTCAGTGGATCTTTAAATATTGTTTAAATATATTGTATTGTTTAAATATTGTGTTTTTGTCTTTATTTTTTCTTATTAACATACTTTTGTTAATTATATTAAGGTTAGCGCAAATCTAACAACTTACGTTTCTCGGTTATGTTGTTTTCATGTTCTTCTTTCCAAGCCATGGTGAGCAAAGAAACTGTCAGTAATAAGGCTGTTATGTATATTGGCATCTCATTGTAATATTCTCATCCAGTAAGTAGCCTAGACCTAATTTTAATGCTAAAGTGTTTATAATTTTTATGTTAGTGTTTTCTTGTGATTAAATTGGAAAAGAAGTCTTCAAAAATGGCGGATAAAAATGATAAGAAAAATAGGAAGGCTATTGCATTGGATACTAAACTGAAAATGATTAAACTCAGTGATCAAGGTGTACCACAAGAGATAGGCCGAAGGCTAGGTTTTCCTCGTGAACAATATTACGAAATATAACAGAAAATTCTTGATGAAAGAATTGACGATCCAGTGCAATTATGTACTGACTCCAGAATCTAACCTTTCCTAGGTCCGGATATTGACTGTATTAACATAGCTTAATGCTCAAATCATACAGTGGAAGAATATTGTAGGATCCAAAACTACGCAGTTAAATTATGCAGTGTTTACCGCAAATGATATTCCTCTACATTTTAAATTAGTGCTGCTGAAAGCAATTTCTGATTTCTCAATTTCTGAATTTGTTATCTGATATTTTTCTTTGGAAGATGGCCTGTTATGAGTTGTATTATTTTGTTGGAAAAGTCAGATTCATCCTTAATACAAGCTATGACCGATTCATTATCTTGGAGTGTCAGGGCTTGTGTCGAGGTTGCGATCAACAATTTTAAAATCCCATTCATTTAGAAGAAGCCAAAATTTAAGATTTCATCTTGAAGAAACAAATTTTATAAAAAATTGTATTTTCATCGTTAATGGCAATTCTTTGATTTTTAAAATTTATTATCTCTTAATCATTATCTTTTTCTTTTTAAAATTGTAATTAAAGCCAACCTGTAAAATAATTAATTCATACTCAACCAGTATAATTTCAGATGTTTATTTCTTTTCAATGTCTTATTCCAACGACACACGGCTTTAGTTTTCAAAGGCAATCCTTTACACGGCAATGTACCCTTTTGATTATCTCTGAAATTCCTAAAATCAGCTTACGTTAGTTCATTTAGCAAATAGAATCCCTTTAAAGAAGATGACGACTTTCAACCTACTGTATAGTGTCGTATCAGAATAGCACAAGTCTCAGAATTTAAGTTTTATGATCTTTGCCTGAACCAACTCAAGTTATTTTATATAATTTATATAATATCAAGTCCCGTTTTTCCTGTCAGTTTTGGTCTAAGCCTTCTATATCCTAAAATATTGCAGCCCAGAGTAATTATATAGATTCTTTTCTTTAATGTTGATGACTAAAGAAATTTAAGAGATCTGGATTGATTTTTGAAGTTGGATTTCCTTCCAGAAATCTGCTACCTTTACTAAAGTTAAGATAAAGCTTAGTATTGCACTTCCTAGTCTACTTCTGGACCTATAAAATTTTTATTATCAACGTGGATCTTCTTGTTAAAGAAACGCTTTAAATTTATTTTCAGTACCACTATTTATTAACAGGAAATTATAAACTCGCATTATTTTAATGTTATTTATAATTTGAACAGAGTTTCTAAATAAAAAAACCTTCACATTCTTTTAGACTGTTAAATGAATGAATATTAGTACCATTCTTTAAACATTGAGAGAAAGAATGACTTTTGTTTTTTTTTTCACTTTCACTGAATTTCATTCGGTTTCACTGAATCTATTACTAATGTTTTCCAAAAAACTGTTTTAAAGAAATCTCTCTTAAAATAAAAAGCGGCCAAATAGCTATTTTTTATAAGGAACTAGCAAAACACCCGTGTTTCGCGCGGTTTAAAGAAAAGAGTTGTCCTGATGTGAAGATGGAAGAAATTGTAATTGTGAGATCACTTCGAACCTTTCCGAGTTAGTAAAAAATTACATGATAGTTACAAATGAACTCTACATTCGTATTTTATAACCCGAAATCACTGTAAATATTAAATATTCGAGATCGGAGAATATAAGATTTCCTGCCCTTGTCTGCCTTTCTCCACCCCCTAAGGGAAAAAAATTGACAAACCATGAGAAACCATTTAACCTTTAACAGAAGCCTTAAAATTTAAAGATTCTTATGTTTAACAGTTTCAGTTGTGCGTTCGATGAATCAGTGAGGACACCTACTTTAATACAGAAACCCATCCTCTCTGTTCACCCTTCGGGTATTTTTTTTTTCGAAAAACATTCGAACATGTATTTCTTCATTTTGTAGGAAGAGTTCCCCGAGTTTCACGCTTTTAGCTTAAGCAGTTCCCAAGATGTGCGGGCCATTCAAGAAATCCCTAGCATCCCCAGATCCTCTCTTTACTACCGTTCAGGCCCTCTCTCTTACTCCTTTGGGCACTTTTTTTTATTTTTGGAAAAAAACATTACGTATTTTTTTATTTTTTAAAATAGGGTTTTTTCCGCGTTTCATGTTTCTAGCTTAAGCGGTTTCTGGATAAAGGATCAAGAAAGTTTGCCCTCCCGTTTACATCCTTAGGACGCGAATATCAAAAATTTGTTGAGTACGTATCATTTGGATTTCGATAAAAAAAGAACACTCGTTCAAATTTCGTGTTTCCAACTCAAGCGGTTTCCGAGAACGTGGTTTCCAAGAAAGTTGGCCCCACCATTTACACCCGTTAGGACAGGTGTGATATCGAAAATTCGTCGAACAAGTATCTTTTCAACTTTGACAAAGAACACTCATGTCAAATTTCGTGGTTGCAACTCAAACGGTTTCCGAGATATGCATATCCTTCCATAAAGTTGCTCTCCCCACTTATCAGTGAGAACCTACGTGGCAAGGGAACCCATCCGTTAAATTTCAAGTTGCTACGTTCAGCGGTTCGGCTGTGTTGTGATGAGTGAGTGAGTGAGTGAGTCAGTCAATGGGTTTTGCCTTTTATTTACTAAGATAACTTTTCAAATAATTTCTTAGTGCATTTAATTTCTAAAATCATATTAATCAGTTAAATGATTTTTTTTTCTTCAGGCTTTTAGTGTCTTGTGCCTGAAGAAATGTTATCGTAAAGAGAAAATCTAAATTTCTTAGATTTTTTTCCCTAATGAGATGGAGTTACATGAGTTGATAATAATTTTCGACATTGTTACATCTAGAGCACATTGTACCATTACTGATATTATACGAAATGCTTTAATATATATATTTCTAATTAAAATTCTTTATCTAATTGATGAAATAAAAGCTGCCTGGTTGTTCTTCATTCGAGATACTGATATATAATTTCATTGTATTCAATATTACTGTTAGTTTTTAGGTAATAGAAATTTGAATATGATTAAATTTATCAGAAAACATATCGATTCTGCCATTTCTTTTACATCTTGCATGTTTTTAAATAAATATATATTTAAGACTGGAAATTTTTATTAGATATCCGCTTTAGTGGAACATATTAAAAGCGTTTCTATATTTACTGTAATATTTTGTGAACAGCATGATATCGATTTCTTTCCGATTCTTTCAAGACTTGAGCCACTTCAGATAACCACGTTGTTTTTATTATATCTCTTGTGATGCTTACAAACACGTGCCGTCAACTGAAACTAATAAATTTTTTCTTTACAAACGACAGAGTATTTACTCATTTGTTTTTACTTGCTTTTTTTGTTAGCTATTTCGGCTCAGACAGCAAAAAAGCAACCAAGAAATATTAGCAAAAAAAAGCAAATACTAATTAAATAATAACTGAAATAATAATAATTGAATGAATAAATATCTTAACGTTAAATTAAACAACAATCATTTTAAGTTACATTAAAATTATATTAAACGCCCCGTCAACAATGATTGGATAACAATGTGACGGCTTTTAAACTAGGTGGGGTATTTGTCCGTCGGATAAATTACATGACTGATAGCAAATTAAAATGAATATATTGCTAGGAACATTTATGAATTTGTATATTGGAAGGCTTGATTAGAACTCACATTGCGACTGAAAATCCTAAAGTGAGTTCAAATTCTAGCATCATTTAGCAAATGACCTTTACTGTCGGTTTTCTTTATTTTATTTTTTTGTTGAGTACTTTGATGTTTCGTGAACGCTAAAATGCAACAAAAGATGGTGATGAGAAAATACCGTCTCGCTTAAAAAACCTCACAGGATTGCGAATGCGGGCACACACAGATAGATCTGCCCTGTAGTAGATGTGAGATTTACAGGGCAGCTCTTCTCCGTTAAACACAGGGAAGAGCGTTACCTTACGCACAGACAGATAGATCTGGAAAACTATTTAATAATTTCTATTTAATAAAATGGTTTAGATGTACGATGAATAAATGAGGAAATGATATAATGATATACAGTATATTTAACAAATAATTTGAATATAGTCTGCATGGCCTAATTATCTATATACTGTATATCATTACATTATACTTTACACCACTATATCATTTCTTCATTTATGTAGACATTTTCGGATAAAGTACCTGACTTTGGATTAGAAGTTTGCAGGTTCGATTCCTGTCGCGGATGTTTTATTGAAGAAATTATTTTCTATTTTCACAGAAAGGGAGAGAGCTTTACGTTATTGTCTACAGGGAGAGAGCTTTACATTACTCACAGACAGATCTGAAAAACTAACTCAGAGATGAGAACAGGAATTGATCTAATGATATATAGTATATATTTTAAATATCATTGCTCTTTTTACTGTAACTTCTTAAATAAGACAAGTTACTTCTTCCAGTAAGCGCTTCAAGGAATATAAAAAATGAATGTAAAAGATTTGAATATTACTTAACCATTGCTGATATTACTGAAATTCCGTTGTTGAGATTGTATTATTTGTAATAATTAAAATTGATTTATATATTTTTGATTATTAAAAAAAATACCTTTTTTTTTTTTCATTACTGTCATTTGGTATGTGCAATCTTCTTAGAGAAGATTGCGTCTATGACAGTCACAGAGGTGTAATTTTACCAAAACCTGAAGACACAGGGTCACATTTACTTTATTAAAGGGCGTTTCTCATCTCGCATGGCTTTAAGCAGCTCTTTATGGTCTTTTCACGACTTTTCTAACGACTGGCAAGTGCTGCAAGACAAAGATGGCCAAGTATCTTGAGAATATGTTTTGATGAATCATATGTCGTTCTCTCTGCATTGTTGAAGTATTTATTCTTTCTTCTTTGACATTAATAACATATATATGACATTATAAGCTGAAAAATTAGGAAAGAAATGAGATAAGTATGCTAACTTGAAATTTTTCTTTTTTGTTTATTGGAAAAATTAATTTTTCGCCCGACTTCAGGGCCTATTACCAATATCCGGAAGATATTTTCGATTTTTGTTTTGTTTTGTTTATTTCTTTAGTTTTATCGATTCAGTAAATTATAATTAAATAAAAATCCTTGTTTGTCTCTCATTTATCTTAATGAATTTTTGTTTATTTTGTAAATGCATTCATTCCCGTATAACTGATCACTGTCAATACTGTAAATGAATATTTTCTTTGTAATACGCCATTCAATAATGGAGTTTAAATATCGCTTTCATTACTGTAGTAATGTAAAGAGAAGCGAAGCCCTATAGAGATATTGTTAGAGTTAAAATATATCTACACGGAAATATTTTATTGGAGATATTTTGAATAATTTAATTGCAATTCTTGTATGTAAATACTTGCATTTTTTAAATTACTAGGCCGTCCCTGTGTACACGCGCTTGTGTTTTTATATCATACAAAATTTGGTTAAGTAAGAGTATTATATTTAAAATTTGCAATGTTTCAGCAATTGTAGTTCTAATTGTCATTTTCGAATTACAAATAAACAGACGGATCGGAAATAAATAAAATCTTGAGATTAAAAAAAAAAAAAAAAGGTTGAATACATTCATTATTGATGGGGGGAAGGGGAAGGAAACATAAGTCAAAAAACAAGTCAAAGTTAGTTGTAGTCCCGATGGCCTAATAGATAAGACGTCTGACTTCAAATCAGAAGATTGCAGGTTCGATTCCCATCGCAGATGTTTCATTGTAAAATTATTTCTATTTTCCATCCTCAAAGGAAATTGCGCCGGACAGACGGAGAAATAAAAGATTTCAGTAACATAGATTCTAACTGCAAAGACTTTTAGTTAAATGTATCTTTTAATTTGGATCCTACATCCTTGTTATATGTTTTCTAAAACTTTTTCTCAAATGATTGACTTCAGATTTTTCATTTCAGTCGAAGTAACTGTAATTTCTTCTAATCTAGGATCGTAAATTTAAAGAAAACAAAAACAAACAACAAAACTATTTATGTTTAAGAAACTGAAGTTGTTAGTTTTAGACTGTTTAACGTGATCTCGCAATTTAACTTTAATACAGAAAGAAGCCTTAGGTAAGAGGCTAGAATTCCAGAACAACATCGTTATAAATGAATGCTTTTCGAACAGCCATTACAACACTGGGCTGCCATCTTTAATTCGCTTGTTTCATATTCAGTTATCGAAATTTAATTCGTTTATACAATACGACTTCAACGACTAACTTTATGAACAAGGTTTGTTTACCATCAGCACTCAAGAGCAATGCGCATTCCAATTTTGTCTCCCTAATCTCATCATTTAACTGTCAAATCGAAACGTTGGCCCGTTGTTAATGTCATTCAATGCGTAATGTAATTTAGCAGTTGTGATGATAGCTGTAGAGATGATGGGATATTTATTTATTTACATTCTCATTTTCAAAAATGGAAAACTTGGCATTTCGAACAAATTTTTACGAAGGGAAAGTTACCAATAATTTTGTTTTTGATGCAGAAATTGCAAATAATTTTTGTTTTATTTGAAATGACATTAAGAGAATAGTGTTTGTTCGCAGTAATGTACTTAAAGTTCCAGAGACGTGCTACACTTTACCATTGCGCAGCAGAAAACAATAATAATAATAATGTCCCAGAAATACCGTGTATTTGTAAAATTAATGTTTTTAATTGGATGATCGTATTTTTGATTTAAAGACATCGATTTACCGGAATCAACGGCGTGGTGAGCTATTGGCAGACTGGAAGCTGGTCAGACACGGCAAGTGGTAGCAGAAGCCCTTGGAGTGGCACGACTTTGGAATCGATTCCAAAGTATAGGAAGTGTTCGAAGAAGGCAAGGTCAAGGCCGTCCACGAGCAACTAAAGCAAAGGGCAACCGTTAGCTATTGTTAATAGCACGTTGGAACAGTAATTCAATCATTGCTTCTTTCTGGCCTTCTCTACTGTTACGTCGTCCTACAAAGAAATCGTTCAGAACAGATAATAGGAACAAATTGTGTTGAATTATTACGGCAAATTATTGTAATTATTAAAATTCTATTGTTTCAATTGTAGAGTTAACAAATGCTTTCAACAAGTTGCAAGCTGAAAGGTGAAGCGTTTCTGTTACCAGGCACTGATTCCTTTTCTGTGATTTTCTTTTAATCGATCATTCATTATGTCATATTCGAAGGATCTAGCTTACTTCCTGTCCAGAAACGGTGACGCTTCTAATAGTCGCAATGCCTCAAGCTTTCGAGTAGAGTAGTTTTAATCAATGAAGAATTTTTCGAAAACAAAATTTCTTTACCTTCCAAAGGTATTAAGGTAATAAGTTTAACAATTCGGCTACATAATATTTTACAATGCACTTGAGAACAACACACTTGCTATATGATTAGATTGCATATGATATCATTGTCATAATTTTCATAAATAGGTGATATAAAAATATGATTTATGATATAAAATTTATAAAAAATGTGAATATAGAACAATTTTCTACAATAAGAATTAAATTTTGTGTGAGAATTATATTTTTCTTTTGCATAAGTTTCTACAATGCAAATCTTGTAACAATACTTTATTTTAGTTAGTTGCAAACAATGAAGTTGTCGTAAAGCAATATTTAAAAAAAAAAATTAAAGGGCTCCATTTTATAGGACATGAATGGATTAGCTAAAATGAATGAATAATAGATTTGCCAAAAGGATTAATTCCTATTGCTCAAGATAATGAAACATTAATAGAATTAGATAAAAAATTCATTGTCTAAATTCCAATGTCTCTGTGTGGAATTTTTTTTCACCTGGTCTCGCGAATTTCTTGACAACGATACAATTGGGAAAGGTTTCAGATATTAAAGTTAAATTGTCCCTGCTCCTGAATATGCAAACAAAGTATTCAGAAGATCCATTAAAGGGTTCAAAAGTTATGAGGGGAGGAGGAGATACAAACAATCCTGAGGGGAGGAGGAGATACAAACAATCATATACACATAGACACACACACACACACACACACACACACACACACACACACACACACA
>JAFIDM010006943.1:36247344-36291226 GCA_023159025.1 Thereuonema tuberculata | reverse complement strand
ACACACACACACACACACACACACACACACACACACACACACACACATAGGCTGAACGATCTGATCAAAGAAATAGAAAGAAATGTGTATTTTAAATTGATTTTAATTATAAATATTTTTCAAAGTTATTGGAATTACCTAATTCAAAAAAGGAACTAAAAAAATCGTAAAATTACAAGAAACATTAAAATATTCAACGAATACTTTTTACGTTCAACGTAAACTACTGCCGTTCCGACATAGTCTTGTGCTCTAGCGGCGACCTCTTACCAGGCTGATGCATCGGAACATGGGTTCGAATCCCGGTGCCATCATATCATTTACTTCATTTCCTTTCCTGTGAGCATCTTCTTCACTTTCACTTCCTGTTTGAAGACATTCCATAATGGTTTCTTGAAAACTCCCTCAGTATCTGTTCCAAAACATCTAGCAATTGGTATAAAACGGATCTTCCCAACCCGTGTGGTCAGTGTGGGAGGTTAAGACCAATCCTCCCCTCCTCCATGTGGGAGGAGGCCTAGAGCCAGAAATGGCTATAAAAAGGGCTGAAAAAGAAGAAGATACATGTATTGCGCTATCGCTGTGCTGACCAAGTCGTTGGCTTCACTGCAGAACTTCTTTCGGTCAGAACAGTGGCGTCACCTCCTGCCTCGTTTTTCGTTGCCCCTATGGGAGTTTTCCTTCTATTTCTTTGAATTGATGACCTTCAATTCACTGGGAAAAAAGGACAAAAATAAATATGAAACAAGATAAGAAAAAAAAAAGCTTGATTCTTTTATTAGAATGTTTTTTAATTCAAAGATTTTTTTTTTTATTATTTAACAGATAATTTAACAATAACTTAATCGTTTCTAAAAATTCAAAATTTATCAAATGATAAATATTAAGAAGATATTTTTTTCACGTAATTTTTTTTTATGGTAATGAGAGGTTTTTATACTTATTATTTATTTAATTCTGTAATTATTTACTTGTTTAATTTTTTTATAGAATTTGAAAATCGTTATTTTAATATTAACGTCATTAAAAACCACTGATCTTTACAATTAACGAGGTGCTTTCGAAATTGCCATAGATAAAAGAAACGGCGCATGAACTTGTGCGAATATCTAAACTGCTCATTTTTCTATTTAAGTTTCCAGAAAGAAAAAGAAATTGAAGCAACCACGATGACAAACTATTAGCATGCATTGCTCGCTTCCAGGTTTAAAACGCTGCTCTTATCGATTCTTGCAGCTTCCAATCACAAGGGGAAACTTCTGGAAATTTCTCAGATAATGGATAAAAAAAAGAAAAGAAAACTTCGACGAAATTTAACAGAAAAAAAATATATTTCCAGTGTTATTCAAAAAAGAAGGAAATTAATCACTTCCCTAGACATTAAAAAAAATTCGTGAAATGGTTGAATTGATATTGATGATGATTAAGTGTTGCAAAATGAAAAATGATGATCCATCACAGGAACCCCTAAAAAATGGGGAAATCAACACTAATCTCAAATAGTGCTGTAATACGATAATTCTTGATCTTTTTTTTTGTAAATTCTAGCCCTTTTGGTTTTCAAAAATCCCACATAGACTTCATTGATTTTGATTTGGGATCATTCTAAAATGAAGAAACGGAATTCTATTTTTATTTCAATTTCGCAATAGTACCTTTATTTAAGAATTTCTTTTTTCTCGGAGTGTTGATATCTCGTACTTAATGTGGGAAAAACATTTTTGAAGTACGGTTGTAGCTTCAACGTAAATTCTTGCTAGGCTGATATATTCCCAGGATTATTTCAGAGCTATGATGTTTTGAAATAGGACACATCTAAAAGGGAAAAACTATTAGGATCTAATGAAAATTCCGAGCACAATAAGCTATGACTGCAATGACTGGATGTTGTTGTTGGCTGCATGTTAGTTATTCTGTTATTGAATTAGAGAATAGTTCAGTCAGTCTGTGCTCTGATAGCCGTATCAGCAATTAAGACTCCCACGCTGAGCTCCTAATAGACCGGTTCTAATGAATCCACCCGCCGAAATACACATAAATATGAGCATCATAGCAGTCGTGTCTTTGTGCATTGCTTTGACGATGAGCAATCGTGTGATTGAAATAGACCCAGTGACCCCCCGTGATGATTACTTTTCGTATCCCTGGGTCCACTGAAGTGTTCTTAGGGGAATCCTGGGAGAGGGGGGACATCAATGCTACGATGACACATCGTTATTAATTTTTTCTGACCTCTGGTAAAGCTAAATGCCCTTCAAGTTTTCTAATGTTTATCTGGAGGTAATACGTTGAACCTATGAATTAAAATGAGCGTTTATTCTAATCTTTTTCTTTAATTTTTAGTCATTTAATCTTGAAATCACTTATGTTTCACGATTTTCATTAGAGAGCATATCATCAGGATTTGAATAGACACTTGGCTTTTGTATTTAGTAATGTTTTCATCGTAATTAAGAAAAAAAGAAAAGCAGTTTGTAACATTTTTAAATATAACTTTTAAAAAATTAAATGGACAGCCTTAAGAACAAATGGAACTTGGACAGTCTTATTTTTTCCGCTTGAATAGTTTTCTCCCTTTGTTCATTTGTCTGCCTGTACGCGCATCATAGTTAAACGGCTGGACGGAATTTGTTATGTAGCTTATTTATAGTCAACTGAAAACATGACCACGATTAAAATAATAAGTGTAGTTTAATAGAATTTGTTGAAATTTCTTTAGCAAGAAAAAAGAATATAGTTAACGACAATAAGAAAGAATTTAAGAACATTATAAAAATACCATATGGAATAAATTTATCTAAAGAAACAAGGTCAGAATGGGAAAATATTAACTTATCTATCATAAGAATTGGAATAAAAAATTTGGGTTCTTTAGTTAAAAAAACCTATTAGTGGATCTTTAATGAATATGATGTGTGTGGTTTATGAATTAAAATTAGATCGTGTGGTAAATTAAAGTTTGGAAAAGCAGGGAGAACTTTAAATGAGAGGGTCAAAGAACATGTAAGCCCGTCCAGGAATAATCACCCCAATATTTCTGAATGGGCAGAACATTGTTTAATTAATAATCACAATCCTGACCCTGAAATAAGATACCTTTTCCAGGAAATAGATAATACTTCTACATTTATACTGGAAGCTTGTGTCATAAATCATTATGATTGTATCAACAAGCAAAAAGATACTGATGTTAATAAGTTCGTCCTTGAAATCTTCCAAGAGATATTGTAAAATTAAATAATTATGATTGTGTTTAATTTTTTCTATTGTTCATTAGAACAACTTAACATTTGTAAAATATCTTGTTTAATACTAATCTTCACTTATCCTTGTTTGAAAAAAATTCGAAAAGCGTTCGAAAAAAATTCTATGATTTTCTTTTTTGTTATGGTGAAAAAAATTAAAACTTTTTTTTTATTATTAAAAAAAAATATTGTATAGTTGGTATGTTATTCGTTATCTTCTTATTACAAAAAATGTATCTTCTTATTACAAATGTTTTACAAAAATGTATTACAAAAATGTTAATGTATTAATCTATGCATTAACTCTCCAAATTTTAAAGTAGAATTTACAATTAAAATTATTAATTCATTTAATATTGTAAATGTTTACAGAAATTCGTTGAAATTATTGACCTGCTTAATTATGATATTAACATTGATCCATAAAGAATACTGATGAACAATTCCATTTATAAAATAAAACAAGCACTCCGCCTATTTTTCATTTGCCATTTATGTCACTGAATCAAGAAAAATACTGTTAAATATTAATCTTCTATTTACATTAAAAGAATTAATTTAACTATAATAACTTTCTTAACTACATAGTTCCCTTTAATTCAACTTACTTTATCTATCAGCGATATATTTTTTTTTTTTCTAAATCTATAAACAAACTTTAGTTTTATCCAAAGTATTTTATACCAAAATGATTATGCAAAACTTTAATTTATTGTTTTGTCAGTTCTTGAAGGTCGAATCATTTAGTCGGCAGATTTCAAGAAACCAATTCCACCAAAAATGAATGTCAGTATTTTCTAATGGAAACATCTTGTCATTTTTTCCCTAAAATATTTCCTTATTAAAAAGTTTTTGAAGGGCACTTTAGAATCATTAATCATCAGCTAATTATAAAAGAGTTATTTCAGATTAATATGGCATTTCAATTATCGAACAATGTGAGCTGTAATTTATTAGATTAATAGATGAATAAGATTAAATTGGCATATTTTGAACCCTGAAATTAATAACCCAACAACAAACAAAAATACAAATTTGAAGTCTACAAAATGAAATTCAATATTAATTAATTTTACATAATGACGGGAAATTCGATTAAATTAACAAATTATTACATTAAATTGACGTGTAGTTCTGAACAGTGGAATTAGTAAACCTAAAAATAAAAGACCAAGTATTAGGTTAATTAATTGTGAATATCTACTGCTGGAAGCAGTATTTGAATTGTTAACAGTCATATTTATTTTTTGAAGATATTTCATCTTTTTTATTTATTTCTAATATCAGTGTGTCATTGTTTCTTTCAATATCTTCATGGATTTTTATTTTGATTCAAAATACTTCAGTAACGCTCTGGAAAAGGAAGAGCTTTTGAAGTGGGCTCTAATCTTTGAACGATCCCATTGCAAAAGGAGGCGCCTTTTTCCATTATTGGTAAGCTTTTGAAGCGTAAGCACATACGTCCATAGGAAACTTCACTTTCGTCTTAAAAGATGCTGTTAGGAGATTTCTCCAAAGACCGCGAGGTTTCTCGAAGAAATGCAAGCAACTTTCTCCCTGCAGACCATCATCTATGGAAATGGACTTGTTTATAGTTCATTGAAATATCCAGGCACTACCTCTGGTAGAGTTTCTTAACATAGATAGTTTCTTAAGGGTAGGAGGCCTCTTGGTACTGGATGGAGTGCAATCCATTTGCATAGCAAATAATTTTTGAACAGATACTTAAAGTCGTTTTACTGAAAAGAGAAAGAAGAAAATTCTTAAAGAAAGTTACACCATACATCCCTCATCATCAGGGCTTTTTGATTATACGATGTTAAAAAAAAGTCTAACAGAATAGAAAAGTAGGCATCTATTTTCACTAATAATCTCAATATAGATTTATGTTATTTGGTAATAAGTCAAATTAACATTAACTTACAATGGATTCTTATTAGATTCTTTCAAAGAATCTCAATTATTCATGGAAAGTGGAAATAAAAATTACTGAAGTATTCTATTGGAACTGTAGAGATCTAAAGAAAACGTCTCTAGAGCTCATTCCATTAATGGCGTTGAACATCAAGATGGATTGTTGTTTTTTTTTTTCAAATTTTTGAATAATGTACGCAAACTGAAATGATGCATTCTAAAAACCAGTTGCTCTTTATCAAACAATGTGGTTGGTAGGTAGGTGTTGAAAGAGATGCTGCCGAAACTCAAAAAATAGATTAACTCATAAAATATGGACATTATCCATCACTATCATTGCCCCTCAGAAACCGACCAATAAAAGCCACAGCATTGGAGATAAGAAGGGAACAACGAAATATCCTTGTTTCTAATCGAATGCAGTTTAACAAAACAGGCAATCAGATTCAGTTTCGGTGAGAAAAACCTACGGAAAAACTGACAGACAAACTTTTAGGAAACATAGTCTTTTAACTATGCTCAAGGCAAGATGTGAAAAATTCCTCTCCTGCACTTTTCTAATATCCGTAGGTTACATGTTTTATACATTACCGTTATAAAATATTGTTTCTGATATTCAGGGAGTAACTTTAAAGTTACCCTGAAGTTCAATAAATCGTTCTGATTTGAATCAGAAGGTTACTACAACTGATGTTTACATTTTTTTTCGTGATAAAAGTTAATTTCTAATCAGTTCGTGGAAGTTTTCCTCTTCACCACAGATAGAGGTTTAAGCAGGATTGGATAATTAAGTGAAAGCAATTATTAAGGCCATTTGGTTTAATTTAACGGAAACACATCACTAACCCTGTTGGCTGAAACATAGAAAGGCTAATGCTTCTATGTGGTCAGTGTTAATTGGACCGGTGTTTCCATCAAATAAATCTCCTCTGTCAAAGTACGGATATGCCTTACAAAGCAGATTCTAAGTAAGTAGCCGGTAATTAGCAGTTTGAAATAGGCGAAAGCTGTGTTTCCTAATCGCACAGCGATTCATTTAAAAGCAGCCTTCCCTTAAGACTGCTTTTAAGTTTAGAGAAAGTTTCACCATTAGAAACGTTAAAATGTTCAACATAGGGAGGTTCAGTGCATTTCTTCATCGAATAATTCCTACACATCGGTTGGAACTGATTTATTATCCGAACTTAAGAGATCGACTTAAGAGATAAAAATATGTTTAGCTATCAAGGTAATGTAACTACTTGAAATCTAATTACTTCAATCTTATCTCTTTCTGCCTCTCTATCTCTATTACAGTAGGATTTTTTAGTTTAATACTATCGTATATACATTTAAAATTGACACAATAACGAGGCGATTTGTGTACTCTAGAATCAAGTAGCAGAAATTGCAGCATTGGCTTGTTGGCTGCTTAGTCATTACATAACATAGTCAATTGTAAGAGTTAAATATAGACTGCCGTGCCGGCCTGGCCGAGCGGTCTTGACGGCGGTCTGCCGTACGGGCATTGTGTCGGCACCCGGGTTCGATTCCCGGCAGTGGCTTGACATTTCAATTTCCTTTCCTGTATTTGTCAGCCTCTTCTTCACTTTCTCTTCAGTCTGACGTCATTCCTTAATGGCGTCCTGGGACAGGCAACGGTATCTTTCCCCAGGTGTTTTTGGGAGTTCCACGTGAATTCCAAAGAATTGGACCTGTCTCCGGACAGAATACTATCGATGGATGGAAGTACAGACTGTTTGAATTCATAACTAAGAATTTTCCATTATATTAAAAAAAATGTATATAAAACCCTGCAACCCCTGGCAATATAATGAGTTACCCTGATCACATGACAGGAAGGAAGTGTAGTTCATAAAACTAAGGATTTGTTTCCAGTTTGCTCCGTGTGTCATCTGACGAAGAGGTCCGAACCTGGACCTCGCAACATGTAATGAAGATTTTTTTAAAAATATGTGTTTTTTTAAGTGGGTTAGGTCCGAATTTTTAATTAATTGTAACAAATAAATTTCTCGAAAGGTGAAGTATTAAAAAATTAACGGAAAAAAAAGAAGTCAAAGGATTTTTAAAAAAAAAATACTCCTTCCAATTCACATTCAAAGCCAAGTTAGCCCCTAACGAACCGATTGCTAATTAAATGTACATTTATTTTAAAGACAATTATGGGCAGACAATTCGACATCAGTAATCTACAAAACCTCAAAAAGATATTTTCTCAAAAGCAAAATCGCCTTTGGAAACATATTGTCATTTTAAATGTTATGGATTGAAGCTACTATTAGAGACTAAAAGTTAAAAAGTGAAAATTCGAAAGTCTACTGTTTCAATTTTGATTGAGTTTTGCTTTGCTGTTTGACTTGTGTTTAACGATGCATTATTCATATTCAAAGCCAAGTTAACCCCTAACGAACCGATTGTAAATTAAACATTTGTATGTTTATTTTAAAGACAATTATGAACAGACAATTCGACATCAATAATCTACAAAACTTCCAAATATATTTTTCCAAAAGCAAAATCGCCTTTGGAAACATATTGTCATTTCAAATGTTATGGATTGAAGCTACTATTATAGACTAAAAGTTAAAAATCCAATAGGAATTACATAGTATTATTTTTAGGTTGCTGCTGCCTGATATTACTTAAATTCCAAATTCAAGTTGTGGAAAGCGGGATAAGTGGTTGCACCTCAAAAAGCTTTCAAAAAATTTATTTTACTGCAATGACGTTCTCAAAAGCAACAAATCAAAAAATTAACGTAGTTTCTTCAAAATAGTTGAAAAATAAATTTGGAAGGATAAGTAATAATTAATCATCTATTGTATGCTCAGAGAAAGAAGAATTATCTTATCTGAAGAAAACTGATCACTTAGTTGTTCCTGGAACTAAACGTGGAAAGCAATATGGCGGCGTCATAAGAAAAGATTACTGTAAGGCCTGCACAGCCAAGCTAGAGTTTTCCACTATTTTAAGAGTCAGAGTAATGGAATACATTAGGAAGATCTAATATTGCTACAAATTTGTCCCATTTGACTATGAAGAGAATTATGAACGAGTGAAAATTTACGGGAGCCGCATTGTTTTCGTTTTCCTCTCCCGGGCATTTCATTTCCATGTCCCAAGAGCTTTTGGATATGGATGATATTTATAAAAAATGTGAATAACACAAAATAATAATAAAAGAGATTTGATAATAATATAAAAATAATGATAACATAGATAAAGATGCAAAGAATAAAAACAAATCGAAAATCTTGTTCTCTTCTATTTTGATTTGCAGAAAAGTAGAAAATAGTTACAATATCGCTGAGCATACATGGAAGTAGTAATTTAATCCATGTATTTCCATTATCCATTATTTTCATCTTTTTTTAATCGTACTTTAGAAGCAATAAAATTTACTTTACAATTTATTATTATTCTTTATTTTAATTTATCAATGTTCGAGCTTCATCTTCAGTAGTTTCTTCAGTTGACAACTATGTCCGAACCTTCACAATGTCTTCAATCTCTTCCTCCACCGTTCACCGATGTTTATTTTAACAAACATTTTTTAAGTTGAGATGAAATAGAAACAAAAAGGTCCTTTAGGGATGCTTAAACCTAAGTTGACCAAAAAACAACTGGTTTCCTTCCGCCATCTCGTTAAACGGTAGTATTAATTTTAACGTGTGTGTCTTCTAAATAAATCGAATGAAATCGAGGCCACCACACTTTCAATTATAGAAATAAAATTTATAAACTTAACTAAATAAAATACATTGCACGAGTACTTTCAGACAAAAGAGTGTCAACACTCTGAAAGTACTTGTGCAATGTATTTTATTTAGTTAAGTTTATAAATTTTATTTCTATAATTGAAAGTGTGGTGGCCTCGATTTCATTCGATTTATCTCGTTAAACGCGAAACGAATGTGAAGAAAATTTTGAGAATTGTACGTTGTAGAAATTAACCCGATTTAGTATTAAGCAAATTTACAATTTGGTCTCCTTTACTACAACACAGTATCTAAAATATTATACCTAATATTATACTTAATTTTTGGATTTTTTTTATATTTTAATATATTATAGTAGAGGTATAATATTTTAATATGTGTGCGCTTGGCGAATAAAAACTAGGGATAGCAACAAGCAAGACTAGTTAAAAAACATTTATACACAATTAAAAAGTTATATTCCATAACCGGTTTCGCCTCTAATATGGGGCTTTAAAGAGTGATCTGTCACTCATCAAAGCCTCGTACTGAAGGCGAAACCGGTTGTAACTTTTTAATTGTGTATAAATGTTTTTTATGTGGTTTTTTTTTAAACAAAAAACACAGCAGAAAAATATGTTATCTAGGTTATTTATACTAATCCTGAGCAATTGTAAGATTTATGAATGAAATTGTTTTGTTTTAGACGAGGTAGAGAGCCCAACACTTTGACAACAAAATTTTCCTTGCACTGCTAATAAAAAGTAAATAAGAAGTTATGGTTACCACGAACCGTCTTCGAATAGAATCGTTAAAGTGCAGATTAAGCGTGAGATTGAGAAAAGCTCTCGTTTGATCGCTTCTGTTCGAGATCTAATTCATTTAAGTCATGAGGTTCTCTGTTCGCTCACCATTTACATCTCCAATGAAGCAGAGGAGATTAAACATTCCCACCATTAACGGCCCTCAATTTAGAGGGCGGCCTACAATGAGGAGCCAATTAGATGGAAATCGATGGGAAAAATCAGCACTTCTGCTTTATTTAACAGCAATTCTCATCCTATGGAAAGTCATGTGGATCAGAATTTTTCAAGTGCAAAGGGTTTCGGACAATGGTTTATGTGTGGCATCAAGTATTGCCTAACACATTACACAAAAACCAATACTATTTGCTTCCCGTTTTTTTTAAATAACTAGCTTAACTGGTAACTTATGCTTACATCCTGCACGTGATCAACCTTTTTATCCTTATTCCTATGGTCAAAGTCAGGTTTTTACTATAGAATTAGTACAGCTAAACCGGATGAATCTGTGTTCCATACACTTAACGGCGCGCTAACTCATAGATTAATAAAAAAGAGGATTAATATTCATTGTTTAAAACAATGAATAATTAATTAAAATAGGATAGAATTCCATTGTTTAATCCTTTGCTTTTCTACGAGAATTTTTGTCGCTTGGAGAAATTTTTGATAATCCCTAGTTAGATAATCTCTAGTTCTTAAATTTGTATACTAATTTCCAAGAAGATCCCTCTAGCGATTTAGTAGTTGTTAAGAAGGAGGGAGGCGAAAGGATGCATAACTCACACATACATTCCTAGGAAAACAGACTGCAAAAGAACGCCACTCATATTTAATGTACTAACAGAGTTCTGTAACAAGCTTCAGCGTGACATCTACGTGACTTTGATGGTCGAGTGATCAACATATTTATTTCTGCATTTGCAGTGCAGTCTATTCGCATTATTTCTTCTAAGCAAAAAGTCTAAGGTTGTTTTGAAAACAACTTAATGCTGCATTGAAATCGCTGTACAATAAAGGGAAAAGCGATCCTAAGCACTGTTAGTTACAGTCTACTTTTAAATTCCTAAAATGAAGTTGGGTAAATTAAAAGTACTTCATTCATAATCGAAAAGAAAAATTCCCTCCCCTTCTTTTTTCCGCTTCATTCCGAAGCCCTGCCGGTATTTGTTTGCCCTGGGGTAGTGTAAATTCGAGGTTAAGTTTATACCGAGCATTTGTAAGTTCTCTTCTCATTAAAATTTCACCGCCAAGTGATCGTTTCGAGAAGCCAAAAGAGCGAATGGCAACGAAGATCAGCATCGGTTTTCAAACCATCCTAAGGCGAGTCTCCCTTTTTTTTATTATTATTAATTACTGGAAGTTTCCGAGAAAACATTCTTTTTTTTTTTATTGATGAAAGTAAGAGGTCATTAAAAGTCAAAACTCCTTTGTGAAATTAATTTAGTGAACCCTGCGGCGTTCGTATTATGTCTTTGAGCGCAAATTGCACGATGAATTTTTCAAAATTTCTACAAAAGAACTGTTGTGAATGCAAGACTCGCGGCAGGATAACGACAAACAAACAACAACAATCACCTGAGACTAGATATCAAATATCCACAAAAAACCATTATCATAAAAATCTTTTACGTTAATAAGCATACACTTCAGCTCAATAAAAATCCTTACCTGTCCTGCAAGTGAAAAGTTACTAAGCTGCTATGCTTGTCTACATTCTGACTTAATAACTGCTGGTTTCTTAAGTAAATCTTGCTTTTAAGATTTAATTGAGTCACTAATAATTTAAACATTATTCATATTTTAATATTATTAATTTAGTTATTTCAATGTTATTTATAGGTTAATGAAGTAATGAACAACTCCTTCAAAGCATCAGTCAATTTTACCAATTTTTTTCTAAAATAAAAAGCCTACTTCTATTTAACAAAATAAGGAGAGTATTGTTTATTTATTTCTAAACATATATTATTTTTCTGTCTGAAAAAAAAAGAAAAAGAAAGAAATGTAATTAAGAAAAAAAGTTGTCAATGCAGCGGTTTCATCGCAAGATCCTTAGATCGCCAGTCGACTACCTACGCATTAAGCCACCCATTCATTTGAATCGGACTATAAACTAATAAACAGGAAGTTTATAAACTAATGCTGGAACATCATTGAAAACAGTATCGTATATCTCGAAATCAATGTAACGTTGGCCCAACTTATATATTTTTGAAACACTCCTTGTTTATTTTCATCTCACAAAGAGCATTCGATTTCATGGTGTGCGCCTTCTTATCATTGAAACTTGAAAAAAATTGATATCAATTAATTTTTCAGTCAGAAATAAAATTCGAATTAAAGAATAATTGCTAGTTGCTTTCAAAATGACAACCTTACAATGGCAGAGTGATTTGTCAGTAATGAACAATGTAGTTGGTTTATTAAGAGGAACAGAACATGTCGAAACTCACTTGTGATACTTTATATCTTTTAAGTAGTTTGTAAATATAATTTCCTTAGGTATTTCAAGAGTCATTGATATTTGATCAGTGATTTCATTAAGTTGTTTTCGAAGAATAGTGCTTCTCTTTTTTTTTATTACTACTGTAGAAATACCTAATCGAATAATTCTTTCCTGGAAGATATATACAGCATTTTTGTAATCTTTCTTTTGGGTTTATTACTCTTTCATTTTTAGATAAAAAAAAAATCCCATTTGTGATAGAAAAATCTTATGCTAATCTATGCATTCCATTACCTGTCTCTGGTCGTCTCCTATGGATTCATGTCAAAGCAGAATATAATTAGGCTACCGTCTGCCAGGTGGTGATATTCCCAAGCTCTGTTTATCCCCCACATCTTCCATAGAGGTGCAAATTATGTCATTTGTGAATGCATTTCCATGCTCCAGCACTTAGTTTCATCAGCGATGAATAGATAGATGAAAATGAGTTCACTTTTATTCTAAATAAACAAACAAAATTGAGTATAATTTCTGCATTTTCTTATCGTTTAATCTTTTAGATTTAAAGTCAAGAGACGGAAAGTAAGATTCTTATTTTCTAAGAACATATATCAGTCCTAAGAACATATATTTTAAGGTGCTAAATAATACTTTGGAATAACGATGGATGTTTAAATATAGATATATAGATAGTGAATTCGTGGAACATCAGAAGCTATTTAGATTTCATTGAAGAAAAAAAGTGGTGACTTCCTTTACGTTTCAGGACATTTTCAGGAATACTCTTCTTCACTGAATATTACAATATTGTAAATGTTGATTGCTTTCGGTATTTGGGTGAAATTTACGAAAGTATAAAGGACTAATGGAAATCTCAACTAATGTTCAAATTCTATAGTTTTAAAATCAAAATTTGTAACACAATTTTTTATTTATATTTTGGTTTTAAGAGAATACAGGAAAAGTAAAAAAAAATTATAAATAAATTAATTTCAATGTCTTTTGACTTTTATTAGTAAACTGTGTTCTCATGGGATCAACTATTAAGAAAAACATAAGTCTTTCTTCAAAGAAAATAAATTGAGATGTCTAAAATTAGTTTTTGGATATCCAAAATAAACATTAAGTCTCTTAAGCAAACTAAATTTTTAATTTATTTTAAAATTATTAATTTTTGTAGTTCCGTTGAATAAATATTATTCCGCCACTTTCTATACTTGATTGGTGCATTGGGTTCTAAATAAAGAGTTCAGAGATTGCACGGAACTAACAAAACTATATGTAGTGAACTAATGATTGAATTCAAGTAAATTATATCTGGGGCTGTCAATTTATTCAGTAACAACAGAAGCTGACTTTATGAAATTCACTGATTTATAGAATGAATTATTGAATATTCCGTTTCAATGCCATGTTTACTAACTTTGGGAATTTTATTATTGCAAAAGAGAAGGCGAATGATATCAATACAATATTTAGATTTAGGTAATCAGATGGGGTCGGTAAAAATGTATAGAGTGTAGTAAATTCTTACAACTTAAAACCACAATATTTATTCATGCGCGTATAATAATAAATTTAACACATTTCTATGAAACTTGCCACTTACCAATCAAAATTTTCATCTTTGATTAGATGAAACATTTTAGATTGACCCTTATGCTAAAGCAATTGATTAAAATTTTATAACGCAAAGAAAATTTTATTTCCTGTGTAAGTCACAAAGAAGCTAATCTTGCGATGTTTCAATACAAAAATAAATTGTTAATATTTTAAAAAAGAAGAAAAAAATGAAAAGACTATTAATGTTTTACATATAAACTTTTCTGCAGATTAGCCTAAGTAACAAGCTTCGATAAAATATCAAAATAACTTCTAATTCCAATAAGGTTTCTCATTTTTTATTTATTTATTTAGTTTTTTGTTTGTTTGATAGTTGTTTTGCAAACAACAAGGCTTCTGCTGATAATAAGGATTTTTTTTCCAGAGCGTGCAGACTATCATGTGAATTAAGAAAGAAATATATATATTTGCTTAATGTATTACGTTTCAATTACTAAATGTGTACGTGCTTTCAAGTGTAGTCCTTCATTCTACTAAGTTTCAAAATAAATTGATAAAAGAAGGAATAAGAGGAGGAGAATATCATCATTTCTGGCCGAGCAGCAACTTTTAAACTTTTCTGTGGGATTTTTGCACTGAAAGAGAAAAAGTTACAATGGTCGTGAAAAAAAGCTTTTTTGTTTTGTTTTGTTTTTTGTTTTTGCATTTCATTTTATTTTTACGTTTGAAAATTTTTTTAGTTTAATTTTTAAAGGAAGATAGTCATGTCAGATCATCGTGTTTTTCTGTATGTTTCTTCGTGTAATAAGGAGTCTAGCAACGGAATCGTCTTCAAATTCTGAATAACAATGTATTTTTTTAAAAAAAATCATTAAACTTTTAGTCTTCGGATACAAGTATTAGAAGACTTATATTCCCGTTTTGTCGGGGACAAGTATCATTGAAATATCATCAACAACAATGACAACAATCGCAACAACAATCGCAACAATTGCGTCTTTCGCAACAATCACATTTATAACAATGAGGAAATTAAGGCAATATGAATAATATTTTCATAGACGTGTCAGAAGACGTTGCGAAGCATTGTGATTGGTTTACTAATCGCTATACCTACCTTGTTTTATGCGGAATCTTTCTTTAAAAAAAAAAAGGAATGACGACCTGTAGAAATTATTTTTAAACAGAACAATTTCCAAAACAATTCTCTTAAATAAGTATTTATGCAGTTTGACTGGCTTAGTAAAGAACACTAGCTAAATAAATCTCATAATATTGGGGATAAGCCTAACAGAATATCATACCAAGACAAATCCGTTTTTGTTTTGTTTTTCAAATTGTTACATTTCACTTTGAATTATTGTTTTCAATGAAAACTTAACGGTAATACTATTTTGCTAATTGAGGAAAGTAGGTTGCAAGTTCTTTCCGTTTGCTGTTTAATAAAGTGATAGTTAGAATGTGGAAAAGCAAAGACAACATAAATTACCAATGAATAGACGGATAATAAAAAAGCTCTTTTCTGCAATTGTAAGTAACGGTTTTAACAAAGCATTTTCCCCCGTTGCTCTTGTTACTCTTATTTAAATTCTTCGTTACCAGTGATGTAATTTTCACGTTCTGTAATTGGATTATTATTATAGCTGCATCTTCCTGCTGCTGTAGTAGAAACCACGCTTAATGGATGGAATCAATTTACGAAATGGAAAAGGCTTCAAATTGAGAACCCTAAGCAAAAATACGTTGGGTGCTCCTCCATCAATTATGCATCAGGGATGGAACGAATGGCGAACCGTAACGGAAGCACGTCGCCACATTCTGCGGCGGATAGCGTCGCTCTTTCTCTGTCTCTCAGACCAACGTTATTATCTTTAGCGAGATCTCGTTAACACATTTAATGTTTACACTTTCCTTAATATGAAATGACGCACGCAATTTTCAATTTATCATTGAATCTAATCTTATTTATTACTACAAATTTTTCCTTTGCAAATTAAAAAGCTAATTTGAAGTAATATTCATTTATTTGTTTGTTTGTTATTTACATAGTTATTTATTTATATGTTATTTACATAGTTATTTATTTATATGTTTTTTACATAGGTATTTATTTACTAATTTGAGGCAATACTTATTTATTTATTGATTTTGCTTGCGAAATTTCACTTGAATATTTTATTCTACTGTTTGTATGCGCATCACGCTCAAACGGCTGGCAAGATCTCCATGAAATTTGCTAACTTGCTTGTTTTTGATCCATCTTAAAACATGGCACGTTTAAAGGCCGTTTTACATTTACTATTTCACTCGCCATTTTCCAAGCCATAACGCAGGACATGTCAGGATAGATTGCGAGTGATTTGTGTATCGTTTTACACTTACCATAACGCCTTCCATCACACGGAACATTTACACTTCTCAATTGTCATCATGCCTACGTTTTATTTACGAAAAAAATAGCAGTGATTTATATAAAAACCATTTAGTCAATGCATCGGATAGTTGAAAGAATGTCTTTAATTAATTAAAATAGGAAATATTCATGTTTTTTTTCATCGTTTTGTGTTCTTTGTTTTCAGTTTCGATAAATCAGTTTCGATAAATAATTCAGTCTCGTTAAATCTCGATCAGCGACGATATCTTTTCGAGATGTCGGATCGCTGTCGATTCGAATTTTCAAGCCGAAATTCTGAAATGATTTTGATTAATAATGTAACATTTTATGAAAGCATCCACGAAAACATAAGGAAAAGATGCCCTCCGATCGTGAAAATCATTTTTGTAATCGGTAATTTCGAATAATTAGATACAAATCGATTGGACTTCCAAGTTCTACAATTCGTCACCAGGTGCGCTAGTGGCGATGTCCCGCCATCTGATGTCTCGACATTTCTTCAAAAATAGCCCAAGCTCTATCGCTCTCCATTTACTGGACATCTGTGATGTCGAGGTGATGGCGAGTGAAATGTCCAGGTTATGGCGAGTGAAATGGTAAATGTAAAACAGGCTTAAGGCATTTTTATTTTGTCTCATCTCATCTACTTCTAAAAATTGACCTGTCTAGCTTACAAGCTGAGTCTGCAGTTTGCGATTAATACATCAGCGTACACATAATTTCAGTCCTTTGTAGAAAGTCTTCTACTTCCGCTAATGGTTTTTTTACCTGATTAATTCAGTAGGCCTAATCACCATCTATCTTTATTTTCTTATTCCATATTCCTTTCAGCAAACTAGAAAGTTTTATGTATTTTTCACAATCTAGAAGTGCCAATTAGTTTCGGATCATACAGCTCCCCTATTTGAAAGTTTCATATCTATAATCAAAGTAAATACACTGAAGCTCGGTTATAATGCGACCTTTCGGATCCAAGATTTCGAAGATCGCGATGTAACCGCAATATAACCGAACTTTTATTACTTTGCGACGTCAAATGTCGTATATCACACCCTATTATCGCCCATACGATTCCAAATCGATTTAAAATGGTCATTTCGCGATTACCTACATCATTCAGAGCTATGTGAGAGAATTTTATATTTATAAATACAGTGCAACTTGGATAATTCGAAGCTGAAGGGACCACTACAAAACTTCGAATTATCCAAGATTTCGAATTAAACAAGTTACATCTTTTAGCTTTAATTTCAGGTCCACTGAATGCTTGAAAAGATTATTCTGTCTATAAGTAAATATTTATTCAGAAAGATCATGGTATGAAAGACTTAAACGCTATATGTATGTAAACAAAATAAGATTTATATTACGTAAACTACAGTACATATTACATTCAATACAGAAAATTATAGTTTTCAAAAAATTGTGCAATGTTGATTGTTTTGTAGAATTCAGTCGCTTAAGGTTAGCAAAATCATCAAACATGTTTAGTGAAAGGAAAACAGCTTCACTTACATTGGTTTGTCCTTCAATGTACCGACGAAATTCGGCGCTATCCCGTACTCGTTGGCATTTCTTCTTCACACCCTTTTCCACCTCGCGAATGACGGAGACCTTTTCAGCGAATGTTAAATTCTTGTACACGTGTGGTTTACTGAAAGACATGGTGACACTGACAGCAGGAAGCTTGAATGGCGTCTGAAGCGTCATGTGTCGAATGGCGTCACGTGTCGAATGGTGGCGGGAAGGGGATTTCAGTTGTCACGTGTCGAATTTCTTAACAATAAAACGCCGAAAAGTCATTGTGGTTCGAAATTTTTTATAAAAAAACTTCGAATCATCCACGATTTTTTAACATTGATTTAATAAGAAATTCAAGGGACCAAGAGAAATCTTCGAATTAACCACGATTTCGAATTAAAGACGTTCGAATTATCCAAGTTGCACTGTATATAAATCATTACCTTTCAACACTTTGATGGGTTATATTAGACAAAATCGATTTGACGCCGCCATCTTGACATCTTGTACAAACGACGAGTCACGTGGATCGAAATTAGGTATTCATATGCCTATTAGATTTCATGGGCCTCTTTACTGGTTGTCATTGGCAGAAAAATCATTTTGGTTAAACGAAAAAGTTCGCGATTTTGGTATTTTTTAAAAAATATATATTATTTGACGCATTTTTCGTGACATTAGGGTGGGTATAGAGTCTCAATTACTATAATAATAATAATAAGGAAACAAGCATATTAATTTACACCTTAGATTTGATTTTAGGCGAAAAATCGGTAAATTTTGCAATTTTACAATTATACATCTTTTCCAAAATAGAAGGGGTCCAAGACCAAATCGCGTTATATCCGAATTCGCGATGTAAACAACCGCATTATAACCGAGCTTCAGTGTACTTTAATTATAGGAGCTAGTCCCATTGATTAGTGGTAAAACCTAGAAACGGTAATGCACTAAAAAAAAAATTACAAATTCTGCTTAACTCTTTAATGAATAGAAAAAAAATAGCATCAGAGACAAAAATAAAAAAATAGAATACAATTTTAAGTCATAATTGCCTTGTTTTCGTCCTTCCGACTGTCATTAAGAATTAAAAAAACTTCTTATCTCACTTACAGATAGGTGTAGTTGGCACACCTATACCAGTTATCCTAGAAACCTAATATTTTAATAGGTTTCTAAAAAAAGATTCATATTGAATTGAATGCCGTTCCGGAGTGTCCTTGTGCGCAAGGCGACTGCCTCGCATGAGGCAGATTCGTCGGAACCTGGGTTCAAATCCCGGCGTAGGCATGGCTGTTTGTGCAAAATTTCTTTCCTATGTTTGTCTGGTTCTTCTTCTTTCTCTTCCGGTCTGAATTCATTCCTTAATGATTTCCTGAGGAAGGCAACGGAAACCACCTCAGTATCTTTCCCTAGAAATTCTATGGATTCTTCTATGGGTTCGCCATCTTGGGAACACTAGAGATCCATAGAACTCGCATACAAAAACAAAACAAATCGAATTGACTAGATGGAATCTGTTCTAAGCTGCAGGCAGTAAAGTAAATGAATGTTGACTCGCACCTGGGTTATTACACATAAGAATGCTTTAGAGATGGATGTCCGAAACTTATCCTAGTGTAACTCTGAAATCCTACTGACCAGAGTTTGGACAATCGTTTCAAAGCAGACTTCAAGCCACCAAATGTGAATAGTGATATAGATGAATTCTAGAAAAATTTTACCCTTCGAAATTACTACATTACAAATAGTAATTTGAAATTGCTGCAGAATGGTTATTGATTATGATGTACAAGGTTTTTACAACTGCCTGGAATTTAAGAAGGAGTTTTATCGAATATCCTGCGGACAAAATGGTCAAATATTCGGCTTGGGTATTCGTTCTGAAGTCCTGTCCGGATAATTTCCGCGTTTTTGAATATCTGACTAAACATATCTGGTACACGATAGTTATTAACAATATTTATCTTTATTAAACTTTCTTCTTTTTTACTATATAAAGTTATATTTTTTTAATTAGTTTTATGTCTTTAAGTTATTATTAGTTATAAGTCTTAAATTGATGAATCGGCATTTCTTTTAATTGATGAATCGGCATAATATTCCTTATTAAATGAATGTGGCTAAAGTATGCATTCTGACGAAATTTTAGGGTCCCAAGAAATCGAGAAATGCTTTATTAATTGGGATCTTAATACGCTGTTGACGGTAAAATGATGTTGATACGCATCAACAAACTTTAAGAAAGTTATATTTCTGAATTGATGAATCCCTGTAATAATCCACATTACTTCTATTTAATTGAATACTGTATGCTGCGTGATAAAACTTTAGAATTATTGGAAATGCTTTAAAACGAGTAGACCTATTTCTTATTCTGAAAGAAATGAGACACACCACTATGACAATTTTTACTCAGACGTTTCATCCAAATACAACAGGATTTTTTTCAATGCCTAACGAAATTATTCTATATAGATTAACAGTTATTTGAAACTTCCTCTAAGAATAACAGAGACAGAATAGCCAAGAAGTAATTTCAACTGGGATATAAGGAAATGTTGACCTAAAAAAATCCATTTTTTCGTTCGTGAGCTTTTGGAGACTGAATTGTTTGAACACCAATGCATTTCAACGGATGGAAAAGCAGTTACAAGTTTTCTCCTTTGCTTGCAGCGTCTTCTCTTGGCTAATTCATCTTAGCTTCTTACATTCAACAGAAAATTTCCATAAATTAAGGAAGACAGAAAAATGGAATGTAATTTTCCTTCGTAATAACTTTTCTCTTAAACTGAACTGGGAGGAAACCATTCCGTTCTAAATGCACTAAGGACTGCCAAATGACAATTTAAGCAGATGAAATTGACGCTGTTTTGGGGGCTGATGGAGTGTCGACGATTCTTTAATGAACACAGGTTGACGAATGAGTTTTAAATGCAATTTATACTTCTCTTTTTATCATTCTTCTAACGTCTGCAAATTTCGCAGCAAATTTAATTTCCATAAGAAAAAAAAAACGGTAATTGAAAACAAGAAAATGAAAAGAAAAAAGAACGTGGAATTTAAGTCTTTTACTGTTATACAATTAAAAAAAATAAGAAGAAAATTCAAAGAGAATGTGTGTTTCAGTTCATGTTTAAGAGCCGATTGTGTTATATGGTTAAAGGTGAAAGTTAAGTTTTAACTATTTAATCGGCAACTGTTTGAGATATCTACGTGTGTTGATGCCTATTTATGTACTGATATATTTCTTCTCAGGGTTGAATTATTTATTTCTCAGATTAAAAGCACTGTCAGCTTATTAAAGTGAGTTACGTAATTTCTTTTAAAAGCCAAAGGAATGCCGTTAAACTTCGTAACTCCTGAAATATTTCTAGTAATATTTTTACATAGGCATCCAGTCGACACACTCCTTTTAATATCTTCTAAAAATACAATATTTCCTTTCCTTCCTCTCTAGAATTCATTAAAAATCTACACAGTCAAATCTATATTATACCACATTACATCATTTTTACAAACAATTAAAATTTAGCAAAAACTAACAATCCATTAATATTAGTAATAATTAATGATTATAAATAATTTTATAAATGTTTTTATAAATAATTTTTCAAAAATGTTCATTGCTAATACAGTAATTATATTTTATCTTCGTATTATTAAAATTTTTACAAAAATGTTCATATCAATTTCGCTAACTTTTAAAAATTTGTTTTTACTAAAACATGGCAATAATTTTTATTATACATGATTCAATCATTAATCTGGCCTTCTCCTCTTGTATCTGGAAAAGAACATCCACTATAGGGTAAGCATTATGGCCTGTAACCCTACAGTGGTCAGCCCAATCAGAAATATTATATCCGTTATTCTTGAAAGCATTGATATGTTCGAATAACCCCTCTCTTAATGTTCTACCTGTACTTAGAAGATATTAAAAGGAGTGTGTCGACTGGATGTCTTTGTAAAAATACCGTTAAACCTTTAAAATATTCAGGATCCGGAAAAATGGATATAATTATTTTATTTTCTAAAATTCATTTATTTCTCCCGGGTGAGTTTTCTTCGCGGAATATAATGTTGTACAGGTCAAGATCTCAATGTTAAGAGAATGGTAAGGAGAGAAATTTTCAAAGTCCTCAGTAACGCCAGTTAATATTATCCGTGTAATAGATCGAAAGTTAAATACATTATAAATCAAAGAGATTTTTGCTAGTAAAGAGGGTTTTTACCAAGAAAACTATTATGATTTACGTCTGTCATTGCCTTCCTTTGTAATATTCTAGGATTAAGAAAAATGTTTACTTCATGGTTTCCTGTGGCCGTTTTCGTATATTCTTTTTCGTTTATCGATAATTTTAAGTATTTTGTTTATTTAATCCGTAATTTGTTTATTGAGGACGAATTGAAGAATAATGATTGGTTATTTTAATTTATTAAATTGTAAATTATTCTATTACTAAAATTTACATTGATTTGAATAAAAATAAAATGTTAATTAAAAAAAAAAAACCCGGTCATTTGATGGAACGAAGTATTTATGTGAAATCATGTACTTACCTAATAATGTGATATCTCATTTCTTTATGTAATGTTTTGTCAATGATGTTAATGAGTCAGAAATAAAATTACAATTATAAAAATATCATCGTTTTGATTTTTGAGAAAATACAATTTTTTTCTGAATTCAGCAATTACGTCGGGATTTCGTACTAAATATATATTTAAAATGTATGGAGGGAGCATCATAGGAAATTTTAATGACTTGGATGGTTAACGTAGAATAAGTGTCATCGTCAACGAAATTTTATATTTCACTCAAAGAAAGAATGAAGTGAATATTTTGCAAAGGATTGGATTTTCAGATAGAAAATAAAAAAAGAAATCATTGTATAGTCGTTACTACATTTTAATAATTTATGATTTATAAGTTGACTTTTAAAATGGAGGCTATTAGAGTTTCTGCTTAATACCGGTATGTAACTAATCATAACTTTACATAAGTATTGTGTGTGTGTGTGTGTGTGTGTGTATGTGTATATATGTGTATTAGGATAAAGGATACTAATCGAGGGATATGAGTTACAGCATATAAGAGTAAATTAGATGTTTGCAATATTTACACTTTAAGTTCTTTAATTTTTAGTTGCAAAGGAATAAGTTAACTTATTTATCTCTTCGTATTCAAGTCTTAATGAAGCTAGTTTCATCTGTGCTTTTACTGACATTAAAATAGCCTAATTACTGCTTTCGTTTTCTTTCTCCTTTTTTATGTCTTCAGAGCAATAAAGTGGCCTAATCCGTACATCTGTAATTTCAGCTGCGTTTTACGGCATATCTACATTCCAAGTACAAGAGAACTTCTCAGCAGGATGTCCACTCCCGCATCATAAGGTGTAGGACATTGTAACTTCCTCTCCTTGTGTTTTGACATTATCGTGATCCTAGCAAACGTCGTACAATAGCTAAAGCATTTAAGCTTAGACCCCTGCGTCGCCCTAACAAGAGCTGTAGCATTTTCTGCTGTGTCAGTGAGAGTGCTGGGGTTATTGCTGGCCATTAGATCACCTCTGTTCGTGTACTACACCAGCCAAAGAGTACTTGAATACGTGTCACTGTTAAGAGTTGATTTTATTTGAGCAAACCAAGTTCGCTCCCAACTTTTCGACTGAAGTATCTCATCTATTAAGCTGTTAACGTGTTATTAAATAGGAAAGAAAATTTTTGAAATCTTGAGAAATTTCTAATAAAATTTTTGAAATTTACAGTAAGTGAAACTAAAAAAATTTATGGTAAACATTCAAAAGAAGCGCTAAATTATTTTAACTAAAAATTCAAAAACTTATGGTCCAAAAGTCTTGTTTGTTTAGCTGTTTATTATTAGAAATACCAATGAACTGAAAGTTACTCAATTAAAAAATTAAATTAAAATTTTAAATATTTCTTTTAACGAAAAAGAAAAGCGAGAACCAAGTTTGAGTTCATTTTCCAGTATCTAATACTAAATTTTGAAACTCGAGAATGGAAGAATCTTTTAACCTTTCGAAAATAGTTTAGTGATAATTTTTATGTATGTAATTTTCTTTCAAGAAAATTCTTTTAAAAAAATGGGAAAAGTATTTTTATTTTCACCAATTACACACAAATAGATATCTAGCACTTAAACGATTGTTAAGTAAAAAAAGTAAATCCTGAAGTTTGGCTCCCCGTATTTGTGGAATCTTTAACTTTAGTGGGAATACATGTATGCTAGAATGCTGTTCATTATTTAAATTTCAGTTGCTTTTTCTGAAAGAAAAAAAAGGTAGTTAATGTAGAATTTGTTAGTCAAATTTTTCAAATTAATTTGCAGCGTGTCCGGAGCTGTGAACTTACCTAATAGAAGAACTCGAGAAGCCTCCTGCGTGGACACGCATCCTGATCCCCTCATTTAGCCCTAACTAATGAAATTCCCTTCGATGTCAACTGCTATTAAAACAAGTGACTTGCAGCAAAAAATAAATCCCGTTGGATGGACGCTTAAAGGCTCCAATTAAATGAATGCATTCAAAGTTGGGGATGACTCAAAAAGAAGGGTGGGGAAATAAAGAGAGGGTGTAGCCACGTGTATTCAAACTGGACTCAATGGCGAGGGTGGTGGCGTTGTTAAGTCCACAAGATTCTTAATTGGTTGATTTAATTTCACGCCAGTTCCCACCCTAACACTTCGTCTTTTACATCTCTATTATGTTTTTGGCTTTAATAAAGGCTGTCCCGTTAATAGAACCGTAACACCTTTTTTTACTGGCATTTTATTTCACAATCAACTATGCATTGGGGAATTTAGAATTACGCACCACCAGAGGCTGTTTCACATGAAACGGTGCTTCGTAACATGATTGCCAAAACTACTTAAAAAGTAATGAATAGAACAGAACAGCAACTCATGCCCAGAAAGGATCCCCTAAAGTACTATGAGAAAGAGAGGTAGAAAGCTTTTGCAATAGCAATGAACGAATCTGAAAACCCATGGTAAATATTGAGGGAAAATAAGTAAGATTAATTTCCTCAAATACGTATTCTGTAAATAAGATGATGCCAAACAATCACTTAACCAAAATTTCGGGTTCGTAATTCAGTAATCTGCTCTTTTTCAGTGAGTTACAGGTTGAAATCAAATGACTTATAACAGTAGTACAGAATATATACAGAAATGATATCATGATTCTGTTCCTATTTTTTTATGATCTGTTTTCTTTATCATTGGATTAGCTACAAAATGCTAATCATTTATCGTTTCTTTATTTTCCTTTTGTTTTGTTTTTACAATACAACAAGACGTTGCGAAGATTTCCGCGAAAGTTAAAAAACTGCTTTAGTCGAATGATACAACGATATAAGGTATTGTCGATATATAGTACATGCCCTTCCAAACACTGTTCTCTTTATAAAAAAGAAAACTTTGAAGAAAGGGAACTTTATTCACTATTCATTTTGTTCAAAGTTGCAGCTTATAGAAGATTGGTAAATGCCAGTCGATTACGTATTTACGTCAAAAATGCATATCCTGTTTTTTGAAAAGTTATGTTCAGTCCACAACAGATGGATGACATTTATATTAAAAGAATTTGTTAAAAAGTATTTTCAGATTTTATTATTTAAAATATTTTTTTTTAGATTAATAAAAATAATATTTTAGTTTTATTACTTATAATTTCCAGAAAATTTTGAATTGTTGGATTTTCATTACAAAACACTAAAACATTTCGAGCTAATTAACTGGTGTTGAACAAAGGAAATATTAGGAAGAAAATCTTCAGACAAACGCATGTGAAAATAGCCCTGTAAAGAAACATTATAAGGTAAAAGAACACAGAGTCACTCAACAAAAATGCACATTTCATTATCCAAATGTGGCTATCAAAAAATGCAAATCCATGGGTGAAACATCCAAAGAGGTAGACCTCAAAGAGTAATAAAGGATGCAAAGTCATGTAACGTTACAAGAATCACTGCTTCACATTGCTGGAATGGGTCAGTTTTCAAATATTTTTTTAAGGAAACCCATTGAGAGTTATTCATTATCAGAAATAACAGTTGCAATACCAATTTATCAATTAAAACTATTGCAAAAATTTAGTACAAAAAACATAATAAATTGCATTAATATTAAAATCTATCATTAATGCAAATAGACGAATACTGCCACAAAATTCAATCAATACTACAACTACATACTCAACATAAAAACAAAAGAAAAATGATCTGAGCAAAAGTCAATCGAACAATCCCGCCCCACCCCCTTCCCGCCCCTACCCGACTTCTTTCTACAGTCGCCAACAAGAACTTTCAAGCATTAAACTAACAAGACAGGAAGAAGACAGTCAATCCATTCCTTTTCCCATTAACGCTTTTAAATTCGCCATTCAGGTTTTTCCAAAGTCTCAGAAACTTGTGAAAATCAAGTTGCAATATCAGTTTGATGAAGGAATCCCTGTAAGAAGTATAAATCCGAAAACGCTTAAAATAATTTCTATTTCAGAATCAAATAATAAAAAAGGTTTTAACCTTTTAAAGAATCCTCTTTTTTAACTTGTGCGACGGCAGTTTTTTCATCAACTAGAATCAAATAAATAATATCAAAACCAAGTATTTCGTAAATCAAGTTATTAATAATAATACCAGGTATTTTGTAGCTCTGACTAGTAATTCTTCAACGGAATATTATCAGAAATCTATTTATTTATTTATTTATGAATAGACGGTATTAATTTTCAATTTCATCTTGCTATTTTAAACACCAAATATTATAAAGTCAATCCCATAAAGCCAATTCCCTCCCAAGAAGTTGGATTGGCGAATGTCTTGATATTGGTTTTCCTCCAGGAAGCTACAGTAAAGCACAAGTGACTGTTGACTCTCGGCTTACAGATAGGTAGGTTACATTTGGCGCCGAGCCAACACGGATCATTTGATCAGAGGATACCTTGTGTAAAATTAAAGCGTCGTGGAATTACAGTCATTGGGAAGATTTTTCCCACAAGTCTTTATTTTCCAACAAATCGATTGTCTGCCTCCTACTGTTGACTTTTTCTTTTGGGTTTCACGTAAGGCAATCTGCAAGAAGCGTCTTTGAAAATAGAGTTTGCTTTATTAAAAAGAGATCTTTTGTCGCTACTTAATAAGATAAAGTGGAACTTGATCCCTTCTCCGAAGAATTTCTTGTTATCTTTTAATTTTCTTAAGCTCTTCACAACGAATAATATTGTGTCCATTAACAAGCTTATAGATGACTTGTGATAATTCGTGAAATTTTGGGAAGAAAAAAATAAACAAAACCTAAAAGAAACCCCAACCAACACTATCTCCTCCACTTATTTAAATGAATTCCATCTAACTTAATTGAATCATGAAATTTAGCTCCTGTAAGACCTTGCAGTAATCCGTTAGTCTGTGAAGTTGACAAATGGCGTCTGCAAAATCATATTAAGATCGTAAATATGACATTTGATGTACATCACTACTTTTGTTTTAATAACGCGTAACTCCATTTGATCAGTAACCGGCACAGTTTGTCACAGTGAAGCATATCAAATATCATTGTGAATTTGTATCTAATTATATTTTTTTAAATTATTAAAAGGCCAACACACAAGATATTTTTAAAAACATGAAATAAAAATTAACTACGTTTCGGCCCGAACCAGCGTACAAGTAAAATGACAGGAGATGATGGGAGATTATATGGAAACTTCAAATCCCAGCATGACGTCACTATCGCCCAGAAGCGACCAAAGATGCAAAATAGGCGAAACCACTCTCAGGAAAGGGGTTTCGCGAACCTCACAAGACATCTTGCAATGGTGTCCACCCAACCAAAACAGAAAAAAAAATATATATAAAAAAAAAATGGGGGGAGAGAGATGATGGCGACCAATACAATAAACTAATAACTCCAAGAGAAATTATACCCAAGTTTTACCGAAACCGTATTCCGTTACAGTTTTTACGGAAATGGTGCGATTTTTAAAAAAAACACGTAACTACTCATGTAAAAAGTGCTTCATGTTTATATACTAATATATAAATATATAAATTTCATGCCCAAGTTCACCAAACTTCAGTTAACTTTGATGACTGCAGTTTGGACGGAGCTAAAATTAGTGGGGGGGGGGGTGCTGCTCTAGAAAAATTTTAGCCTTTGTTTTAAAATTGTGTGAAAGGAAACAAACATGTATAAAAAGAAACTTTTCAAGTTTCTGAATAAATTTTCTTTTTATACATGTTTCTTTTCACACAATTTTAAAACAAAGGCTAAAATTTTTCTGGAGCAGCACCCCCACTAATTTTAGCTCCGTCCAAACTGCAGTCATCAAAGTTAACTGAAGTTTGGTGCACTCGGGCATCAATCTAGGGAATCGGGTCTAGATTGAATCCACGGGGAATCCTTATCTTCAATCCTGATGTCGATTTGAAATTGAATTCAGTTTCTAATGTAGCTGCCTTCGGACTAATGGATGGTGAAGGAACCTCACCAGAGCAATACTGGTGGTATTGTGAAATCACGTGACTGACCATTAAAAAGTTCTGACGTACGTTCGCAGTTTTTCTGTTTATGAGAATTCTGAGGTTCTTGAGGTTTATGAGGTCTTCAATGAACAGGATTTTGTTGTTTTTTTTTGATCCAACGTTGAACATTTTTACAGAAACAAAGCTGATACCTGACAAGGATAAGGTAATTAATTGAACACTGAGTAAATCTGGATTACTGTGTCAATCCCAAACTGCCAAATTAAAAAAAAAATCCATGTCTTAGACAAAGTCTGCTATATCAAACAGTATCGTGAAGCTTTAAAACGTTTACAAGCAGCTTAGAGTAACATGGCTTTAATGCTGTAGTTTTACTTGAAATTTTCGCATTAATCAAAGCCATCATCAAATGTTATTCTTTTTGAAATATCCAAATTTAGGATCAAGTCTTTAGAATTTTCTCACAATAATTATCGAACAAACTACAAACCAGGATAAGTTAACTTTAAGGCATTGATGTATGAATAATTATTGAATTAATGCAAACTAACAGTAATTATTGATCGTTGCATGTATTATTACACTGATTATTATGCTTAATATTAAATGCCAAAATAACTGTATTATAAAAAAAAAACTGTATTACAAAAAAAAACTGTAAAATTGAACAGTCATCGACTACAAATGTTTCATCTTCAGTTGTACATTCAATTGCAAAATTTTCAATCCTTATCAATACAACTAATGAATGCTACAATTAAAAACAAACCTGATCGCTTACGTCTGCCTGAAAGTTCGCATAATAACAGCCATGTTCTATTATAAGATTCAAAACATCTTCAACGCTAAATATATAAAAAACATATACATTGTATGCCACAAGTTGAACAGAAGAGAAAATACGCATGACGTTGGTATATTGTATAAAATAGAATGTCAAAATTATGGGGGCGGGGTTCTGTATTGGAGAGAGTTAAATAACGGTGAAAAAGAGAGTTTATAAATACGCCAATTATATTAAAAAGAAGCTGAAAGATAAATCGGAATTAGCAGAATATTGCTGTAATTTAAATCATAGTATGAGTATGGAAGTGAAAATACTGTAGGGTTAAAAAGATAAGAAAACAGGAAATTATTGAGTTTATTTATAAGAAATACAAAGAATGAAAATATCAATTGAAATGAAGGGTTCGAAATAAATAAAGAGTCAGTAAAATGCACGAGAGATAAAATATCATTTTACTATTATAAAGCTGAAGAGTTTGTGTGTTTGAACGCGCTAATCTCAGGAACTACCAGTCCGATTTAAAAAAATTCTGTTTGTATTAGATAGCCCGTTTATTGAGGAAGGCTATAGGCTACAGAACATCACGCTAAGAGCAATAGGAGTGGAGCAGTAAACATAAATGTCAATCGGATGCGGCGGCGGCGACGGGGCGGCTTGGCCGCACGACGAGACCCGAACATTACCTAGAAGGACCGAATTTAACACGGGTGACACCTCGGCACCCAGCTCATCTAGTATAAATAAGAAAAACAAAATTGTAAAATTTGAAGAATTGGTTTTTTAATGAATGTATAAAATTGTTCAAATTCCTTTTTAATGGAAAGTTAAGGTTCGTTGTCATATGAAAGGAGTATTATTATGATTGTTATTTTGTAATAATGTCCAGGATGTGTAATATTGCATGGTAATTAGCATCAGTAAATTGTTTATATTATTTGAAACTTGACAAAGGAAAGAAGAAGAACTCTTTCCGAAAATTACTTAATAAATATATAAGCTTTTTATATATTTGGCGTTGAAGATGTTTTAGATCTTATAATACGATAAGAAGAAACGATATAAGGAAGAGTACTTAAGTCATATGCTATGCTTCTATTTTACTATAGTAACTGATACAACATGACCTGTTTTTCAAAATACAGTTGATATTCAACACTTCATTGTAGTTGTTGTTTAAGTTATGTTTCCTATAACAACGACTGAAATTACTGAATTACTGAATTTCCCATGTAGTTGAATGCTGTTTTATTTTCCCATTAAATAATATCATTAGAAAGAAAAAAAAAATCCACCATCGACCCCATCTTGTCTGCGACACCTGTACTACCGTTTTATGGCGCCGAATTGCCTCCCTCTTTACGGTAGATGTTTTTACTAGTGGTAATTGGAACGCAATTTATTGGTAGCTCGCAGGCTAAACCCAAAACTTTGTTTGCATTCATTGGGTTTTAAAGACAAAGATAAAAATAAAGAAAAGCATTAACAACCAAAGAATTAACGATACAATCTCGGTAGTTGTCATGACAACAGTCCGTCTTTTATAGGCCGTTAAATTTTACGATTTGAGGAGTTGTGATTGTACACTTTTGCAGTAACCAGTTTACGTGGAATTCTAATAGATATTCATTACAATAAAAGAAAAGTTTTGATCGTATCACTTGAAAACTTTCTCTTTCGAGATTTGCCTGATATTCGGGTAATCCCCTGAATCACCAAAGACGTCAGATCGAAACAGCGGTATCTCTCTACCACTCTACCTCAGGCTTTTATTTCCGAACTACCATAAAAAAAGGAAATTTAAGTTTCTTGTTGCTTTGTTTGTTGCTCAGAATAGAATTTGTTGGAGAAACAATCCAACGTTTGACCATTGCATTTGTACTGTATATATAAGTATGCACCATTCTCAGAACAAAGACAACAGGTAATGATAGATGCCATGTTGTTGCTGCATTCCTGCAGTCTCTTGCACAAGCTTCCTTAAGAAAGAACTAAATGACAGTGTCCATTTCGGATTCTAATACGTGTCAAAGAAAATTTACATGTCTTTTGATCTTTTCGTTTTCAAACTGTGTTAAGTGATCAGTTACGGCTTCAATGTATATATTAAAAGTTTTGTAGAATGCAAATATAAATCTAGAAACAAAAAATCAAATCTAAATAACTCGTGCGTTAATCTTTCTTTAATTATTTATTGAATGCTATTAAAATTCAATGTAATTGGGGAGTTGTGGCGATGCAGTTTAATTATTCACGAATCCCTCAGTATTTGAAGCATTCCCTTGCAATTCATCACCATTACTAATTGGGTTCATGCAGTGGAGGTGAGTGATGGCTGGGCAATCTCATGCAATTATGAATGTCAATCAACACCTCAACATTCTCCAATTTTTCCAGTTATAATATTGATCGAACGAAAGATTGACCTCTGAATAATAACAGATAATCTTTTTCATAAATTTGAACAGAAATTCAGATCTGTCACTCTTTTAAGATAAAGTGTAAAACAAAAGTACATTATAAAAAACAAAACAAAACAAAATGCATTAATAGGAAATGATTGAGAATCAAAAATCAGAAAATTAAAATCATGAGCAGAGAAAAGAAAATGGCAACATATCTTACTCTGACAATGATTCGTGTAATAAATTTCAAAATAAATGCTGCACAATAGATAAATTTACAACTTTCGCTTACGTTTGCAATTGACCTGAAAATGAATGCTGTAATAAGGATTCCAATTTACATAGGTGCGGCAGAACATTTGTTGTAGAAACCGTTTCAGTTCGTTTTCCAATAACATTGCGCTTTCAGAATGTGAAGGGCTGCTCAATCTTCGAAATTTAAATTTGGTGAACTTTTCGAATAACATTTGAAGATTCAATTACAGCGAAGTTTAAAACTTTTTCTTTCATTCAACATTATTTTCATGTTTCTTTTAAATAAAACTTTTTTCTAATCGTAAATGGAAAATTCCATAAATGTTTTATTTCTTGAAGTAACAGATATTCTTAAAAAGTTAAAATAGTTTGTATAAAATATGATCTTTTTATATTGATTAATGAAGTAAATTACATATTGTTTCTTTATATTGTTAACGCTTAGCCTTTCAACAGGATTCTTCTGTTAAAACTGTTCAGACAGTTAAAAATGTAGAAATATTTCAACCTGTAGCAATAATATTGTTACATCATATTTGAGATTGTGTAATTACACTGAGATACCACTTATTAGATACATCCTTAACCATGTTGATCTTTAAAACAGCCTGAATTCGTCAAGATGCTGAATTCTATAAGATGCCGGAAGCATTCTAGTGGAATGTTATACCGTGTAGACGTAATTGTATCAGGAAGTTACTGCAAATTAGATGGAAGATTAATTTGTCTTGAGACGAAAAAGTCTTTTCTATTTCATTCCCAAAGATATTCAATAGGTTTGATAACCGGGTACTCTGGAGGCCATTGAAGCACGAAAACTCATGTCACGTTGTCTCGGTTCATCCGAGTGAAGAAAAACTGTAGCCATGAACGAATGAATTTGGTTAGCAATGATGTTCAGATACGATGTGTCCCTAGATATGATGTGATTCTAGGAATATTAAGAGACCTAATGTACGCCAGAAAACATTCCCCACTCCCATTACCTGCTTGTCCATTACTGTTGACATCAAACTCGATTCGTGCTGTTTTCGCCAAATTGTTAGCCAATTGTTAGCATGATGCCAAAGGAATCTTTATTCATCAGACCAGACAATCTTTTTGCGACCCATTCGAGACAAAATACGATGAGTGGTGCATTTCGAGTTGATGTTCTATGTATCAAGGTTGAATTCTGATGTGATTTGTTATAGCATGTCTGTTAGTTTTCACATTTCTCGCCATCCTCTTCTGAACACCTTAGTCTAGAATTGTGTTTTCTTCCTCAGGATCGCCGATCGATAGATGTTACTCGGTTTTCGGTAAAGCCTCGAAACTGTGGTGCATGAAAAGCTCAAGAAGACTGCAGTTTGAGATGCTCAATTAGAACTAACTAGCATTTCATATTCAAAATTAATCGCTTTCCTCATTATGGCAATTTTCTATGCTTAACTGATGTTAGGAAACCTTTTCTGCCTATTTTTAATATTCAAAACAACGGTCACGTGACACATTAAGTGTTGGAAAGAACCATATATGGCCGTTCAGGCACAGCCTTGACCACAACTCGAAGACATGCCATGATGCTGATATGTCTTACCCAACGTGGGTATTGGTTCGAATCCCAACGTAGGGCTTGGAAGTTTCTTTCTTCTTCAATCATTATTTCTCTTCGAAAAAGCACGACAAAGTCTGACTGTCACCTAGCGTGGATATCCATACAACGAAAGAAGTATACTTTTTTTTCCATCATGGAGTGTAATTTCTGACTACGATTCAAGATAAATCATGAATTAGCCATAAAACACTCATACTCACATACCCAACATTTGTACGAGGATTGTATGACGTATCAGATACAATTACTATTATAAAATATCATCTTTTGATTTTTTATTAAAACTATAATCGTTTCTTAATATCAGCTTCACATCAAATTTTTATGACCAGAATTGTTTATATAGTGTTTAACCAAGAAATAGTTCAACATTACACGAAGAAATCCTTGTCAAAATTTTTTACTGTTAAATCAAAAAAAAAAAAGCATAACAACAAAGATGGGAGGATTTAAAACTTATAATTGCGAAGCATTGAAAAGTGGAGATTCACGCTAAGAAAATAATTTGTATACATCAGTAGCAATTATTTTCTTGAGCGTGAATACAGCTTCTATAAACTTATTATTACAGTCGGACCTCGACGTAAGGTCACTTTTCTTAAGTCCCGGCTCATTGAATAGGAATTCTTTGATATGGATTACCGGATATATGGTCAGGTCGTAGATACCGTAATCGCATATAAGATCACTTTTGTCTATGATTTCAGTGCCACATTGATTCAATTCTAAGAATTTTTCATAGGTACGATCTTTTATCGGCGTTATTTCTCCTATTGACGGAGAGGACAGCTTTTTCACAAAGCACTTCATCCCCTCAAATTCCAGGAAAAACGATGATGAAGACGATATTCCTTTAGCTGTGTTAATACAAGATGTCAGAAATCGCGGCTGTGCTATAGAAGGGGAAAGTGAATATGGGAGAATTGATGATGAAATTGCTACCACTTCTCAAGCTTCGATTTCCAAAATTGTTTCGCAAGTTTTAGATTCCAATGCATTAGAAAGTGAGAATAACGACAGTGATACTGAAAGTGAAGCGGTGACACAAGCAGAAGCACTCATAGCATTAAATTTTCAGAAACTACAAAACTTAGAAAACATTGTACAAAGATGAAACCAAAATCGCGACAGTCCTGTATTATGGATTATTTTAAGTAAGGTCAGTTGTACATCAGTACTTTGCTTGAGCATACTAGTACTATTTATATATAACTTTATTCCGAATTTTTAAAGACTTATACTGTATTTATATAATGCTTATTTATTGATAAATGCATATGAATCGGTTATAAGGTCAACCCGCTTATAAGGTCACTTTCGCGAGATTCCAAGGGGTGACCTTATATCAAGGTTCGACTTTATTTATGTCAAAAGCAAAAATCGTTTTTTTTATTTAGAACATTATAAGAGCGTGACATTGTTGTTTTGTATTACCACTTTGAATACCAACTATCTTCAACTCTAAAACCTCTGAAAGATGTTTTGGGAAAAGTCTTGTATTGTAACATAGTGAGTTTCGAATGTATTTCACAAAATTTCTCCATGAAAGTTCTCAGAGATTGCGCTTGGAGACGTTTTTATTTCCCTCTAAATGCAGTTAACTGCGAGTAGTTCGTCCTTGTCAAGAGGTGCTCAATATTTAACAGTGCCAAATTTACGCAAAAGCTCCTTGTATTTTCTAGAAAAGCATTTACGAAGCGCCATTGGCATGGCAGGAAGTTCTTTTGTAATGAGCAAACCGGAAGCTTTTCGTCCTCTTAAATTGCATTAAACTGGCTGACATGTCGTATACTTTGTGAATCTCTTGTAAGCCATCTGGTTGTAGGTGGGTTGAGGGGTGTACGTTGCGAAGCTCCTTCTCGTCTGTTCTGTTATTGAATTGCAACTGGGTTCGCGAACAACGCGTTGCAGGGTGACACGACTTGCAATTTTTCTTCCAAAATCGATAAATCAAGGGAAGAGGTTGACAAATCAAAGGCCTGCTTTGCTTAGCCACAACCGCTTGTTGCTGATGAAATGCACGAGCCAACGTGGCATTGGGATATTTTTTTTCTTTTGTAGATTCTATTTTGAATTACACATTTGTCAATAAGAATAAGATGGTTTCTTTGCATAGCTTTGTTGGTTGTTTATTTAACGCAGAGAGAATATTAAATAAAGTAGAGACGATTTGTTGCAGAGTCAAGAATTAAACTTAGTTGTTGGATTTTTATTCTTGATGAAGGATGCTTGACATCTGATGAATGATACATAAACACGTTTTAAAAGAAATGAAGCTTAAACTGAATTTCAGTATCAATGTTGAAGCAGACATGACAGTTAATTTTCATGGTGAGAATTTTCAAGTAAGATCTTGACGAACTCCACAAAATTTAATGAATTGCCTATTTCTTTTCTTTTTTTTTTATTTTACATTCACATTTTGATTTCAACTTATTTCTTTTCTGAGTTTCCCAAGAGTAGGTGTTTTTTTTTGTTTTGTTTTTATTCCTCAGTTCATGACATCAGAAGTTTAACGAATCATCATCTCTACATTAATTAGGAAATCACATGTGAAATCTTTCTGTGATCAGCAACTAACATAAGCTAATAAAAAAAATAAACGAGGAAAAAAAGTAGTTATGAATTTTTTTCCTCGAACTAAAGTTGTTTTTATAGGGATAATTACTAACAATACATATTTATGATATTTTGATTTCAATTAGTTATAATTGAAGATTTAAATTTTATTCTAAGGTCACTCGATTTGAAAGTTTTTACAGATAAGAAAACTTAGCTATTCCTTAGAATTGCTTAGAATTTGTTATTGACTGAATTGCATTGTTTTTAATTGTTTTTTCACTGATTTGAATTTCTTTTTCTTTTTAGTTCAAATCAATATCCAGTGTATTTTAAAAAAGTTAACTTCAGTGAAGTTAATATTTACAATTTATATTTCATTTGTAAGTTCTAAAAATTGAAAGCATTGTCTACATTAATTAGCTGACGAAGTTTGATGGAGGTTTTATCTATTTAAGAGGATAATTGTTAATGAGAAAGAAGATTGAAAAGAGCAAGGGAAGGACACTTACTTAAAACTACAGTGATAATTCTCAATATCAAATGAACTTCTAATAAATTATTGTTTATTAAATTATTAAATTTATTTATTACATATATTTACAATTCCAGATTTTGTTTAGTGACAGGTCCTTTCTCTATCTATCAGATCTCTAAAGATTCAGAATTAGCGTCTTAATCGATAAAGATCTAATAAGAAAGTAACTATTTTCTTTGTCAAATTGTTTTTTTTTTTATTTCTTTTCTATTGTGATTCATTTACTTTAGTGTTACGGGAAATTCTTCTTTTGACGCAATATGAAAGTAAATAGCCCCTGAAAAGATCGTCATCACGGAAAAATAAAATAAAATTTCAGTTTTAAAATGGTCCCTGTGACTGAGGGATTAGTAGTCAATTATATCAAACTAACTCGTATCTGTTTTGTATAACAGAGATGTTTTTACAAATAGAGAGAGAAATTCATCAACGGACAATAAATATGCCTTCGCACATTGAGTCAACATCAACGGGAATCCTGAACAGCTGTTTCATCCTTATTAGGAATCATCAGCAGAATACTTTTGATGTTTGGCTCAGTTGCGCGAAAGCTTTACCTAAAAGCATTCTCGATAGAATTGGTGAATTTCTCTCTCTATTTATGAATAATTACGGACGTTAAACTTGCTTTCATAGAGATGTTTTTACTTTGTTAAATTTTTTGTTGTTTAACAAATATCAAAGTGATATCAAAATAATTAAATAAATAAATAAATAAATAATATCACGACTTTTAATTCTGTTGATTAGAATTTTTATTTTAATTTGGGTTGACTGAAAATTGTCAATCTCTCAATGGATTACTATGAATTTGGATAATATAGAGCGTAAATTACTTTGAATATTCAAGAAAATTGAAAGGTTTTACAATCATGTCAGAGTGACATTATTAAATTATTAATTAAAGAATTCATTATTTATTTTTTCCTAGAAATAAAATTTTCGAAATTTTGTTTTCATCTTTGCTGTTTAAAAAACAAAAACAATTCCTTCCCCATTAAATTTAAAGCAATTTATTATTATTATTGTTGTTATGATTATTATTAGAATTAGAATTAATATGGATTATTGCCAATGTGAAATTAGCAACGACCTAATTAAATTTGACTTCGTAATTGGATTACAAAATTGATATAAACTTCACGGCATAAAAATTAATCCAATTAAAAAGAATTGGCTTAAAGAAATATATTTGCTTTTTATCAGTTGTTACCAGAGAACAAGGAACAAAATGACATTGCTCCGTTTAGCTTGAGTCGTCTATCGATTCTGCCTAGCGTACTTAATTCGTTTCCGATCTCATTCTCGCCTGAATTACATTGCCATCTCTTTTGCGTCAACAGGAAAAAAAAAAAAAAAAAAAAAGCACTAACATTAGCTCGCGCAAATGACTGACTTAATTAATACCTCATTACTGGTTGATTGGAGAGGTAAGATGGTGAGAGATTCTATTACAGCTTCATTAATGCTATTGGACAACGAAAAATGCTAATGATAGCCGCTAATAGTCACCCTATATCATAATGTTGAGGAAAATCTCCCGGCGGGGTTATTTGTGCATCGTAAAGCACATTCACGAACTAGGACCGTGGAGAGAAATTTATAAGCATGTTAGTTTTTTGGTTTTTTTTCTTAGCTCTTTGGTTTATATACCGTTATTTAAGTATCAAATGCAGAAAAAATCGAACGCGATCACTTTTGCTTGAGTCGTCCTCGATCGTTTTCAGTTTCATTCAATTAGAAGTGACTTTAAAGAAATGAGTAAACTTTATTCGTAAAAAAAGTAACTGAAGTGAATGAATGTTGGTAAATAAATATAGTAAATTGATATGTAAGTGAAATTAAGTAAAATAACAAAGAAAAAGTTAAAGATGATACACCCACGAAGTGAATGTACTGTGGGTGGCATTCCCAATGTCACATTAGCTGCCCGATGCTTCCCCGCAGTACAACAAGCTCTTCTCTCTTAAAGTCCTCGTGCTCAAAGATGAATCTCCCAGAATGCAAAGCAGATTGTAGATTGTCCTTTCCTGACCTTTCGCTAACATTGAAATAGAAGAGAAGCGACCTCTTCTATTTCAATGTTAGCGAAGGGCCAGGAATGGACAATCTATAATCTGCTTTGCATTCTGGGAGATTCATCTTTGAGCACGAGGACTTTAGACAGGTTTAAGGAAAGCAACGCAGGAAAGCACTACTTCGCAATGTGACGTTGGGAATGCCACCCACACTACAAATGTTACACAATAACATTTTATGAAATGAGTAAAGCATGGACACACATATATAGGAAACAGTAATATATATTAAAAAGTATGAAAAAAAAAAATACATTACAGAAACGGGCTTGAGGGCCGAACGTTTCGACATGCTAAGAGGATTATCATTCTTAACGGAAGAGTAGGCAAACAGAAACGGTTAGGATATTTTTTTCATATTTTTTTACTTTTTGATCTTATTTCCGCACCACAGCAGATACACATAATTAAAGGTTAAAACAAAAGTTAAAAAATAATCAACGGTTATTTTAGTAAATAGAATTATTTTAATGTCTGTTTGTTTTTAAGCTTAACATTTTATTTTAAAAGGAAGTTATAAATCATATAAACTCAAGTAACTGTTTGGAATATTTTATTTTATTCAGAACGAATTTGTTGGCATTTCTTTATTAATTAAACATAATGCAAATCTAGTTAAAATTATGCAAATTAAAAAACTAAAGAATTATGAATATGAAAATTATAAATATTTACTTAAGGAAAGAAGAAATACTAACAGAATTCATATTTATTAATGAATTTATTAAAGTGTTCTGCCTAAAATAAAAACAAATTAAAAAAATTCCGATTTCTTTTCAACATTGAAATTATAAATATTTGCTTTTGCTTTTTAAATTTCAGAACTTTTATATTAGCATTGATTTCTCAACATTTACTAAATTAGTTTTTGAATTCGTCTTTAAATTCAACAAGAACTCCAAAAAGTAATAAGGTTTTATTAGAATTAACGTTTGTTCATTTGTTTCATACGTTTTGAAAATAAAATGCTTCTAGTTAATTCTTGAATCCATTTGGATTAGTCAAGAAGATTACTGACAGTTAAAATTAACTGGTATCTTGAACAGCCTTATCTGTCCATCAAGAAGTTTGCGATTATTCGACGAGTCACCGAAGGATCGTGACATCAAATAATCTTTTGTGTCACATGGTCCTTTCAGTCAATGGTCTGTCAATCACAATGTCCTTCTGGTCATTTCCTATTTAGCATCGTTTAAATGATACGTCGTTAAACGATTAATGGCCAAGCGATTTGACAGTAAAATGTTTGGAATAACAAGTCCTACACTTATACATTACACTTAACATTAACAACATGCTGATTGAAAGTCAGTTTTAGTAAGACTGCTGTACCAATTCAAACCTAGACCTTGAAGATGCCGTTCTTCTTTATTGCACTCTTTACCCAGTAGATCTGAAAAATTTGTCTAACACGCATCGCAATTTGAAATGATTTTGAAAAAGTCTAACCTCGGAAAAAAAATGCTTGAAAAATCAATTTGTAGAAAGCTATTCAAAAAATGATAATCTCCAATTTCGATCTCACCTTTGAACCTAAAGCTCATTTTTGCTGATAATCTTACTGGTAAGGCCTCATCACACAAGTTCTCGCCATTGCTTTCGTCTAAGAATATTCTTAATTTTTGATTCTTCTGTCATTTTATTGTCTTGTTTCCAAATCATAATTCAAAGAATGTGAAGAACTGCTTCGCGTGAGTGGTTCTGCTTTTAAAGATATGTAAAACTAGAAACCCATCGGCAACAAGATGTAAGTTCCGAGTTTCAATTTTCGTTACGGATTAAAGACGCCATTTGCAACGCAGTTTCCGTATAATATTAAATGAACTTTAGCAAAGTTTATTAATCTATTCCAAACTGCATGTATAGTGTATTTTAGAAACTCAATTTGTTAGGCATTTGCGGAGACTAAGAGACTTGATCCCCATAGTTTTTTGCGGAGCCGAACAAGAAAAGAAATGTCATTTCAATAAGAGATGAAAATTCTCTTAAGAAATAGATATCTACCTTGTATTCAGTCGAAGAGGTGTCAAAAATGGCGCCGGGTGCTTCGTCGTCGCTGATTGTGGGGTTTGTTACCCTTCGCGGACAATAAAGCTCGTTTTACATTTACCATTTCACTCGCCATCACCTCGCCATCACAGATGTCCAGGAAATGGAGAGCGATAGCCCATGCTCTATTTTCGAAGAAATGGCTCGACATCAGATCGCTGGACATCGCCACTAGCGCTCCTGGTGACGAATTGTAGAACTTGGAAGTCCAATCGATTTGTATCTATTTATTCGAAATTACCGATTACAAAAATGATTTTCACGATCGGAGGGCATCTTTTCCTTATGTTTTCGTGGATGCTTTCATAAAATGTTACATTATTAATCAAAATCATTTCAGAATTTCGGCTTGAAAATTCGAATCGACAGCGATCCGAAATCGCGAAAAGTTCTCGCCGTTGATCGAGATTTAACGAGACTGAATTATTTATCGAAACTGATTTATCGAAACTGAAAACAAAGAAACACAAAACGATGAAAAACAACACGAATATTTCCTATTTTAATTAATTAAATACATTCTTTCACCTATCCGATCCATTGACTAAATGGTTTTTATATAAATCACTGCTATTTTTTTCGTAAATAAAACGTAGGCACGATGACAATTGAGAAGTGTAAATGTTCCGTTTGATGGAAGGCGTTATGGTAAGTGTAAAACGATACACTAATCACTCGCAATCTACCCCGACATGTTCTGGGTTATGGCTTGCATTTATGGCGAGTGAAATAGTAAATGTAAAACGGGCTTTACTTTAACCATATAAGCGGACAAATTTGTTGCGATCGCCGTTCTATCCAGTGCTTCGGAAATACATATCACTCTGACTTTTGAAATATTGAAAAACATTCCAAATTATGGGGCTTAGCTGTGTACTGTCTTCTCTCGCATACTGACGGTAACTCGCCATTGCAGAGACACCATTTATATGTTTGATGTCATGACATCCACGCGAACGTAAGTAATCAAATTTTGCCTTATAAGGCAATCTTTTCAAGTGAATCCTAATATAATAACACTTTTTAATCCATTCGTTTGCGCTTTGACATCAAAACGATTAATCGTTTCATGTAAAACTGTAGGGTTAATATTTTTTTAGGTAATGGACAAGTTTCAAGTTAGTGCTCGTAGTTGATACATGTTGTAATAAATATTACAACAAAACTTTTCCTGTGCATCGTTTTCAAGACTTTAAAAGAAAAAATAAAAAAAAAAAGATGGGAGAGGGGGAAAGGAGGTTTTTTTCCTGCCTTTCAGGGGCTCCTTATTTTTTGTTTTTAAAAAAAGTAATTCGGTTTGAAATTTGAATTTACCTTTTCTAAAATGTTGAACATTTTAAATTTTCAACAACAGGTATGCATTATTTTATTAAATAGTCTTATATTTTTACTCTTTCTTTCTTTTTTTTTTGTTTTTTTTTTTTTTTAATCTTTACAAATTTTGAATTACTGTTAAGTCTACAATTTCTTGAATTTCATAAGGAATTAATTTTTAAAGATAAATAAAAATAAGTAAATTTTTAAATGAAGCAAAGAAAAGGTCTGAACAATTTCTGAAAAATTTCTGAACTTTTTTTTTTAAATATAGAGCTTTCGAAACAACATTCCTTGGCTGAAGCGCTTTGGGAAGATCTGCTTTAAATTTTAATTATCACGCTGGCTGTAATCAGGAGAGTTATTAAAAGAGAGAACGTAAAAAAAAAAGAGGTAGAAAACGAAAAGGAAAAAAAAAACCCCAAGGAGCCATCACTAATAATTCACGGCTGTCGCAATACGGTCGTCGTAAATATTCTCATATGAGGAACCACGTAAAAATTTGTTTGTCAGATCCTGGTCCCTACACTCTTCATGTCACTATCACTGAGGCTTCCGTCTTCACTCAAGATCATGATGCTAGTCATGTTTTCTTGTGTTTACAGAAAAAGGTTTACGGGATGCGCAGATCAGTGTTGCAGGTCAATCGTTTTGTCTTGATGAACATAAAATCTAATATTAATGTTTTACTAAAATGGTTTACACTTTACAAAATAAACATTTTGTAAGTTAATAATCTTGCTCTAATGAGTACTGTTGGTTTTTAGAGGGTCTCATCCATCTGGTGGGTAATATAACTTTAAATAATTCGATAATTACTTGAAATTACCTAATTGGGAGATAGTCTTGCAGTAGCTGTATTACTAATTTGAATAAAATAGTAATAATCATGATTATGAGTAACGCTAAAAGATGAAATGCAGTAAAGGAGAAGCTGAGTTTTCCAGACGGGTTCACCAAATCTTATGTGAAATGAGCACCAGAATACTTTCCTGGGGATAAAAGACGGTGGGGGCGTCTTTCAACTAAGTCCCGTTTGGTAACTGAATTCCTGGAATCTTACAGGGTGATTCTTTACCTTTCTTAAAAGATGAAATATTAAAAAGAAACAAATGAAAAAAATTATAAAACAAATAGGAATATATTGAAAAATATATGTTTTTATTCAAAGGATAAAAGTTTTTTAAAATCATCTAACCTCATTTAATGAGACAGAAAAATGAAAATACTAGATATTTTTGTAAAATAAACACGAAGATAAATTAGAAAATATTTTAGAGATAGAAACCAGACTTTTTTCTTAGTATTTTTTTTAACACTTTTTTTTTTGGCTGAGGAAATATACAAGACCAGCGGACTCTCTATTTATTTCCACATGTATTTCTCTGACTTACAACGTTTGCATTCGATCTGGCGAAAACCCTCAGACATTAGACCTAGGCTGAAAATACAAAAACTTTCAATACAATATAATATGTAAAACTAAAATTTTATGTAATGACAATATGCTTGTTGATTAAACCAGGTAGAATGCCTCTACTGCATTAAATACATTTCAAGGTGTTGTTTTTGTCGGAAATGTATTTAATAAAAGTATCTACTTAAAAAGCCAAGCAAGTTTTGCGAAAATCCTTGAATAAAAAAATTGAAAATTTTAAAATTGTTTATAAGGTACCTCAGCCATATAACGCCATGTATACCTTTAACGCCACCTATCTAATTCTTCATAAATTTAAGAGATGGCGGTACTGCACTAAAGTAGTTTGCATTGACATGCCATCTAGTGTTGAAGTGTGTTACTAGCAGATCGCCAACATTTTCGAGTGAAATTATATTTCCATCTTTTCGTGTCGAGGACTGGTTCTGAAAGGCTGCTAATATATCAACGTAAGATAAATATAGATTTTTTAATATTCAGCAAAGATTAACTATATAAAACTATATATTTTCTTGATTCTTGAAGATTCTTCTATGTAAATAAGTTGACTGTTATTTTTAAAATTCGGAAATTGTAGACAAACAAGTGTATCATGTGATCATGTGCTCAGTAGCGCTTTAACGCCATGGTGGTGTTAATGGTCTACATACACGATTTTAGCTTACGTACGACATTTATAAGTTACTAATATGTTTCATGAAAATACAGATTTTTATCTTACAATATCACAACTCCTTTATTAAACTAAAAACAAGAATACTTCTT
>JAFIDM010006943.1:36230323-36246944 GCA_023159025.1 Thereuonema tuberculata | reverse complement strand
CTATAAAAAAAGAATGTAAAGAAAATAAAATAAATATTGTGTATTTTAAAGATAATGTTTTATTCAAATTTAAAAGAGAAAGGGAAAACACAGAGCTACACAACATGGGTGTGGTATATGCCCTCCAATGTAGAGATTGTCAGGGGGTCTACATTGGGAGCACAGGCCGCACATTAAAAGAACGGGTAGAAGAACATGTAGGGGCTTACCGTAATAATCATGAAAATATATCAGAATGGGCAGCCCACTGCATTCGTAATGGTCACAACCCTGATCCTGTAGTTCATATCATTTATAAAATGCAAGATGAATACAAAAGATTCACTTTAGAATATTGCTTGATTAATTGTTGCGTATGCTTCAACAGAGACAAGTCACAAAAAGTAAACAATATGTCTTTAAGTATTTTCAGGAATTATCTAATAAAAAATAAAAGATTATGTAAAATTTTGAAATTTAATTAGCTTTAGTATGGTATGATAATTCATTGTTCATATTATCTCTTGTCAATAATATATTTTGTATCAGTCATTGTTTTTTTATTTATGACAATAACATCTTTTAATGTATTACCACATTATTACTATATTATCCCACAACAATCACTGTATATATTCATTGAATGTACTACTGTATTATTTAATTTTGTAAGGTTAGAGAAAGTTCATTCTCTTACCGTTTAATCGTTATTTTTATTTTATTTTTATTTGTACCCTGAAGAAGTCTTTGAAAAAATATATAAGACGAAATATTGGATCGGATCGGTGAAGAAGTATTCTTGTTTTTAGTTTAATAAAGGAGTTGTGATATTGTATGAAGATCTCAGATTTTGATTGATTTTTATCTTATTTATTATTTTGCTTTTATAATCGGAAAATGCCGCAATTAATTAATTTTTACATTTCCTCTTTTGTTTTAGCTACAGATTAGAAAGACTGCGTTAATTTCAAATGATTTTTTTTTATTTTTTACAGAAAGTCAAATTTAGTTGCTTTTTACTGTAATTTTGTACAAATAATGTTTACAATGATGGAATAATTATTAATTTTAAATAAGTTAAGTTACTAGAAAGTAGGTGGCGTTAACTGGACCAGGTGTTCCTACTAACGCAAGTTTGCAAAGTTTTTTTATTTGAGTTCTCATACTTCTCTAGTAAAATTATGGTATGCTTATGGTTTCATTATGGTATGCTTCAAACAGAAGATTAAACTTTCTTGGTCATAATTTTCGTGTTTCGATAGACCTTATTTCCAGATTTTCAGTAATTTGAATGTTGAGGTGGCGTTATTTGGGCAGGGTACCTTATTATTTACAACTTGAGAAAGGAAAGAAGAAGAACTTTCGGGAAATTCATTAATAAATATATATTTTTTATATATATTTGGTGTTGAAGATGTTTTGGACATTCTTGAATAAAGTTCAAAAGAAGAACTGTATTAGGTTTTCTTTCATTATGGTTTTTAATTTGAAGTCTTTGAAAAATTCTTAGCAAAATTATATTGATATTTTTAGTTATGATATATATAATATACCTTAAATCTTATTTTCCCTTCAGACTGGGAGACAGAAGTGATTGTAATCTGAGCTTATCTAAGGTCAAAGGAGACAGATTTTCTCTTTTATCCTCTTATCCGCCTGATGCGTTTCATCGGGGTTTAATTCGACACGCACTCCTACAAGTGCAGAAAACGAAAAATAGATTTGTTCCGTCACGTCTTCAGGTTCCTTTCAAACATATAATAAAGGGAATCGAATTGGTTTTGATGTCGTCGCAGTCCTTAGTGAATTTCAATTATGGGATTTGAGTAATCGATAAGTAATAACCTTAATCCTATAGACATTTTCATATGAAAACGCATGACAGGATTCCCTTCTTTCTAGAAACTCAATTTGCTTGAGGAATTCAATGAAAGCAAGGGAGAAAGAAAAAAGAAAGGAAGGAAGGAAAGAGAAAATACGGGTATGTTTTCCCAGAATCATTGATAAGGGGATTCATTTAGCAGGAAGCGGATAACGTGAATGGCAAAGACTTCATTATTTCAGCGATTTCTTTGATTTTGATTCTTCTTTTTTTTTTACTGAAGATAATGTTATAATTTGAAAGATAATAATGAATTAGGAAGATGTTTTAATATTAGCACTTGATTACTCGCTCTATCTAATAATTTACTTAATTACATTGTAAGCACAGTAATCATTATCATTTTGGATGATATAATGAAGTAGAATTGTCTTACAACTGCTGCTGTGTCTAAGAATCCTTCGACAAGAAACGGAAATATTTCCAATGTGATATGAATATGTCATTACATTAAGAACATAATGTTCAGCCCCAGAAATCGTAAAACGTCGCTGTGGGTAGTATGGGAATGGCTAAACAAGTCAGATAAATTAATTCTTCCTAAGTTCGTCAAAAACGGGTGAATTAACAAACTCGTTCTTATGTTAAAGGTAAGTTTAATTCTTTTAAAAATAAGTATGGTTGCAATTGTAAGAAGCAATAAATGAAAAAATTGGTTGATATTAATTTACTATTAATAAATGTACTCGTAGAAGTAAAAATTCACCCTAAGTGATTAATTAATGAATAAGATATTAATTTTCGTAAAGAAGATTTATTTAAATAAAAAAAAATTGAAAATTTTTTAATAAACAAAGGTTTTCACAGATTCATTTAGTCTTCCTACTTCTCCAGTAAAGGATAAAAATATACCAAAGTAATGATATTTGAGAAATTAAAGATTATGACAAAATGAAGAGAAGTTTTTTGTCCTATTAATAGAATAATGTAGTTGCATTGTAAAAGATCTTCTGCAGTTGGTGGAAGTCAGAAATAGAAAGGAGTGGCTCTTAATTTTATATTGAAATGTAAGATATATCAGGTTGGAATTCTAAAATGTCAGTTTGGAGAACGAACTCAAAAACTGTTGTTGAGAGTTGGATGTAATTTTTGTTATTCAAAATAGGCTCCATCTGCATCTGTACAATCTTGCCAACGTTGTATTAAGCTGTAAATTCCTTTCTTGCACATAACCGTGGTTTGGTGTTGTATGAATCCTTCATGTCCTCTTTGAGATCACAATCTTGGAGATATCTCCTGCCTTTCATAAGTTATCAATAAACTTATATGTCTGAATACGTGAAAATCTGTGGGTGAAATGTCCCGGTGAATAAGGCGGATGAAACAAAATGTTGGATATGTTCAAGTTCACGAAGTTTCCTGCGGGTGTAATCTGCCGCATGCGGTCTTGCATTATCGTAAAGCAAAATGGGACCTTTTCGATTGACCAGAGTAGGCTATATCTTTCCCAGCTTCTGTTTCAGTCAATTCAGACGTCAATTCAGACGTACACCTCTGCTGTAATGGTTTCTGAGGAAGACAGTCCAATGGATAATTCAGCCGTGGACCACCAAACAATCAAAAGAATTTTTCGTAGGTGAAGAGGAGGTTTAGGAGTTGCTGCCGGTGGCTCGTTCTTATCCAGCCAAGATGATGAGTCTTCCTATTGTCGTACATTATCCATTTTTCGTCGCAGGTTACAATTCTGTCCAAGAAAGTCTCTTTTTCTTCGCGAAGATTGAGTGAAGAACAAATTGTGTAACTCGTAGCCTTGTTTTCTTCTGTGAGCTCATGGGGTATCCATTTATCCATCTTCCGCACTTTGCCAAGTTCTTCCAGGCGGCATAAAATTGTTGTGTGATATACCCGTAATTTCTCAGCCATCTCCCGTGAACTTTGATAAGGGTCATACTCGATTAGTTCTTTCCTCTCCGCCGTGAGGCCCCTTTTAATGGCTTCCTCTAGAAGCACACTTTACGTTGTAATCTCCATCACGGAATTTTTGGAACCAACGCTGCGCTCTTTTCGCTTACATGGTCGTCACCGAAAATACTACGTGCGTTCCCCTTCGTTTCAGCTACTGATAAGTCTCGTAAGAACTCATAAAGCATCACTTGTCGAATATCCAACGTCTCCATATTTTGATTGAACTCACAAAACAAGACGCAGAATACAGAAAGAACCTCACGACCAGGCGATACCAAATGCAGTAGGGGTGATCAATCAACCGATATAACTACACACCTAAAGCATGCTTTAATTACTTCCCTAGAAATGGTGATCGTCAACCAAACCGACATTTTTTGGTTTCTAACCTGAGAGCTGTTGTCCCATACTTTAGCATTTATTAAATATTTTCCTAATGATCATTCACGATTGTTAACAGAATGTAGCATTTCATTATCTATTCATCAGCACTCGGAAATTCCTATGATAAAATAGGTTGTCCCATACACAATGTCTATGATCGGTGATTCTTATGTCCAGTTACCGTGTGTAAATAAAACAATTCTGTCACTTAGTTCGTATAACTACGGCCTACAAAACTTCCATCGAGGGTATAATCGTTACTATGCAACTGACAAATATATCATAAAACATTTTTTCTCATCGTTCTCTCTAGATTAGATAGTATTTAAAATATGGCAATTGAGAAAAAATAAATGTTATCCCTTTTACTTCAACTCAAATTCTTTTACATATGGCCATAGTTATCAGATTTGAAGTTGGCAACGCATAATTGTTCTGATGACGCATCACCATTTAGAATCAAACTATAAAACTTTGAGGCAATAGCTACACCTCTCCTGTGATATCTTATTCTCCTGTAAATAGTGACCCCTGCCAAAATCTTCTACATTTGGCCATCATAATGTAGCTTTTCTTTTGCAGATCGACAGATAAATTGAAAAGAAGACTTTGAAAATATCTTATTATCAAAAAAGTATCACACCTATCGTTAAGTTTTTAATTCTCAAAGCAATTAATTTGTGCTTTAAAATGCAAAGGTTCCAAAAGGATCAACTGGATTTTTTTATTTTATGAGAGGATTAGATAAAAATAAACAATAAGGTTTCAGATAAAAATAGGTTCATTAATAACAAAGAAAGAATCGCGAAAGAGAGAAATGGATCAAAACCAAGTTGTTAAATGCTCTTCGGCTCATTTCTTGACGTTTATGTGAGAATTAAATGATCCTTTTTTTCCGGTTTTTAAATAATAACTTTCCTTCCGGAAAGTTCACTAGCTCGTTCCGCTGAATGGCAACAAGCTCTATTTATCACTTTTTTTTTCCTTTTTCACTAACTTTAGTTCTAGTTTGTTCGAAGACTTTCGTTAAATGGCACATACAGTATACTCAAACTGAAAATAAAAAATAAAAAAAAAAACCAGATAGATAATTTTTAATTTTTTAAAGATAGAAAAAGAAAACACAATATAAAAGAATTATGGATTCTTTGCTTATTTTTTTGTTTAAAATTTTAATTTTACCTCAAAATTCAATTGCTTAAATAAATCTTAAATATAGTCTGTATCTATAAATTTAGTAATTCAATAAAATTAGATGCATCATAAAGCTATTTAATTAATTACAATTAATTAGTTTGCAATTTCCAAATACATTACTTGAATTTAATTATTTATATTACACTTTCTAAGTTTATTACATAATTTACCTAATTGTATTACATTAACATAGGTTAACTTACAATATTACACTTAAGTTAACTAAGGGTAAAATTTTATTAAATTAATTATAAATATATTAACTTAAAATAAATTATAGATACATTTTTTTAGCGTGCTGTTTACAACACAGAAATTCACTGGGTCGTAAGGAAATAAAACAATGTTATCAGAGATAGAAACTATTAGGGGTTGGTCATTAAGCTGGCTCTACCTTAGGTGTCTCTAACATCATTCGACACCACTCTGTTAGACTGTATTGTGACAGCAGTCGTATCAGCGTGCATTTGAAACAAAAACTGATCAAAGTTGGTGAATTTTGTGTCGCTAATTTAATACTGAAGATGGAAGACAATAAGACCGCATGTTGCTTTGATGACTAGGCAAAAACTGTTACTTGGCTGGGAAGTTCTGATTCATCCGCCGTATTCACCAGACGAGCACCTTCGGATTTCCATTGATTTCGGTCTTTACAAAATTCTGGAAAACATTCAAGATAACAAAGGCACCTGGAAAAGATAAAAGTTGTGGGAAGCTGGAATTATGAAGTTGCCTGAAAGATGGCAGAAGATACTAGGAACGTTGAAGACGTTGTTCAATAAAATTATTGGTGAAAATGAAAAATATGTTTTTTTATTTTTACTTAAAAACCGAACGAACTTTTTGGCCAACCCAATACCATGGCTTTTGGTGTTGAATAGAAAAAATTAAAATATTTAAATAATATTATACCTTCCTCTTTCAAATCTTAAATTACTTAAAAAAATACTTATTGGAACTTTAGCTGAATTAGATTTTCTGAACAGTTGAAAGCAAATATTTCTATTTCTTAATATATAATATTTAATATATTTCTCAGTCTATTTGTGCGAGAACTAGAATTGACTGTTAATTAACGTGTTATTTCTTTGTTTTTCTTTTCCGTTTTATTTTAGTGACTTAAAAAAAATATAAAATTCTATCTTCTGATTTGTCACTAAAATATAAGAAGGATTTTCAATTTTGTTAGGGCTTAATTTTTAAGTCTTATGTAAAAATATAATAGATCAGAGATATGCTTTAAGAAAGTTAATAATTTTTCCCTTAAAATAGTTAGATTTAAACATTTTAGAAATAGACTATTAGTTGTTGTTTTTTTTAGCGAAAGTTAGTTTGTCAGTTTTAACTCCATGTGTTTTGATACGATTTTAACGTGTGTAATGAAAGATTAAAATAGTTTCTTGTTTAAGCCAACACACAATTAAAATTTAAAAATAAAACTATTTACAATTTAAAAAGGTCCAGACAAAAGTGTGAAGGATACTGAAGATGACCCGTTAACGGGTCGCAACATATCTGGACCTTTTTAAATTGTAAATAGTTTTATTTTTAAATTTTAATTATGTGTGTTGGCTTAAACAAGGAACTATTTTAATCCATGTGTTTTGTTTAGTTTTTTTTTAATATCAGGACGAGTCCCCCCCCCCACATTTCTAAGACTTTTCCTTCTTCTTTACATAAAAAACTTCCGCCTGTAGATGTCTCATTGGTTGAAAAGATATTATTAGTTTATAAGATACTATCAGCACTAATGAAGTAATGGATGCTTTGTTTACTTCTTCATCTTTCCTTTGTACTTAGGGACCTTATCCCGATCAAAGAGCGGGAGGGAGAAATGAAAGGGCCTGCCATTTCCTGGTCATTAAGGCGCACTTCCTTTCAGTGACTCCTAGTGTGGATGAGTGCCCTTGATTAATGAGGACTCAATCCATTAGCCCTATTCAGTCCAAGAACCTATCAATGCAAACCTTTCCCGAATGAAATGTGTGATCTTTAGGCTACAATAGCTTTACCCTCAATCATCGCATCCCATTTAAGGGATCAACAATATGTAAGGACATCCTTAACAGACAATGGAATTTTCTCATCTTTCCTGTCATTAGGGTGTCATCTTTCCTGAAGGGGTTCCTGAGTTAATTTTATTAGCTTTATTAACATTTTGATTGCTACGTTTCTAAAAGAAACAACAGAAAAAAATGGCATTTTTCTTTTCATCAGTTCAAAGTTTATAAAAATTGAAATATTATCATTAATAATGACATCTCCTTGTAATATTAAAAAAAAAATCATTGTGCAAAATTTCCAAACAACTCCAGTAACTTCATTAAAATTTCATTAAAAATTGTAAGAATAGAAAATAATCTTACAGAAAAAAAGTAGTCACTCTTTTTTTTTATTAAATTATTGATTTGTGACAATGTAATTGATTTTTTTTTAGCATTAAAAACATACTTGGACGTAAAATTAATTTTGAAGAAGACTGCTTTACTTTTTAAATTGAATATTTTTTTTTTTATTTTGATGCAAGACAGTCATCGACTTTTCGGATGGTTTTACAGAAGTTTAAGCGATGAGGGCAGAAGTGAACAGATACTAGTAATAGGAATTGTTTTTAATCTATTAAGACTTGTGTAGATTGTACAGCTAATTTCGATACATTGATAGTAATGAATTCCATCTTTTTAATTTTTAAAAAATTTTACTGAAAAAAAAATTAAAAATCAAAAATCATCTAAAAGGTTGATCAGGATTGTTCTTAAAAATTCATCGTTTTTTTTTATTATTTTTTTTTTATTACTAGACTTTTTAAATAAAAATTTGACATTGTTATTATTAATAATATTTTTCATCATTATTAAGGATTTGAAAGAATTCAGTTTAGAGTAGTAGTTCTCAACCTTCTACTTTACTTGAGTACCTCAGATACACTTGAGATATGCATTTCTTTCACCTTACATACAGATCATTTACAAAGTTTAAGTAACAATGCTGTGGTTATAGGCTGTGCTGATATTCTATCTCCTAAACAATGAATAGTAGTTTATATTAAATAATAGGAATATAAATCGTAGTCTAATCTTTATAGTTTTTCGAGAACTATCAATAACTAGAGATAATTGAAGTAGGTTATCTTTGTAATCATTTAATTTTTCGAAATTCCACTGTAAAACTAGAGATATGCGGATAGTAATCGTTATACTGTATTTTTTAACATAAATTTCTTAGACAAAAATTCAAATTGAATTTTTGTCTATGTGTATTTAATTCATTTTTGATTATAATAATTTGAATGTATTGTTTTATTTTATTAGGTGAGTTCTAAATCTAAAAGGCAGATTGAAGAGGATTACCTGATTATCTTAGCTTGTGAATTAAGCATGCATCTAGCAAGATAAGTGCATTTATTTACTAAGTATAGCTTCCCGTCGTTCAGTGGGAACTGAACGTGCAGCGCTGGGGCCCATTTCGAAGAGTGGGAGATGGAGACAAAAAATAATCGTGTTCAGATGTTAAATTGAATCATAAATAAGCAGGTTTAAAGACAGCCTAATCGTTTAAGCGAGGGATTAGTATTCAGATTGGCAGGGGTGGAAACCAAAACAAATCGACCTACGTTTTAATTTGGATCTCAAATAACATACATAACAATTAAAATATGCCAGCTATTTCGACACTCGATTAGTTAAAATTCTAAAAATTATAGAATCACCCTAATGCGAATTGACGTACGTTTCGAAACCTCATAGGGCAGGTTATGCCTACCTCGTACGTCAATTCGAAGTGTAAAATTACTTTGAGTACGTGTATGTTTATATGTAAATACTTGGTGTCCCAAAATCAGATAGACAAATCGGATATTCGGGTCGTTATCAGGAATCCCAAAACAGGTAATTTTTGTTAGTTAACACAAAAATGCAAATGAGCTGTTTCGGCACCAGAAGGGATCAAAGAGTAACTGTTGTTGTCCAACTGTTGGATACGTATATCATTTTTCTCAGATGATCTGGGACATCATATCAGCACTGTTTTATTGCTGTCTCTTAACAAAAAAACACTATTAAACATTGCTCTATCAAATCGTAGAATGAATAATTGTAAACCTCGTACAATGATTGCATAATACTACTGTTATTAGTGGTCATTATTGACTCGTGTCTCTGTCGTGGAGTCTACATCCAATGAACCGACGATGCAATCTCTGTATTGAAGTAAATGGCCAACAGTTGCTGTAAATCTGTCACTCTCTTGCTAATACGATATATTTCTTTGATTCCATTTCGTGCCACTGATTTGCGGATATTTGATTCACTGATAAAAATTACTTGTTTTGGCGTGCTTGATAATCACTCAAGGTTTGTCTGTCTAACTTTGGAACACCATGTGTAAATACAGTATATACCGGCTGGGCATAAAATAACGTGAGGTGTTCAGAACCCTCTAACGAGGAATGTATTGGACGAATCGTAAAAACATTCCGTGGACATACCGAGTAGAACATTTGGTTTCGATTTCTAAAAAAAAAAAAATTAGTACCAAAAATTAGTACATAGTCCCCAAAAGTCGCCAACAGGGGAAAATATGGCGCTGTTAATTTGCATAACCGCGTTACGTGTAGAACGATCATGATAAAAAGAAAGGCTTGGAGAATTCATATCACTCGGCGACGAACTGCCTTTCGATGGCTCTTACATTACGTGCTTTGTTAGTGAAGCTGTATTATCAGCGGGAGGAGAATGCGAGTGCTGCCCTTCAAAAATTTCGGCGGTTGAAGACGCTACGAAGAGGACCAATGAACATAACAAATCTACGAAAAATGATTCAACGCTTTGAAACTACTGGAACTCTAGCACTGCAACCAGGCCGGGGACGCAAAGCTATCAGTCATCTACACGTTGAAGAAGTTGCAACTGCTGTTGTGGAAGAGGAGATGACGTGCAGGGTACCAGCAGTGCACGGGCAATATCCCGGCAAGCGGATATCCCATACTCAACTGTCCGGAAAATCCTGCATCAGATGTTGAAGTTTTACCCCTATAAAATCTGCCTTATTCAAGAATTGCGCCCTGGCGATACGACCACCCGCATTGAGTTTGCATTAAGATTCTTAGCGCGCGTGGAAGTGGATGAAGCATGGCCGTGGCGGATTTTATGGAGTGACTTTTATTGGAGCGCACTTTTATTTGAACGGTGATATTAACACACACAACTGCCGCTTTTGGGCTGCGTCTTATCCACACGTGGGTCTGGAGATGCCTATCCACTCGCCGAAAGTCACAGTGTGGTGCGACTTTACGTTATCGTTTATCATCGGTCCTTATTTTTACGAGGAAAACTCACGGAAATGGACCAGTGACCTTCCGTCAATGCTGCACGGTATTCCGATATTCTCAAGAACTTTGTGGTTCCACAACTGCAGCAAAGAGGATATCTCGATTCGACCATCTTCATGCAGGATGGTGCACCACCCCACATCGGCACAGCTTGTGTTGCGACAATATTTCTCTGACACCATTAGTCGTGCATTTCCCACAGTATGGCCACCGAGGTCGCCTGATCTCAATCCTTGTGACTTTTTGCTGTGGGGATTTCTTAGAAACATGTCCCCGATATCCCAACTTTGAAAAGTCGAATTACATTACAGGTGCGAAAATCCATTCCGATATGTTGCGAACCGCTATGGAACATGTCATGCACCGCATGCAGCTCATGGAATATCACAATGGTGGTCATATGGAACCTTAATTGTACTTACCAATAAACGTGTCTACATTGTTACGAAACTTGATGTGTGCTGTGTCATTTGGCAATTACTCGTTCATTACTCATACATACTAAAGCCTTTGCAGCGCCACATTTCCCCCTGTTAACGACTTTTGGTACTAATGTTTTTTTGTTTTTTTTTTAGAAATCGAAACCGCATGTTCTACTTTTTATGTCCACCGAATGTTGTTACGATTCGTCCAATCCTCGCTAGAGGGCTCTGAACACCTCACATTATTTTATGCCCACCCGATCTACATATAAAAGGAAATTTGACATGGATACTAACCAATGAGCCAACAATTGTACTATTTAAGCACATGTATAAATTGTAATTTTCATCCATTGCTTAGATGCATCAACTAAAACATTGTCCTACTATTTAGATTCTTTGAAAGTGAAGTATCTGAATCTTATATTGAGAAATCAGCTCAACCCGGATTTCATCCAGGGAAAATGATTCAATTTCAGCTTACCAAAATTAGGAGATCATTATATTTATAGAAGTAGATTTTTCTTGAAAGTTTGAGCTTTTTGTTGCTTGTGTGGACTCGACAAAAAATTGTGTGGACTCGACAAGAGATTTCAATGTTGTAAGAAATTTGTTTCCCATCGATCCAGTCTCTGTACACCAAAACATTACATTTTTAGATTTATTTATTTATTTATTTATTTATTTATTTATTTATTTATTTACTTAGCTGCATCCGCTTGTAAACAGTAATCGTTATTTTAATCATTCTTCACGAGTTTTCAGAGAGAAAGTCTGTAACGAATCAAAATCGTTTTTTATTTAGATGTTCCTTTTTCTAATCTTCTTATCTATTCTCTTTACAATCCCGAAAACTGTGTGTGAATCATTAGATACATTTCTTTTTCAGCATCTGTCATTTGCTCTTTCGTAAGCGGCTCTTGAAAACATAGAGCTTTCAAATGCGTCAAGCTGTTTTTATTTGTATATTCAAAGAGAGATGGGCAGTGGAGCTTAAGGTTATCGGTCAGCGAGTTCCTCTCCAAGCAGCAATGTATGCACTGCGACACCACAGCTCATCGCTCTTCCTTTGGACGAACGTTGCATCGACAGATTATGAAGTATCTGTCACGACAGTCCATTGAAAAGCCACTGACACTCCATCCATCACTTACGGATTCTAGCTAATTTAAAAAAAAAACAGAAGCCACTAGATATAACTGTTATTGATCGAGTCATTTGCAACGTTTTCTTTCTTTCGACTAATCAGACTGTTAAATTTACTCCTCAAGTTATTTTTTTTTTTGCATTTTTATACAATACATTCATATTTACATACATATACATAATTTTACATATTTAAATACATGTATATAAATACATATATGTGTAGTTGATTCTGCGAAGTATTTACTATTAATTTAAAGTAACAAAAAAGAGAATAATAAGTTTTTATTCTCATTTTCGTTTTCCAATGTTATTTAAAGTAAAAACAAAGTATATTACTTGAGTGGGTGAATTTTAAATATAGATGGAATATCAGATTCTGAAATGGATTTAATTACGAAAAGAAAAATAAATAATGTACATACTTTTTGACGCACCAAGAAGGGATTTTCCAATTGAGATAAATTTTGGTACGTTTAATGTACATGTACAGAAAAGGAAATGATTAGAATTTCAGAACATTTGGGGGATTTTTTTTGACAGAAAAAGCTACATAAAATAGCAGGTCACTATGGCGTTGGTCTACCTCTGGTCAGGATGCGAGCTATTACCCGACGGGATATTGATTGATATAGTTGGCGGATGGTGTTCTGCGGGATTTCTTGCCAAACGGCCTCCAATTGGCGGGCTATTTCGTCAACATTCTGGAATGGTCACAGGCATTACATCCTAAATATTCTCAATAGGAGAGAGATCTGACGATCTGGCTGGCCAAGGAAATGTGTCGCAACCATTTCAATGGAGAAGACAATCAATGGAGAGGCGTGCCATGTGTGGCCGGGCGTTATCTTGCTGAAACGTAAGCCCGGATGGGGGGGGGGGGCGCTAAAGGAACGGCAAAACAACGGGTCGTAGAATTTCGTCAACAAACCGCTGCTGTGCTGTGATGGTGCCACAGAGGATCACCAAGGGGTCCGGCTATCCAATGAAATGGCACCCCAGACCATTAACTCTCTGTTGTAGGGCCGTGTGGCGTGCGACAGTACGAGCGGAATCATGACAGGTCGTCGGGGCTCAGTTCAATACAGACTCATCACTTAAGACAATTTGTCCCCAATTAGCACAATTCCACGTTGATCGTGCCCGGCACCACTGAAATCTATCTTAACGGTACTATAATTTATATAATAATAAATATAATAAATACAATAAAGAAAATTGAGATTTTAAGACCAATCTCAATCCTGCATAAGGTATCTTTGTTTTTGCTTCTGTCCATTGCTGAGTGTAAGTCTTCTGCGCAATGTTAGCTCCTTTCCGGCTTTCTACTGTCCTCTGAAAGGCAATGGAAAACTAATCACAATATTCCTGTAATCTTAGCCACTACAACATTGTATTTGTAGTATCAAACTATATCTAACAATCCGTATTTATCTACATAAATACTTAAATGCAAATTTTATCGGTAAATACATTCTATTAAGAAACTGGTGTTCTTTGAAGGTTACGTAAAACAGAGCAAAATCGCAATTTCGAGGTAGGAGTAACATAATACTAGGAGTTGTTATGATACTTTACAGTCATGAGAGTGAATGTTTTCATAACTTTTTGAACTTGAATATTGAGTAACTTTTTAAGTTATAATTATTTCTGTTATGCCTAAGTTAGAATTGCACAGTAATGTAAGATAATAAGTATTTTTGATATCCCGTGTTTAATAACTTTTTCTACATTCATAAAAACATTATTTTCTGTGAGCATTGTTTCTGGGTCTTTGTTTTAAGTTTCCTTTTGATGCAGTGCAGTCTTTGTTCTCCTGTGGGATTTCTTTTCCATTACTACTTGTGGGGGAGTGTATTGTTAGTCCTTTTTTTTCCAATCTTGACCACATCGATTTGGAGAACGGCTGAGTACCATCCAGAGATTTGAATCAGATACATTAGAGCAGATAATCGAAGCAACAGATTTTTCTATTGGATGGGACTCGTTATTTTGTTAACACCCCCATCGGAGGGCATTACTGTGTGACGCGGCTTCGCTCGCATTCCTTCGGGGCCGAGAGTGAGTGTGTGGTAATACGAAGGTTGATATCTCCTGGGCGTTCTTCGATACTCCCCCCTCCCTTTTCTTCTTTCCCTTTTATCGACTCAGAAGAGAATGGTTGAAATTCGTTGTCCTTCGCTTTAACATCGAAGCTTTCTGGTTGGATTCTATCAGTTCAGTGATCTGTTTTTCCTAGAATATTTGATAACAAATGTGATCTTTGTAATTGTTCGAAGTATTGTTATTATCTTACCAGAATGTCGTAGTTGTTGGGGATTCAAGCATTTCTCTAAAATATAGAGCCAAAGAAATTCGGTTACTGAATGCACTTTCCAGTGATATTTTTTGAATCTGACAACAGAAGATCATGTAAATGAATCTTTTAAGTACCTAGCTGATTATTATTATTATTATTATTATACATTTTGAAACACAGTCAAAAATTTGCTGACTGGAGCCTTTAGTAGATACAAGTTTCAGCCAGAAACCTAAGTATCCACCAGGTATCTGCGCAATGATGATATATGATGTTCCAAGCAGCGCTGTTTTTTGTAGTTCTGATGTTGTTATTTCAGACAACTGCAATTGGTTCAAATACTTGGTAAAATTTTTTGAGATTGTTCCAAGTGTTCCTATGATGATGGGGATCACTGTCGTGTGTTTCATCCAAAGCCGTGTTGTTTCTATTGCCAAATCCCTGTATTTTATAATTTTTTCCTGTTCTTTATCTAAAATTCTTGCATCTCCAGGGATTGCAATATCAATTATAAAAATAGTTCTATTTGTTAATACTGTTATATCTGGCGTAATATGATCCAGGTGTCTATCAGTTTGAATTCTAAAATCCCAAAAGATTTTGACGTCTTCATTTTCTAAAACTTTTTCAACTTGATGTTCCCATGAATTTTTAGATGCTGGCAAGTCATATTTTTTGCATAATGCCCAGTGTATTAATCTGGCGACCCTATCATGTCTGCTTTTATAGTCCGTTTGTGCGATTTTGCTGCATTAACAGATTAAATGCGAAACAGTTTCAAGTTTTTCTTGGCATAGTCGGCAGTTTGGGTTATCACTGGTTTTCTGGATTTTTGCTTTCTTTACGTTTGTCTGTAATGCTTGTTCTTGTGCAGCAAAAATTAATCCTTCAGTTTCTTTCTTGATAGTACCCGACTTTAACCATTCCCAAGTTCAATCGCTGTCATTTTTGCCTTCAATATTTCTCAGATATTGTCCATGCAAGGGCTTGTTTTTCCAACTGTTTAATTTTATTTCAAACTGCCGTGCTTTATAAACTGTTTTGGTTTCTGTTGATTTTAAAATATTCTCACTGGCTACAGCTTTCAAAAGTTTCTCCTTACTTTTCCTAATGTAATCACTGAGACTTCGTTTTTCTTCTTCCACTACTTGATGAACCTGTAGCAGTCCACGACCACCAATCTTTCGCGGTAAATACAGTCTGTCAACGTCACTTCTTGGATGTAAAGCATGATACATATTGAGCAATTTTCGTGTTCTACGATCAAGTTTTTCTAGGTCGTTTTGGTTCCAATCAATTATTCCAGCAGGATATCTGACTACTGGAATTGCCCATGTGTTAATGGCTTTAATTGTATTTCCACCATTCAGTTTTGATTTTAAAATCTTTCGAATTCTCTTAATGTATTCTTTCTGAGTGAGTTCTTTAATTCTAGTGTTCAGAATATTGTCAGCTTCTAATATACCAAGGTATTTGTAACTTTCATTATTTCTCAATGATTTTATTATGGGACCATTTTCCAGTTTTATTCCCTCTAATTCCTGCATTTTGCCACGTTTCATTGTCAAAATTGCACATTTTTCAATGCCAAATTGCATTTGGATATCCCTGCTAAATTTTTGGACAATGTTTAATAGTGCCTCAAGTTCAGTAGGACTTTTCGCATATAATTTCAAATCATCCATATAAAGTAGATGTTTCTAGTATGTTCAGAAACTTGATAGCCCAATTTTGTTTTCTTTAAAATTATAGAAAGAGGAAACAAGGCGATATTGAACAACAGTGGTGACAGTGAGTCTCCTTGGAAAATTCCTCTCATGATGTTCACTTCACCAATTTGTTCACCATTTACCATTAGCAAAGTCTTCCAATTTTTCATACTCTCCTTTAAAAACTTTTGTATGTTTTTGCTAATAATTATTTATTATTATTATTATTATTATGTTTGTATGTTTCAAACCTTGGGTTTCCCCAGCAAAAACAATATGGCGGGTCAAGGACCAAAGCACATACTGCCAAGTGTAAAGATGTGTGCAAGAATGATTAGGGATGTGTGCTTGTGTCCATAAATTTCCTAA
>JAFIDM010006943.1:36162055-36229923 GCA_023159025.1 Thereuonema tuberculata | reverse complement strand
AAATACATACCTGAAATTATGCCGTGTATTTTTGAAACACCCTGTATAATTTCATCCACATAAAGTAGATGGTTTATCTTTCCAGTATGTTCAGAAACTTGATAGCCCAATTTTGTTTTGTTTAAAATTATAGAAAGAGGAAACAAAGCGATATTGAACAACAGTGGTGACAGTGAGTCTCCTTGGAAAATTCCTCTCATGATGTTCACTTCACCAATTTGTTCACCATTTACCATTAGCAAAGTCTTCCAATTTTTCATACTTTCCTTTAAAAACTTTTGTATGTTTTTACTAATCCCATAAATTTCTAAACAGGTTGTAATCCAGCTGTGGGGCAATCAGTCGAATGCCTTTTTATAGTCTATCCACGCCATGTTCAAGTTAGTTTTCCGTCGTCGTGAATTTTTGAGTACCATTTTGTCAATTAATAACTGGTCTTTTGTGCCTCTTGACATTTTATTATTATTATTATTATATCGAAAAAGTTTCAAACCATGGGATTCCCCAGCTAAGACAATATGGCGGGTCAAGGACCAAAGCACATATTGCCAAGTGCATTAAAAAAAATAAAAAAAAATGGAAGAATAGTTAGGGATGAGTGCTTGTGTCCATAAATTTCCGAACTATGCGTGTTGTGTTGAGTACTACAGCCTTCTGGAGTTGTGCATAAGTGTTTTTATGAAGTCCTAGTGTGCTGAGGCCGTGATGCAATGTGTGAGGCACCAGACCAGTAGCGGACAGGATGATGGGTACAACACGTACTCGGTCCTGCCTCCACTGCTTCTGGAGCTCGTGTGCTAGGTCTGTGTATTTACTTATCTTGTCAGCGTGAGTTTTCTGCATGTTCTTGCTGATGGGAACTGCAATATCAATGAGATAGGTCTGTTTGTTGACCTTATCAACAAGTGTAATGTCAGGTCTGTTGTGATGTATAGTTTTGGCTGTGTGAATGGGACGGTCCCAGTACAGCTTATGTGAGGGTGACTCTAGTACGCTTTGTGGTGTGTACTTGTAGTATGGAACCGTGTTCTTAATAAGTGAGTGTTTGTGTGCTAGCTGTTGATGAACGATCGATGCTACCTGATTGTGTCGGTGGAGGTAGTCTGTTTGGGACAGAAGGGGACAGCCAGATATTATGTGGTCGATCGTCTCATGTGTAGTGTGGCATTTCCTGCATCTGTCGTCGTGTGTGTTTGCGTCGTGTAGAATGTGTTTCTTGTAGTTGAGTATGGGAATGACTTGGTCCTGTATCGCGATCATGAACCCTTCGGTCTCCCCAAACAGCTCACCACTCATCAGCCATCTGTTCGACGCTTCCATGTCGACATGAGGTTGGCTGAGTTCGTGGCGATGTCTGCCATGGAGTTCCTTACGAGCCCATGATTCACGCAGCTGCTGTGTGTGGGTGTCGGGAGTGGTGAGTGTTAGAGAAGGGTTTGCGAGGTCCAGGGGTGTGAAGTGTGTGTCAGCCTTGACAATGGCTGAGTGGAGTGAGGAGTGTTGTGCTCTTTGGTGGAAATGTTCCCTAAGTGTGTGTACTTGTTTTTCGTGTAGGGTGATGAGATTGAGATTGATGAGTCCTCGGCCTCCCTCCTTGCGGAGAAGAGTCATTCTTTCCGTAGCGGACTTGGGGTGGTGCATGTTGTGTTTCGTGAATGTAGTGCGTGTTGTGCGTTGTAGTGCTTCGAGTTCAGTGTTTGTCCATGAAATTATGCCGAACGAATATGTTAGTGTGGGGACGGCAAAAGTGTTAATGGCTTTAATTTTATTTCTGGCATTGAGTTGTGTTTTGAGGATGTTGTGAACGCGAGCACAGTATGTTTTCTTGAGTGCGTTTCTGATGTTTGCGTTGTCAATGACGCGCGCCGGCTTGAAGCCCAGGTACCTGTAGGTCTCTCCCTCTTCCATGGATTGGATGGCCAATCCATGGTCCAGTTCAAAACCCTCCAAATTCGTAGTCTTCCCGCGTGTTATATGTAGCTTGCGGCATTTGTCGATTCCAAATTCCATCCCAATGTCTTTGGTGAACTGTGTTGTGACTTGTAGTAAATTAGTAAGTTGTGCACTGTTTGTGGCGTAGAGTTTAATATCATCCATGTAGAGTAAGTGTGTGATTTTGTATGGTGTCAGAGTGCCTGAGGTAAGCTTATAACCGTGTTTTGTGTTGTCTAGCATGTGGCTTAATGGATCCAAGGCGAGGCAGAACCAAAGAGGACTCAAGGAATCTCCCTGGAAAATACCTCTCCTTATGGGAATGGGGACTGTAGTGATGGAGGTGTTGGAGGTGCGTAGGTGTAGTGTTGTGTTCCAACTCTTCATCGTGGCATCCAAGAATGCCGTGATCTTGGGGTGTACTTTGTAGATTTGAAGAGTGTGCAAAAGCCAGGAATGGGGGACTGAGTCAAATGCCTTCTTGTAGTCGATGTACGCGATGTGTAGGTTCCTATTCTTCGCGCGCCCCTGGCGCAGGATTACAGAGTCAATAAGGAGTTGCTCCTTACAACCCTGGGAATTCCTGCGACAGCCCTTCTGCTGTTCGGAAAGAATGTTATGTGTCTCGATGTGTGTGTAAATTTTGTCTGTAAGGCAGGAGGTGAGGAGTTTGTAAAGTGTGGGGAGGCAAGTGATTGGACGGTAATTTGCAGGGTGTGCTGTTTCAGTGTTCTTGCTCTGTAGGTAAGTGATACCCTGTGTGAGGAAAAGAGGCATATGTTCTGGGTGTTGGATTATGTCCGTGAGTGCAACAGCTAGCTTCCGATGCAGGGACGTGAACCTCTTGATCTGAAGTTCTGAACGCCGTCTGCACCAGGAGCCTTCCAGTTGTGTGCATATTTTAGTGCTGTCTGTATATCTGCGAGAGTAATATCATGGAAGGGCATGAAGAGTAAGTGTTCAGCGAGTTGTTCTTCATCTGTGATCCATGGTGCTTTGTCATTGTGGGGGATGGGGTTGGACCACAGAGACGACCAGTATTCATGTAATGCCTCGCTGGTGGGTGTGTTTGTGTTGGGTGCAGTGGAGGGAGATGAAAGGGATCTGTAGAATTTTTTCTCATTGTATTGGAAAGTATTGTTCTGTTGTTTGCGTAGAGTGCACTGTTTGTATCTTTGTAATCTTTTTGCAAGTGCACTGAGTTTTTGTTTTAGTGTGTCGAGATGTTCCTGAACCTGGTTATGATGGTTTGAGTGTGAAGGGCGAGTGTTTATGTGCTTGAATATCTTCCTGACCTGGGACATAAGTTTCTTTGTTTTGTTTCCTGCACAGTATTGTGTGAGCCTGGCTATGTCTCCTCTAAGGTTATTATTATTATTATTATTATTATTATTACTATTATTATTTTTTTAAAAAATCCTATACTTGGATTCCCCTAGCAAAGACAGCTTGGTGGGTCAAGAACCAAAGCATATGTTCCTAAGTGTAAAAAAGCATGCAAGGGGATAAGAGATGTTAAGGGTGTGTGGTTGTGTCCATAAATTTTCTAACTGTGCGCGTTGTGTTGAGTATCACAGCCTTCTGGAGTTGTGCATAAGTGTTTTTGTGAATCCTAGTGTGCTGAGGCTGTAATGCAATGTGTAAGGCACCAGACCAGTGGCAGACAGAATGATGGGTACAACACGTACTCGGTCCTTCCTCCACTGCTTCTAGAGCTCGTGTACTAGGTCGGTGTATTTACTGATGTCTGTTTTATTATTGTCTCGAAAAAGTTTCAAACCATGGGTTTCCCCAGCTAAGACAATACGGCGGGTCAAGGACCAAAGCACATATTGCCAAGTGTAAAAAAAAAAGATAATTTTGGAAGAGTAGTTAGGGATGGGTGCTTGTGTCCATAAATTTCCTAACTATGCTTGTTGTGTTGAGTACCACAGCCTTCTGGAGTTGTGCGTAAGTGTTTTTATGAAGTCCTAGTGTGCTGAGGCTGTGGTGCAATGTGTGCGGCACCAGACCAGTGGCGGACAGGACGATGGGTACAACACGTACTCGGTCCTGCCTCCACTGCTACTGGAGCTCGTGTGCTAGGTCTGTATATTTACTTATCTTGTCAGCGTGAGTTTTCTGCATGTTCTTGCTGATGGGAACTGCAATATCAATGAGATAGGTCTGCTTGTTGACCTTATCAACAAGTGTAATGTCAGGTCTGTTGTGATGTATAGTTTTGTCTGTGTGTTATTATTATTATTATTATTAGACATAATTTAATATTGCTGGCAGTTACATTCTTGAATTTAGTACATTTTAATAAAATTAACTAAATGATCTAAAAATTATATATAATTATTAATAATCTAATAATTGATGGTAGTTCATGAACATATTGCTTTTAAAACAATCATAAAACTAAAGTCAAATAGCATAAAAATAAACGTTATTTAAAAATATAATTTAAAAACCGCCAGAAGCCGTTTCCGTACTACAGGACTTTATCAATGGAAGTCCTGTTGCTTTTCTTATACATTTCTTTCTTTGGCCATCTCAGAGTTACAAGTAGCCTGTCCGCTTGATGCTCATTTCTTCAGGTAAATTATATATTTAATGTACTGAAAGTGATTCTTTCACTTTCAGAGGAAATTATTTACAATCAAAGAAGAAATTATTTAATATCATCGTAGATATCTTTCAAATCAAGGGCAACTGAAATGACCAACTGTTTCACTGTACAACAGGTCTTTTTCGAACCAAGAAGGGAGGGAAACAGGAGAGGAAGGGAGGTTGATATTGGGAAGTAATTTTATGTGTCGTGATCAGCAGGAGAGGTTCTTAATAGCGCCTTGAACGTCATTAATGTCTGACGATGATCAAGAGACCCGTGTCATCCCCCGCAACCTGCAAAGACACTTATTTCCGAGGTCTTCCAATTTATCAGAACGGTATTCAGCCAAATTGGACGTTAATAGCTTTTATGTTTTCTTGGAAAGCAAGTGGCTAATCTTGTTGTTACGGAAGGAATATTATATTTTATTCTTTTAATATTCAAAACAGGTCTTTCTTGTTTTTATAGTGACTCCGAATTCTTTTGAAAATGTTTATCTATTCCGCCTAGTTTTAGTCGACCAGAAATATTAGTGAAAAATTTTTACAAAAATTATTTTCGGTTAGCTGAGCTAAACAATTTTTATTTGAAGAGCTTCGTAATTTATTTATTTATTATCTTTACTTATTTATGTTTTTTTTTTATTTAAAAATCTTTTCCCTACAGCATTGCACTTATAAATACGCACATTTTGGAAAACTTGTCTTTGGATCTGCGGTATATTTCAACAATGAAAGCTACGGCTATAGAACTTTTGAGTAGCCGTTGAAGTGTTAGAATGATCAATAACTTAAGAGATACTGTTCGTTTTCAAAAGCGAGAACCACCATTGACGGACGATTCTACTCCGCAAAGGGGTGATATGCTGAGATGGGCACTTTCCTAAGACCTGTTTTTCTTTTAGTACCTGTTATTTTTGCAATAGTATTTATTCTTTCCCTAATTCTTTACCGAAAAGCGCAAATAGAATGCAGCTTTTCTAACTAAAACTAACACTATAAAAAGTAAACATCCCCTCTTTTGTTTCTCCTCACACCTATTTTCCTGAAATCGAAGTAGACCTGACGCGTGCGCAAAAGCGTTGAAGGCTCTCGTAAACAAAACCAAACAGTACTAGTAGAGGAAAAACATGTAAAAAATATTGCAAACTTCGAGAGTACCTTTTTTTTTTTTTTTAATAGAAATATTATTTCAAGACATATTATTTAGAAATATTATTATTGAGTTGACTTAGGAGGCCACATGGATCCGAATAGCTTCCCGTAATGTATGCTTTTAATGTTAAGTTTTACTTGTATGTATTTGTTTTCAATCCTTTTTAAAAATATTATTCCACTAAATAGAGAAGAAAAAAATAGAGAAAAAATCACAACTGGACGTTAAATCTTGCTTTTAATAACTCCACTTCGTGGTAGAAATCACATCTATTTTTAGCAAAATCAGATTTTTGAGTCCTTTCATGAATAGGCTACTTTGGATGATTTAATCTTTATGGACAGTTATATTTTCAAACGGTCTACCTGTAAATTCAAATGATATCGCGATTTAACAAATCAACTGCATTAAAAAAATAAATAAAATACATTATGAACTAAAAACATATTAGGATCATCACAGAAAGCTCAGATACAAACATAAATGTATTATTGGGAAAAATGAAATAAAGCTTAATTGAACTATTCAACTGTGATAATTTGCAAATACAATAATTTGTGATGACATTATTTAAGATTTTTCTTTAATTATTTAAGTAATTTTTTTTTTAGATTAACTTTATATTTAATTTGAATTTAACTCTTTGTGGACTGTCATGTTTTTCACATATTTGTGTACCTCCATGAAAAAAAAAATAATTAAGAAAAAAACTAACTGTAAAATGATCAGAATTTTTTCTATATATGTAAATAAAGAATTGAACTTTCAAATGCACATAAGTTTATTTTGGAATTATTAGAATTATTTTATGAAAAAATGTTAATATCAATTTTTGTTATACATTTTAACAAAACCAGATGGCTACTATTGCTTTGCTCCGGAAGCCTCGCATATGGAGCGGAAAAAAAAACATTTTATTTATTCACAAAAGGAATTACATCAAGTGAACTAAAACTTAAAACAAAACTAAAACTAAAAATATATTAAGTTTAAATTCTAAAAAAAATACATGCAGTAGAATATTAAAATCCATTTTCTGGCGACGAACGTGCGAAATTCCATTGTTGTGGACAAGGTTGACCAAACAACAACACTCCTGTTGCCAGGCAACGCTCGTATTGTTGCAAAATTCAGTTGTTGGCTGACGTACGCAGGCACTCGTAATTTTTTTTTAATAATACAGAAAGTTATTTTCAAAAGCCTAAAATAGAAAATATTTTACAATAAATAAAAAATTCAAATAGCCAAGTGAAATTTTAATATTACATTATTGAAATTGCCCATAATATCCGAGTTAAAAAAAGCATATAGTATTTTTTTTTTGTAATTTTTTAAAACAAACTTTGTTCTGTTTCATCTTACATCCCTAATTAGATAACATATCTAAACAAAAACTAAACTTTAGCATTTTTCATCGATTTTTTTTTTGGAATGATATAATTTAAAACAATTCCATCTTTGTTTAATTTCTAATAAACAAAAGATATAAAGCATTTTCTCTCTTTATTTTTACTTTTTATAGATATAGTATTGTTTCAGAAAATTATAATGTAATACATGTGTAAAAGTAGAAATATCACTGAAAATGTACTCTTCCACTATTTTAGCTTTTGTAAACGACGTTTAACTTTATCTAAATACATTTCAATATGTGGGCTATTACTAAATTATAATGCTTTAATGTCTTCTAAGATATACGTACCGTATATTGTCAAAGAGAACTTGAACGCTTTTAGCGATCTCGTACTTACAAGTGTAAACAGGGACTTTCTGTTTGTCTGTTCCTCCGTTTGTCTGTCATCATTTTTAAACTGTAAGTCGGACAGACACGAGTTATACATCATTGGAATCCTTACGACTTGTAGAGGTGATTGCTGTGGTTTCCTGTATACTACGAAATCAGTTTTTCTGCTTAGTTGACAGTTGCAATCCATTCCACTTTCATTTGAATAAAAACATTCGAAAGTGATGATATTACGGAATGCAAGCTACATCAATATCCGTTCATGTTTACTTCAGTGGTAAGTTTTAAAAACAAATCAAATTTTATTTTAAGAACATTTTGCTCACAAAATCATTTCGCATTGAAAACAACAAAACTAATGTTTGATTTATCTGCTACGAACGAAAGACAATTACTCAGAAAGACATATTAGCTATGAAAGACATTCATCTGCTGATAAAGGATTCACATAAATCTTGAAGCAGTCAATCTAATTTGTTATTCATATGTTTGGTTCTTATCAAATTCTGAAGTATTTTTTTTTCCCTTAAAAACAGCAAAATAAAATTGTATATTTAGTATTTTAATCATAACATATTGAACATTTTAATTTACTGAAGTTATCATTGATAATTCAATTTCAGTACAGTTTAGTATTTTGTTTTTTGTTTTTTTAGAATGTATTGGGTTGGTCAAAAAATTTCGTTCGGTTTTTAAGTAAAAATAAAGGACACATTTTTTCTTTTTACCAATAATTCTGCTGAACAATGTCTTCAACGGTTTGTTCCACAACTTTCTGCCATCTTTCAGGTAACTTCATAATTCCATCTTCCCAAAACGTTATGAGCAAAAAAAAAAAAATGTTCTAGATGCCTGTGAAGTCTTCCAGGGAATTAATTTTTTTCCATTAAGAGAATTTTGTAAAGACCGAGACAAATGGAAATCCGAAGGTGCAATGTCTGGTGATACAGAGGATGAATCAGAACTTCCCAGCTGTAGCAGTTTTTGGCTGGTTATCAAAGAAACATACGGTCTTATTTTCTTCCATCTTCAGTATTAAATTGGCGGCACAAACTTCACATCTTACATCAGTTTTTTGTTTTAAATGCACGCTAATATGACAGCTGTCACAATATAACCTACCAAAATGGTGTCGAATGATGTTAAAAGACACCTAAGCACTATTAGAGCCAACGAACGTAAAAAAACTAAATGAACTTTTCGGCCAACCCTATTTAACAATCTCATTAGTCATTTAAATATATTTTTTTTTAAATATTACTATTTAGTTTATTCTTTTATTCATTTTATCCTTTTTATTTCTTGTGTAAATGACGCATATGTTAATTTTGTTGAATTTTGGGATGTGACGTAAATCATTATCCGTTAGGTGATAATCAGAGTAATAGCTTTGCAATAAATTATCATATTTAATTTTCGAATGTCGCTCGTCCTGACATTTTTAAAACCGAATACATTCCCCAATCAATGCTAACAGTTTTTGAAAAATCTCTGCTGACATTGATGTCTCTCCGCCAGGGAAATTGCCTTTTTTTATGACTTGATTTTTTTTTTCCCCCTCCTTTTCTTTTCACCACCTCTCTTCATTTCGAATGAGATTCCCCAACGGCTGAGCAACTCGTCTTACCGTAATAGCACTTCTCTCTGTCTCTCCCACAATGTCCACTATCTTACTGTCAATTCTTCGCCCTAAGATCACTCGGGGGCAGTGTGCGACAACCCCCGTCATCAATCATCCGCCAGAAAAAGTATTCCCCGGGAATAGAAAATTTTCATTTTTATTTTATTTGAAAAGCGGAAATCGTCAAATAAATTATAGGATTTGAGAAAGTCTCTTTAAAAAAGGTAACAAAAACCTCAGAAACAAAAATGAAGATTGATTTAAAACCATTACTGTGAAACTTCAGTTGCCATTTGATCTCACAAAATGAAGAAATACAACATATATTTAGATAGTTTTCTTTCTGTCATTACCGTCAGGTAAAGTGACTTTCCCATCACTTTACTGCCTTTAAATTTTAAGGAATCCATTGTTGTTTCTTTTTTTAAAAAAAAGAAATTCAAGGGAAAGCTTCTTTTAAGGGTGAAAACCTCTTCCATTCCAAGATAAATGGAGTAAAGGTAAGTTAAATAAAAGGCGATTGTTTGTGGACCAACCAATGCACGAATACGAAGTTTAACCAGCTTTTTCTGACTGAATTTTTGGATTTATAGAAGGATGAAATTTAGGTCTTACATGTCTATTTCAACTTCAGTATATTTTAACTATTAAATATATTTTTAGTATATAAGAACGAATTGCTTCTAAATATTTGTAGTCGAATTTGTAGTAGAGATGATTCTTTTCTAACCCATAGGTCAGGTCACAGAAACATATTCTTCTGACAATTCCGTGTCCAATCAAAATTTGCATTGTTTTGTTTGATATTGAAATCATCTTCAGTAATCAAAACAAAACAAACTTGAAACTCACCATTGACATACATTTGGTCGTGAAATCTTTTGGCGAATAGTGATTTACATATTCGTTTCAGGTGTATTCATTTCAAAAGGAAAAGACAGTATTAGATAACGATGCCATCAGGACCCTCATAAGGGGGGGGGGGGGATGTCATTTGGTCCCTCAGCATCAGGATCATGGCCTGAAAAAAATTATATCCTTATGCCTTACACTTCTATACTTTTTTTAAAATTACGTAGTCTACATTTTATATAAACTATTTTTCTGTCTCTCCTCTGCATAGAGCTACATTACAATGTTTGCTTAGATTAAATTTTTTTTCTAAACTTTTTTCTAAACTTTTTTCTAAACTTTTGGATAAAGCCGGAAAAAGTAGATGTTGGTGTTAAGATAATTTACTCTAAACACAGTGCTAATAACTGTGTAGCATATTGAAAAGGGAGAAACACGAAATCGTGTGGTGTTTTCGTGATATTTTTGGCTAAGAATCTGTGATTTTAATCATAACGTGGGAGAAGGCCTGTTACTGTATTGGTACATGGACCCTCGATTTGATGTGGGGGCTTTGAATGTCACCTACATTAGCAAATTTTTAATCGTTTTTGTTTTGTTTGTCATTTTTAAATAGAAAAACATCATGGCTTACAATATTAAAACCCAATTACTAAGATAACATAACTACCATTCAGCATCAGATATCTTACTGTCAACTCAGAGGCAGTCAATTACGGAGCTTCAGATTTAAGATAGATTTAATATAATAATGAAAATAAAGCAATGAGAAAGATGTTTAAATGCTTTCCTTTGAACTTTAATATCTCCCGAAGTTTATTTACTTTAAAACAAACCCGAGGTATTTTGCTACGTTTCCTTTTCAAATAAGAAATCGCCTTTAGCAGTTAACTGTTTTACCTTTCAGTCCATTGGGCAAAAGGCGGCGACAGTGATCTCCAAAAAAAATCTGATTACAATGGATGTTTACCAATATTTTAAGTCAACAGTAGTTGATTTTTTTTTCCCTTTAACTCAAATGCCACTTTCTTTCTTTTTGAGTGCTGTGAAAGTTTCTTGTATATTTCTATTTTCTCACTAAAATTTACGTCATTTTGTAAAACATTAAAGTTTTGCTTCAATATCTAATTTTAAACTCTTAAAATTAACATTAGTTTACAAGTCAAATCGATTGATTAACTAGTAATGATCTTGGGGAAGTGAAATGTTTAAGGTGTCATTTGACTTCCTGAAATGTTCATCAAAATAATAATAATAAATATATGAAAAAGAATACTGCAAATGTAAATAATAATTATATCTTAGGACTTTCTTTCATAAAACAACATATTTAAGTATAGTTTTCATGGTTACTTTATTGATTTACATCGTTGATAATCTAAATAATACCCTTATCACTTTTATTATGTACTATACTTTATAATACCATTCTTATATATTACTTTAGCCAGGCACGTAGCCAGGATTTTGTTAAGGGGTGGGGGATCCGATTTTGTTAATTTACTCAAATACATTTGAACATACAAACCTTCTTTTCTTTTTTTCTTCCATGAAAGGGGCGCACCCCCCTCTAGACCCCCCCCCCACTGGCTACGTGTCTGTATTACCTTACAGTTAAAAAAAATTGAAACGCCTTCACTGGATTTTTTCTTGCCATTAAATAACTTAGTGTTACTTATAGTTTGCGTTTGTTCTCATTTTCCCTAATAACTTTTAAATCGCTGGTTGCATCTTCTTGAAAGTTGGCGTGAAAATTTAAGGAAAAAAAGACGATCTAACTTAGTGTATTAATATTTGAGAATAAATTATTTTGCTAGAGTTTTGATGAAAGGTAAAAGGAATTCAATTTTTTTTTAATGGAATTTAATTCCTTGTGTAATTTATAAACACACAACACTTTAAGAACATGTATCGTTTCCACGCCTTTAAAATAAACAAAGAAAAAAAATCAAATTTAAGAAAAATATTTTAAGTCTTTCAAGAACTTTTAAACAGTGCATTTATGTGACGAGACTGTTTGCCTTTATTACATTGTTGAATATTTTTCAAGAGTATTTCCGAACCCAAAGGGAATTGTTCAGTTGCATCGACTAAATTTAAATAGATCAATAATATCGTTTGAATGAGCAATTAAATGGGGAGATGGTTACACAGAACACGCTGGGAGTAGATAATCAACAACCGCAGAGGGACGGAACGGCATTTTCACTGACCAAATTTCGATTCTCAGTTATGAGAAAGTTATAATTAAATTAAATTGAAATCTCAGAGATTAACTGAGATTACTTTTATGACGATGAATTAGGACTTGTAATCTCTTTGGCATTTTTTTTCTTTATTTATAACAATTATAGTCCATTATACATTTTAATAATCTTTTAGAGAAAACAACAATAATAAAATGAAGGAAAATGTGAAAATTTAGATGTAATTTTGAACGAATCATTAAAAAAGAGATCTACAGGAATAATATTCGAAAGGAATGTTAGAGCAATATTACAATGAATGTAAAATATGGGTGATTTTTTTTTTGCCTAAGCATCTAGGATTGAGTTTGTAATTTTGATAGTGTAAATGTATTCTTCTTTCAGTTTCCTATATAACTTTTCATGTGTAGTTTTATCTGAAGTATTGACTTTCCTTTGTTGAAGTTTTGCGTCTTCTAATTGTTTTTGCTTGAAAGATTTACTAAAGATTTTACAAAGCCCAATACAAAGTATACCAATATTACCCATGCGACTGTTAAAAATAATAATAAAAAAAGTTTGATTTTGAAAGAAAAATGTTTCTTATTGAATTCAAAGTTATTAAATTAGTGTATGTTGTACAAGTTGTCCGAAAAGTCCCGCAACGTAGAAAAGTTGCAATACTTGTTCGATATGACTTTCTTCAACTTCAAGAAGTAGCTGCAGGAATTCAAGATATATACAATTATACATACAATCATAAAAAATAAAAAATACATATCTACAAAATTGTGTTATTTTATTTTTTATGATTGTGTGTATAATTGTATATATCTTGAATTCCATGTTAAAACACACGTAAAAAATTACTTAAGTAGCTGCAGGCAGAATCCCATGTTACTCAGAATAGGAATGTCATGTCAGATGATATAGCATAGCACTTGTCCTCGATTCTGGTGCGAAGATGATACTTGTCGGTGATCTTGACTTCAGATACACTCGTAACCTCAGATACCTCAGAAGTCTAAGTCTAAGGATTCAAGTCCGGCGAGAGTGTAGCCCATCCGATTGTCCACATTGACCAATCTAATCAGAAAAGTGATATCCAGTCAATGTCGCACAGAAGTAGCGTAAAGTGACGGGGCGCCGTCCTGCATGAACGACGGTGGCCGTGCTCCAACGGCGTCTAATTACAGCACGATCCTTCCACATAGCACAACAGATAACAATGCGGGATAACTCGTGAAAGGAAATCGTCCTACTTCTCCAAGAACCACTGGCACATTTCCACCCGGCGATTAATATCATCTTCTATTATGTTGTTCAGAATTTGCATCTTGTAAGTATGAAATTTCCCGTTCTTTAAAATTTCATGAATGGTGGAACACGGAACACTAAGTTCCAATCTGGTTTGCCGTAAAGAGTTCTTCATGAACTAGCTAAGAACTACTAACTAAAGACTAGCCATAGTTGATCAGTTTCCATAACTCGTTGGATGTGCCGGACTGTCCAGAAGGCTACAAATTCACAGAACCCATACTCTTAAATTTCTCTAGCAATCTCGCAACAGCAGTCTGGATTACTCTTTATCAACTCGGATATCGTCAATTGAACTCTGCAGCAACCCACGTCCGCACAGCAGGATGAGTTCCACACGCTCGTCTAATCCCAACATTGTTCACCTAAACCTGTAAAGTATAATGTAAATAAATATAATCCACGTAAATATTTATATACCAGTGGCGTGTCGTCAAAGGACTAGTATGACTAGGCTAGACCCTCTTAAGTATCTTCTACTTATATCTACAGTTTTACGAATTTAGTAAATTTCAAGCTTAAAAATGTTTCACTTGACAACTTAACTCTGTGTTCCTCCCCTCAGCGCCTGTAGAGTTGGACTCGACCAGCAGGCATACTATCCACCATTGCCCTCAGCCGCAACAACCAATCGACTGCCCAACAGGACTAGTTCCAAGACTATGTTCCTCTCGCCACGTTAACATTTTCACTCGCTCCAGCGTTATGTAGTAAACAACTTCCGCATCTCCATTCTTGTTAAGAATACGTTAGTCTTTTTATTTCTTTGTGTATTATCAGTTAAGTATTGAAAGTGTTCCAGTGAAGTGTAACATTGGTTGAAAACAATATTATGTGTTTTACACTGTTTACTAAACATGGAAAGGGACTCAATACAAGAATCAAGTCCCTTGCATTATACTTCAACTCCAGTACCATCTGGCAGCAGAATCGTCTATTGAATATCACGTGTTGTTTTAGGGCGCTCGCCATCTAATGCATCCCTAAGCAAACCACGACTACGGGACAAGGGGGGGAGAAAGGTGTGTAAGTAGGGAATGAGGTGTTTGGACGGGAAAAGGGGAGGTGCCGTGGAAAGCCAGCCTAGCGACAGGGGATTTATCAGAAGGCCCGCGCCTTTCAATTAAAGAAGAGGGCAAGAACTCAGATAAAGGGTTAAACAAAGGAAGATTTTATTATAGAGTAAACTGACAGAAAAGATACAAAATAAAGTAAAGATAGGTCACATATTCACTCTCGAAATGTCCGTTCGGATCAGTCCTGGGCTGATAAAGTTCTCGCTGGTCGCACTACGACGAGATCCTTCATTGACGGGGATGAACGGCCGGGACGGTCTCGACGGAATCCTTAGGGCACTACGGAGGCACACTTGCGAGCATCGAATTCGGTCTGCGTATCTCCGGAGATGTCGACAGCCAAAAGCGGACAGGCGGCTGGGTTGGAGACTGGCGGAAGCGTATTTCTGAACGAGTCCGCGATGTCTTCTCTGGAAGCCGCCTTTCCGCATATGCACTGCCGTCGACCTTCTTTAAGGGGAGACCTCCGAGTAAAAATGAAAGCGGGCAGGTTTTCTGCGACGACCGGTACCGCTCGCCGCGTGTACTCGGGTGGTCTTACCTGCGCCTCGCCTTCTGAAATGCTGCTTGCCTCCGTCGTGGATCCACTCCGAGCAGGGAAAAATGCGGGTGGGGTTCTTGGCAACTGGAGCCGCTGGCCGCGGACCGTGTCGCCTTCCCCAAACCTCGCTTCCTGCTCTTGGCCGCTGCTTGTCGGATTCTGCTCGGATACTGCTCGGATACTGCACTCTCTTCCTCTCGGGGCCCGCCATTATATTCTCGGGAGGGGTGGCGAGACATTTCCGTCCCCACAGTTGCTTCTGGCAGATCACTCGTTGTTGTGACATCAGGCCCTTTGTTTTCCCGGGTTCCCGATGCACATAACAAAAGGGAGAAAGTTGGGAGAAAGCTTTCTCGGGCCCTTCCCGAAGTCGTTAAACCATTGTTTTAAAGTTTCATGGTGCCGAGTTGACGGGGACTTTCAGTCTGACCGACGCCAGGACTGAGAAACGACGAGAGAGAAATATGGAAAGTTAGAAATGGAAAAGGAAAAAATGTTAGAGATATTAAAAATATTAAAAATATTAAAAGTATGTTAGGGAGAAGAGCGAAGCTCGGGGCGCGAATAGTGTTCGTGACATGAAATAAAGGCTGTCCCTTACAGCTGGTCCCCTCTGAAAATTGTCATTGCACACCACTGTTATATTCCCTACTCTGTCTATTAATGTAATGTTTTAGCATATGCACAGGATGGTTCCTAAAGATAAAACATACCTTTTAGGCAATGCGAAAAAAGACTTTATAATCAATATGTATTTCAATTAGTTACGAGTTGCGTTGATTTTAAAAAGAATGCTGCTTTGAATCGCGCTGGTAGTTCATAGCGTTTGTTGCGCAGCTTGGTGAAATACGTTGAAAGCACTGGAGATCTGATGTTCTGATGTATATTATATCAATATTGTTACTCCAAAATTCCTTTCAGTAGTCAAAAATGCTGATTTCGATAGCTACATTTTAAAGATTATACTATAAAATTTACCGTATTTTGTATGCGTAAAGAATATTGCACATCATAACATAACAACCTGCCTGCATTTTTTTATTATTTTGGTTTTAGTTTCATTATATTCTTTGTAATTACAAGGTCTTTATTCTAAAATTCAAATTGGTAGAGTCCAAAAAACTTCCGATCGGATCTATATTAATGACCTCCTATATTCACAATGATTTTATTCTCTATCTTCGTGAATCACTTTATATAAATGATAAAAATCACGTAGAATATGAATAATTTTTTTTTCCTGGTCTGATCACTTCTATTAACCTCAATTGTAGTTTTCTTGCTCCATCATTCCCCTTTTTCTTTCTAAATCTTTACCGTCTATTTTTTTTTTTTTTTAATGAAGTATCTTATAATCTGCTTCAGTAATTATTTACGACCTGATAAATATTAGATCTAAAAGTAATTGCTACTTAAATGTCGTGAATAGGATTTTAAAGCATTGCAATAAAACATTAATTAAGCCATTGCTTTAGCCCTCAAAGCATTGCAGAATTATAGGCCTAAATTTAATTGATAGGCTTAAAAAGCTACGTCTTTGCTTTAAAGAGAAGAGAATCCCATAAAGAACGCTTTAATTAACGATGTCTGAGATCGTTAAGAAATATTAACCATACAAAGGGTGCTTAATTATCATCCTAATACTGTTCTTCACATTAAGGTTAAATGATTTATGCTATTATAAAAACAACCTACAACAAACTACAGATTAACTTTGCCTGACTTCCCTTACATTTCCTTAAAGACCTATAGGATGTTATACAGTTACTTGGACTTATTAAAATATGAGTGGTAAAATGTAATCAACATGATTTACCATTCTACTGTTCATTAAGGCCAGGTTTCTTAACTAATTATTATTAAAAATTTCAGTTTTGTTTTGTTTTGTTTTTGTTTTGCCAATCCTAGTTGCTTTCAAAAAGGATCAGAAAGCTTAAAATCTTGCTTTCCGGGGGAAATGGTAATGTTATGTTTTTTTTTCTTGTTTTCAAAGATTTTATAATAGTTTTTAATTATTAAGTTGTATATGAATTTTTGTTTGGGATTTAGTCTACTACATTCAAGTTTTTTATTTAAGATTATACTTTTATCGTTTACATTTTGCTTGAAGAAAATTAACTTTAAAATTTTATTTTATAGATTGATTAATTGTAGGTTTTAAATAACTGTCGTTAGTGTTGGCCCAAATGTTAGCCGCCTAGTTTATGTTCGAATCGAATAAAGCGTTATATAATAACATTTTAATTCGTGCTGGACGTGTATCTTTTATAGATAGAATATGTATGATAATTGGCTTAGCTTTTTGTGTAGCATTTTAATGTGATTATTCCACGAAAAATTTTCATTTATGATTAAGCCAAGCTATTTAATTGTTTTTGTGTATTTTAATTCTGAACAGCTATTACATTCATCTGGTGAGTTATGAGGACAATTACGATGGTGAAAGATTTTTGGCTTATCTGTTATTAGTATCTTTTTGTTTTTTTTAGACATATCAATATTAATTAAGCCGTGCCGGCGTGGCCGAGCGGTCTAGACGGCGGTCTGCCGTTGCGGCCAGTGTGCCGTTACCCGGGTTCGAATCCCGGTCATGGCATGGATGTTTCTTTCTTCTTCTGTTTCTCCTTCTGTCCGTTCCTGCGGGTGCCACTTGATGCTGCATCCTATGGCGTACCCTGGGCAACGATTCGTCGGTTAAAGGCATCATATCTCGCTCCTAGTTGTTGGCCTAAAGAAAGATGATCAATCTACGATCCGGGCATTTGTAAAAAAATAAAAATAAAAAAAAAAATTCTAATTAAATCTGTTTGCAATTTGTCTCTTTATTTCTGTAGTGCTGTTCCCATTCGAATAGATCATTATATCATTAGCATAAATATGTATTTAATACGATTTTATTAACTGAAATAGGTCATCGATAAACAGTAAGAAAAACAAAGGGCCGAGTTGTGAACCTTGAGGGACTCCACTTTGGATAGTTAATAATAATAATAATAATTCATTCATTCATTATTATTATTATTATTATTAATTCATTCATTCATTCATTCCCGTTACATTTTATCATAGTGCTGTTAGGAAGCATTTGTAGAGCTTCCTATCAACAGGTGCTACCGTTGAGTACATTCATATTGATATATTTGAGTTATTAGTTACATACTATGCATTTTTAAGAAAAGTAAAAAGACTAAAATTGCCGATTATAGGGACCGTGCATGTGACTGGTGCTGCCAGTGGCGGCAGAAATTGGAAATATTGTAAGGAGAGCTTCTAACAATAACTTGCTCACGAAAGGTTGCATGCCCATTCTTGCAAAAAAATTCAATAATGGGCAAAGGCAGCATTAATTGCTGCGTTGTTGGATGCAATAGTACTTATAAAATACAGAAAACGTTCACTTTTATTCTTTTCCTGCAAGACCATTTGAATTTTTTATTTTTATTATTTGTAAATAATTTTTACTTTTTGTATAATTACATCTTTACAGAAACAAAATTTTATATAATTACCAGTATATCTCTTTCAAATTGTTTTTTAGGCCAAATGGTTCCACCTGGGAACCAACTAAAAATTCAAAATTATGCAGTCAGCACTTCATTGGAAATGAAAAGTCAATGCACCTACTTCGTCCAAGTTATTTACCAACTATTTTTCCCAATGTATATAAACTAAAACAAGTGCCATTCTTGAGAATCGATTCGGTATAAATTACTTTGAAAAAGATTTGTAAAAGTAGAAGGGTAACAACAAGCTATATTTTAGAAAAGGAAATATGGCTGCCGCGTCCTAACAGTTGGGACTGCAATAGCCGCCAATGGAGCTGTAGTCGAAATCGGCCATCTGTGCACGGTGCCTATACAGTATATTAATTAATAACTTAGGATTATTTTTTTTATTTTTTTTTTTGAATAAGGGAAGTTGACATAAACAGTTAACTAAGTATACAAGGTTGTTAAATTTTTTGAAGTTATACATTAATAAAAATCTATGATTAAAGTTTAAAAACAGTAAATACCGTATGTATATACACATGCACGATTAAAATTAAAATTTTCCTTTTCTTGTCCAATTGTAATTACTCAGCCTTACGTTTGAAATCATTGATTTCTTTTTAAGCATTGCAAGTTAATTTATTTTAGTAAATTAAATATTTAATTTCATCAACCATAAATTCCTTTGATTCAACATTTCAAAAATAACCTCATTAAAAGATAAAAACACTCTAGTAACTAGCATCATTGATTTCAACTCTACTCTTCATGGATAAAGGGATGCCAGAGCCCCGTTGGTCAGCAAGTAATTTGCTGCTTTCACCTTGTACGTGGCTGATGCTACGAACGTGGGGCTGGACTTTTACAAGGCAACATCATTGATAAAAATGAATAAAAACAAACAAACAAATAGAATTGCTTTTAGAAAGCAGTTTAGTTTCTCTTGGTAAAAATTGTATTTTCATTTTTTTTTAATAGTCTAATCATCGTTGCTCTTTTGTAGTTCTATATTTTTATTTTAGAGAAACTGAAAAAAAAAGCAAGATTAAATATTAATTTAATTTTGATATTTTATGATATCTCAAAAACTATTTTTATTATTTTTTTTCTTTATAGGTATATACATGATATACTTCTCGATAGATACAGAGGGTATATTATACGGTGTATATATATATATATATATAATTAGAACTGTAACGCTAATTCAGAGTGTTTATAACATACATCAATCGTAACCATTGCTGTTATGGTTACGGTACAATAGATGTAAGAATAAGCCGCAGTGGCTTAGTCAATTACAATAATAATTCTGCAAGAATTTTTCACGTCGTTCTCTGGTTTTACGCAAGGCTTTTTACTTTAACACTAATTTTAAAAAAAATTAAAATAGACTGAATCTGTTACACCCCACGGCGAAATCATATTTCTGTGAATAACAAGTAATTCACATGCAAGTAAGTTGTTCGTTTTTGTAGTACGAATAACCTTTTTCTATAGGAATCACGAATAAAACAATATAGACTAAGGGAAATCTTTAACGTTATTTCTTCAAATCTTAAATATGTTAAAGATTTCCCTTGTCTTTATTGTTTGAAGAAATAACATCTTTCGAGAATGTTCGCAGAAGAACTGGCGATGAAAGAGATTCGACTAGAGATGCCACGAATAGTGCTTTGGCCGAATACCGAATACCGAATATTCGGCCAAATCACTGTTCGTGGCATCTCGTAGCCGAATATTCGTGGCATCTCTAATTTCGACAATTATTATTACTGAAAAAAAGTAAGTTTTCGGCTTTTGTTAGTAGAATCAAGTTTAAACAACAATCATTAATAAGAAGATGAACTCAAGTTTTGAAAGTATTTAAACTTTACAAAGTTATTTTTAGATAACCATAAAACATTACAAAATATATTAAGAATTTTGTACAATTAACCTTGTGGAGGCTTTTTTTTCTGCCTTATTTAGCAAATTTTATAGATTTCTGGACAGCCTTTTTTCCCCTATCAGTATTGGCTGTATAATTCATAGGTTAGGGAATGTGGTCGGAATTCTAATGAGGAAGAGGTTTTTTTGAAAGAAAAAAAAATGGGGAAAGAGGACCAGCATTCCAAAAATGTCCCCTAAAATTAAAGAGAACAAAGGGTGAAGGCACTGAGGCATTTTATCCCCTGCCGATATAATGGGGTCATATATCTTTCAAAAAAGAATCAAAGGGGTTTTAGACACCTATAAATTATTCAGTATTTCCATACAATGGTGGAAGGTGATTTCTTTTTTAATGGAGCCATTTTTTTGTGCTCAATGATGAGTTGTTTTCTGTTTCTCCTTTTTGGTGGAAAAACAGTTCAACATAGAATCTTTTTTGTTGGTTCAGCCATACTTTGATTGCTGAGTGGTGAGGATACATTTATTGCAGAAAAGATACCATAAAAACCTTGGTGTTTTTTTCTCGGAGTTGGAATTCAAATGTAAATGTATATATTGACATTTACAACAGATGTTGCAAATGTTGCAAAATACATTGGAAAAGTAAAAACTGAATGAAGCCAGGAATATCTTTATCTGTGATTCTTTGGACAAGTAATTTAAATTAGGATTTTAAATAAATCTATAGTTCTTTCTGACAGATCAAAACTTACCAATCCTTAACCTGTCAAGTAGATTGAGCTCGGAATCGAAGAGAATCCGGACCTGATAGTAGTTATTAAAATACTATTTGGGTTTAAGTGATTCAGTATTTATTTGTTTACTTGTTTATTTTTTGTGGTTTCTTTGTTTTTTTTTTTAAATTTCAAAACAAATTGAATGAATAGAAAATGTGAGATTATCACACATTGGGACTAATGTGTCCTCATATTTTCCAATCTAGTCCTCATCATTTCTGTTAAACTAAATTTTTATAAATCCTTTATACTCTATCTAAATTTACGACCAAAAAGCCATAAGATTTCCTAATTTTTTTCTGTAGAGTTTTAGATCTATATACAAATTTATTTGCTGAAAAAGCAAAACAACAAAACTGAAGTAAACTATAACACTATCCACTATTACACACCTTAAATGTTCTATTCTCATTTAAAAATGATATTTTGACAATAATCCATATTTAGAATAGCAAAGCATGTCTCAAAATTAGACTGAAGTCATACATTTGCTCCCGAAAATTCTCGCAAGTGGTTGTATAGTTACGCCTACACAGGTAATGTTTCAAGCTCTTAATGAACTGCCTTTGGAAAGATTGATTATGATTGATTTCTTATCCATTAATTTCCAAGGTTTGTGTGAAATAAAGGTGGAAATACTTAGCACTATACTATAATAATGTTTAATATACTATAATAATAATGTTTGGTAGATAGGCGTCATTCATTCTTTTTTATTAGAATTAGTGTTTCATTCTCACTTTTCTTTTTTTCCCAAAGATTTATTGATGCTGAGGTTCGTTGATTAACCGAGTAAATAATGTTGTGTCGTTTCTATTTCAAAACAAGAAAATAAATGCAATAGTGGATAGCAGCAGGTTTTTTTGTTTTTTATTTTTTTAAATCTTTGAATCAAATCATAGACAACTGATGTTCCGTATTTAATCGGCTTTGCAATTTCAATTCACGGTTTAGTAACTTATCATCTTCAATTACACTTAATACTTAATCAATTACACCGTTAAATTTTTTTTATAACTTCCAACCATTTGGTCTTTAGTCTAATGTTTCATTTACGTACAAGATTATTTTACATATGCTTTAACTAATACTTACTGTGATATCTTAAACTTGAAAAAGTTCTCCCAATTTTCAATAATTTTGTTTGTTTGTTTGTTTGTTTGTTTTTCAAATTTATAGGATAATAATTTTTAAAAAAATATACACTAAAAAATAAAATACTAAAAGCGCTTCACATATCAGTATTTACGACCACTGACAGCAGATATCATTTTTATTTATTTATTTATTTATTTATTTATTTATTTATTTATTTATTTATTTATTTACTTGTGTTAGGAATTTAGTAGAATTTAGGAAAACACCAGTACCTCTGTTGTTTTCAAATTCAAAAAATTATAATCTTTCTCATTTCACTTCATGCAATATCAATTTTTGTTTCCTTAATATAATCATCCTAGATTTCATTCTTCTTTTAAATTTCTAATGAAGCAACTCTTCCATCATCAAAACCTTATTGCAAACTTAAATTATTGAAAGTTTATTTGTTTGTTTGTTTTATTTTGCTTTTTAGTAAACCGTCAGATTGCTTGGGTTTCATTTTCAGAAACCAAAAAAAAAATTAGTAATAATTTTTCTGTCTTTTCCTTTATTCAGAACTGTCTTATCTGTAACAATCTCTCCCACTTACCTGCACCTTCTCGTTTATCCTCTTTCCAAAGATGACACTTTTCAAAAATTTAGCCTGAAGAAATAATAAAAAAAGAAAAAAGAATTAAGTATTTGTTGAAGTTAAGGATATGGTAGTTAAATTAAAAATATATTCATCTTATTTTTCCTACTAAAATATTTGTTTTATTATTTTTTTTTTCTTAATACGTGCTACAATCGTTTGGCTTGACTGCAGAAAGTTTTAAATTTGAGACTATTTTAAGATAACTTATAATTGCACTACTGCCACTTTTCTTTCTGACAGATCAATAGATTTTATCTATCATTAATCATTTTTATCAATATTACAGCGACCTAATTTGCAAATAAAGTCAAAGTCTACAAAGTCTACAAAATTTAGAACGCACTATATACTATTTTATTTCTAGTCTATTTTAGATTTCTTTAGACCATTATAATGTTGCTAGCAGTGGGGTTTGTGCAAGATTTCTTTCTGTCTGATCTCTATAACAATCAGTTTTATGTAACATTGTTGTTTGTTAATGAGATCTTAACAGAAAGAAATGTCAGTGTCAGTCACCTTATAATAATCTGCAGAAATTGATTGTTCATTGTTTGATATTTCTTTTTTATCATAGCTTAGCATTATTATACAATTTAAAAAATAAAAATAAATAAAACAAATCAATTTTATCAAGCCTAATAGGTTTATTTCTATTTAAAAAATAAGAGAATTGTGTGTTAGTGATGTTTTATCGCAGAACAAGTTTCCATTTCGCAATATTTTTTTTACGATGTTGGATCTTTTGAGAAACGATTTGAAATCTATCGAAGTCTCTCTCTCTCCCCTTTTTCTCTTCCAATTTTTTTCTACTCCCTGTCTTCCCATTATGTCTCGATGATCCTTCAACTGTAAACGGCTTAATTTGCATGAATTCCATGTGTGTCTTTGTTGTGCAAATGTGTTATTGCATTTTGAACGAGGGACTCAAACAGCGCGTCTCCGCTTGACTCCCTGTTTTTTCTATATCACTCTGGGAGGGATAACTGCCATTTGCCAACGCACTAAAACGTCTCATCACGAATAATTTCACTGGGTTTTGCATAAGGAAAGTGAATTTGTTATTTCTTCTAATCCCTCGAAAAAAAAAAATGCTATCGAAATTCGTGAACAGAGTTCGAATTGCAGTGAATGTCTCAGATTCAGAATATGGTTCTGAATAAATGTATCGATTGAAGAGAAACTCAGTAAAACGCCAATAGAAATATTATTTTATATATAAAGTCCTTAATAACTTGTAATAATAATCAATCAAAACCATACCGTAATTTCTTTAGTAATATGGCCTCTTTTTTTATGTTTTTAAGGGAAGTTACGTTCATGAAATCAACATGTAAATATATGTATATTTCCTACAAACAACAAAATATGTGTTTGTTTCCTACAAACAACAACTTTTCAAGTAATGTAGGGATCTTCTTGAAACTTGGTTAGCACAAATAGGTTGATTTATCATCTACTTTGAAATTTTATTGTTATGGAGAAATTTTCCCGTAAAGAAAAAAAAATCCTTTGAAAAACATTGAAATCTAAATAATTAACTTATTTTATTGAAGCACACGTATTTACTTACATTGTTTATTCAAAATATCGTACACCAAATCTTTCCATCCTATTAATTCCAGATCAACAAAATGATCCTTTTTTTTAAAAAAAAAAACATCTGTCCCATTATAGATTCGAATATTAAGCAACAATTCCTCCTAATGTTCCTTAATTAGAATTCGGGAGGAATTCTATTTATAAAACATTTATGAAATTTATAATCTGTATCTCTCGAAACTATCAATTCCAATTTAGAACGGAAATAAAATAAAATAAAATCCGTCAAATTTCAACTCAGCAAATTTTAAAATTGCCAATTTTAAATTTGCCTTTTTTTCGTGGTTGCCTGGCTGTTGCTCATCAGTTTCTCTGTAATATTCCCAAACTGTAGCTTTCTAGATCGTCGACAAGTACCCATCTTAATTAATCCTCCTCTCCCATACCTCCACCCCTACTTGAATAAATTCCCTCAACTCTTTTTTTTTTTCTTTTTAGAAATGCTATTAAAATCTTTAATATTATTGCTTTATAATCTCTTGTTATGATCTAAGAGATTTGGAATACATTCATGACATTAGATAAAAACATTTTAAAATTAAACAACTAATAGAACATTTGTATATTGTTTGATTTTAAAGGCTATTACATTGTAACTTAGGGCGAAGGAAGCGTTGGCGGTAAAATTGTTTATGTTTTGACTTTCGACCTTTTTATATATAAATTGGAATAATTTGAATCAAAATCTCGATTCAGAGAAAAATATTTTATTTACAATTGATCTTTTGAAGTTTTGTAAATCTCGATTTTAGAAAACTTCGAAAGATCAATAATTGTAAATAAAATATATTTCTATGAATTTGTCGATGTAGCTGTGCAAGTTTGTAGTGTTCAATTTCGTTTTTAGTATTGTTAATTTTAAGAAAATAGGAAAAAAAATCCTATTAAAACGTCGGTAAAGAATATTAGTATATTTTTTTTTCTCGTATCATTGTTTCTTGAATTTTAAATTTTATTTCGGAGTAATGTCACATTTTCCTTTCTATTCGTTGTAATTTAGAAGATGTCAAATTCTCTGTGCCATTAAAAGGAGATTGCGAACTCATAAAAAAGCAGATATACATTTAAACATAAGTTACATATATTTATACATAAGCTTACATATATATATATAAAGAATTGTAGAAATTCTAAAGATTGGGCAATAAAAAAAAAAAAACTCTTAAGTTTCTTATTTTTATTATTGTTTTTGTCTCTGCTGTAACAGAAATGTTAGTGGCGAAATCATTTGATTTAACCCTCGGAATATAACTTAAAAATCTTTTTTTGTGTTCCGTTTGTTTTGTTGTATTCTTTAAGTAATTATATAAGCGTTAAGTAGTTATAAACCAAATCACATATTTTGTATTTATTTGTTATATAATTTTATGTTTTGTATCTTATCATTAGTTTAAAAAAAAAATAATTTTGTGAAAACTTTAATCAAGAAATGTAACAGATATTTAACGTGTGTCAATGATAATTAATAATGGGCTTAAAAACCGGTTCCCATCATGTAAAGTATGTGAACTTTTTTAATACATCTTTTAAACCAAAATGTGTTTCTTGAATTGCATTTCAGTATATTTTTAATCAAGAAAGAGGAAAACACAAATAAGTCGTTGTGAATGTTTAATTTGTGTCAAAAATTATGATTTGAAATAATTATCCTGTATATTCTTAGCTGGGACATTTAAATAGAAATTTTAAATAAAAAAAATTAAGTTTAAAATATATATGTTTTTAAATGTTTTAATATTGAACGATTCATTTAATTACAGTTAATTTCGGAAACATATAATGAACATTAAAAAAAAAGTTAGTTATTAATTTTCATCATTAATAAATGGATTTAATCTGATTAAAAGCAACATTGGCTGCCGTTACATTTAATTGAAATAAAATTATTGAATTTATCATGTTGCTATAATTCAATTTTAATTGTGAGTTCAGTCTCATGTTAAATATTTTGTAAATGCATTTGCTAATGAGATTAGGCGGAAGTAGAGAAGTTCGTAATTAAAGGAAAAAAAACAAGAGATTATCACTGTCATTTTTGAAAATTCATTATTTCATTAAACCTCAAATATAAACAGAATTCCTAGTTTTTGTTATCACAGTTTCACCGAAGCCCGCAGACATTTTTAGTGGAAGGAGAATAAAAATATCTGGCTTATTTTTTTTATGAATTTTATAATGCATTGTATTGTAGTTTAAAATTACATTACAATTACATTACAGTATGCAATTACATACAAATTAACTATAAAATAAGATAAGAAAATATAATTATTATTATTTAGTTATTAAATTAAAGTAATTAAAGTGATTTTTTTTTGCATGGGAAAATTAAAAGAAAGAAATTACAATTAAAACAATTAAAAACAATTAAATTTTTATATATTTTTAGGATCTTTTTTGTTTTTAAAAGCATTTAGAAAATTTATTAAGGCTGGCTGAATTTTTGTTTAATTTATTTTTAATCTGTATTTCTTGATTTTATATTTGCCCTTATTGAAAGAAATTACATTAATTTATTTTAAAATAAAATAAAAAGTCCTTATTGCGTGCTCCCAAGTTTTATATAGTTTGGTTATTGAAGAAAGATATGATATAAAGGACCTTATGATTATTTTTTTTTATTTTAAAAAAGAAGAAATTGCTAATTTTTGTATGGAATATTTAGGTAAATTTATTGCTTGTCAACAACAGAGAAAACATCTTTTGTGATTGAGTAACAGCAAAGGAAAACGTTATTATGCGAAACATTAATATTTTATGTAGCCAGTAACGGAAAAATATTTATTATTGTTTGAAATTTGTTAAATTTAACAGCGAGTGAGGGGAGCTAAACTTTAACAGACACCTTTTCCGTGATTGAAAAAGGGTGTGTATTACGAATCCATAGATTTGCTTAAATTTGAACGTGGATTAGAATACAAATGTGTTTTTCAATTGTGCTTATCCTTTCTCGGGCAGTTAGGATGTGCGTCATAACTTTTTTTATGCTTCCGTTTACTCCAATAAATCCCCACCCGCCTTTTTTTTATTCCCAACTATCGCGGAGATAAAGGATTAGTGTGATCAAAAGAAAGGATTAACTTGCTTTTATCCGTAGGTATTGTGATTGCAAAATCCCTTCACGACACCAGAAAAACCCCTAAACTAAATTTTAACATGTAGACCCGAATAGTGCAGGTAATCCTAGGGAGAATCGCAGTAAATTGGCATTATTCAACCCATCCATCTGTCTTCTATTTCTTCCTCCCTTTTCCCGACAAATGGACCTCAATTTCGGTTAACTATTGGAAGAAAATATTTTTTATATATAATAACGAAAAAAATATACATAATTTTAAGTTACTAAAAAATTAAAAAAAAAAAAAAAGAAAAAAAGAAATGCTTTTACAATTCTTTTCAACAATACTTTTACTTGAGACACTTCTAGATATCCTATTCTTTCTATAAAGACAACGAGATTAAAATGAGACCCTGAAACTTATAATGTTTACAATTTTCGTCCAATCAAAAAAAAAAAAGATAGTGTCACAACATGGGTCATTTGCTGAATATAATTCTCCCAAGTTTCGGTTTCGAAAGTAATTCTGTTATTAAAAGAAAAAGAATTTAAAAAAAAAAATAATATAGCTTACCAACTTTCGAATAATTTAAAAGAGCATAATAAATAATGTTGCTAAAAAAAAAAAAAAAAAAAAAAAAAAAAAAGTTCTTTATTTATTTATGTTTTTGGCCTGTACAGTCCGTTTATGAAAGGCAGAGCTGCCACTTCGGGACGATTTTTCTCCGGAGAGGGGTGATACGCTGAGATGGGTTCTTTCCTATGAAATTCTTTTGGACATTTTCGCTTTTAAGAAAAAAATAACGAGGAGCATTTTTGCAATAGCATTTATTCTTTCCATAATTCTTTCCCGAAAAGCGCAAGTAGAACGGAGCTACTAGTAAACTAACACTATAAAAAGTAAACATCCCATCTTCCTCGCTCTTTCTGGAAGAAATAGAAGGAGACAAGACGCATGCGCAAAAGCGCTGAAGGCTCTCGTAAACGAAAAACGGACTGTAACTTTTTATTAGTGGTCCAATATTTACCAAAATCATTAAGGAGTTTCAGTATTGATTTGATTCTGATTAATGGGGAATGATCTTAGAATAACAGATAATTTTCTTTCACAATAATGCATTTGAATTAAAAGTCAAACTCTGTTACTCTTAAGATAAGTGTAAGAATGGGGACTTTATGCACTAAAAAAACCTCATTAAAGAAAAACGATTGCAGATAAAATCTGAAATTAACAAGATATAATTGGCGTGTCAATTTCTGAATACCCCCCCCCCCACAAGACAACAGCGGATAAAAAAAAGGAAAAGTTATTTATTTACATAGGTTGTTGATTTTTTTTTTTTTTTATTAGACCCGTTAGTCGAGTGATAAAGCGCTTGATGTCAGGCTGGAGAAGGTTCAATCCCCGGCAGAGGTAGGGGATTTTTCCACCCAGAATACTCCTTCAGATTGAATCTTGTTAGTGTCCACCAAACTCTCAGAATGGCTACCGGAGATTAAAGGTGGGTGGGCGTAGGGCTGACCATCCTACTTCAATTTAGTTCTGTGGATGATGGAACTCCGGGAACCTTACCCTCACGAACCCAAGATCCAGATAAGCCTATTAAACTACTGTGTTGGATGCTGGTTCGATTTTTACCAAACTCATTAAGGATCTTCCTGGCGTCATCCTAAACTGCTTTTTGTAACTTTTTTATTCTAGCCATTTACTCTGTTCGACTCATATGAAGAGGCGTTTCAGCCATTAGATTTCTATAATACTCTACTATGGGTAGATAACAGTAATTATCTTTTGCACATCCCTTTTCAGGATCACAACATTCAACCTTAAGCCCCGCGAACACCTTGCAATTTTTCAGGAATTTAGTCGTCCGATTTTGACGTCAAAAGCAGTTTTGAGCCCGTTTATTGATTATATCAGCAATTGACGTCAAAATCGGACGACTAAATTGCTGAAAAATTGCATGGTGTTCGTGGGGCTTTAGGTATTACAGATTCTGCTGAGTTTAAAATAGAAACAAGTAAAAGTAAAAATAAATAAGAATTTGTCAAACAAACAAAATTGATCTTTTTTTTAATAACAATAATAATAATAATAATAATAATAATAATAATAATAATAATTTTTGTTGCAGCAAAATTGCCCAGACAGATTACAAGATACAGCTATGACTCAGTGGAAAATTGTGTAAAAAAATATGGAATAACATGTGTTGAAAGTGGTGGTAGCATGTGCCCGAGAAAATCTTAGAACATGGAAAGATTAAAATCTTATATGACTTAATTTCAAACAGATAAAATTCTAAATTAAAATATAAAATACCTGACATAAACAGTGATTGAAGAGAAGCAAGTGAAATTTATACATGTGGTAACAATGGCGCACCATGGATTAAGGTTTGGTGGGGGCTAAGGATAGTGTAAAAAGTCCATGCAGATGTTGACCTAATTAAAAATTGGTTTCAATGATCACTATCCAAAATAATAAGGTTCAGACACGTCAGTGTTTTAATAAAGGTTTTTTCCCCGGGTTTTTTTTTTTCTTGTCTTTTTCTTTCTTTATTTTTGGATGTTGGGGTGGGGGTGGATAGCCCCCTCCTCTTGAGTTCGCCACTGTGTGAGATAGCCGAATAAAGGAAAAGGAACTTTAAAAAATAACAAAAACTTACAAAATCTAGAAATTGAAATACAAAGACTATGGGAAAAGAAGTGTACGAACATCACTATTGTAATTGGCGCCATTCCCAAATTCCTAAAGAAATTTGGATAATATTAGAGTTGAACAGTTACAATTCGCTGCATTTTTAGGAACATCGCAAATTCTAAGAAGATATCTTATTAATTCCTAGGTTCTGGAATAGAACCTGACCCGGTGAAAATTCAAAAAACAACATAGTCCTTACATCTAATTGACTGTGAAAAGATTTTTATAATAATAACATTTTTAAATATTTGTTATTTCATATTATTATCTTAATTAAACTCATATACATTTAGTGAAAAAAACTTGTTAAAAAAAAGAAAAAGAAAATTTTGAAAATTTAAATGTATTTTTATGTCTTTAAATTTTATTGGACATATGATATATTTTCCCTGTTCATAAGTTACAAAGGAAAACAAATCTTTACAATGCTAGGGATGCAGTTGTTTTCCTTTATTCATTACGAATTAGGTCATGAGAGAGAGACGAGATCTGACCGTTGCTAAAGATCGAAATAATTCTTTTTTTTTTTTTTTCTTTACGGAAAGCAAGGAATCTAAGAAGCTAAAGCCATAAATGCTCTTTTATTAAATCTTGTAATTTGCTGTAAATTGGGTTTTCTCTTAATATTTAATAATCTCCGTTTCTTTGCATACCATTAATATTACAGTATGGGTTACGCTTTTAGGAGGATTTGGTTTCTGATTGAGCTATTAATTAAGCTCATTTCCCGCAAAAAAATAGAAAAACAAAATAAAACGGGAACCTGAGACGTTGAGAGAAAATTGCTTTTGCGGAAAAATTTCTCATTAAAGATTTTTTTTTTCCTTGTTCAGTTATTTTTGAATATTTTGTCAGCTAAGAGCATGTTTTTGTGAATGCCTCTTTAAATTTAGTGACTCAAAAGATTTGTTTACACATCGAGAGTAAAATAGGCTTAGCTAATTTTAGACACTTACGATTATTTAGGCACGTACTTTTAATTTTTTTTTTTACACAATTTTAAATAATACATAGTATAATAGCATAATTTATTAGCGTAATTTTTGTAAGATTGATAATTGATTACAGATTGAAATTAATTTACATGAATTCTCAAACATTAAAATTTAATTTCGTTTCCGGAAAAAAGTATAAGAACTACCGTGGTATTAACATCAAAATAATGACAGAAAAATAAATAATAATAATAATAATAGTTAGGAAATTTATGGATACAACCACATATCCCTAATCATTCTTCCACACTTTGTTTTTTTTTTTACACTTGGCAATATGTGCTTTGGTCCTTATATTGTCTTTGCTGGGAAAATTAATTGTATGTTTAAATTTATGTAATGAAAACTCACGCAGACAAGATCAGTAAATACACCGTCGTAGCACACGAACTTCAGAAGCAGTGGAGGCAGGATCGAATAAGTGTTGTATATATCGTCCTGCCCGCCACTGGTCTGGTGCCTCACACATTACGCCATAGCCTCAGCACACTAGGACTTCATAAAAACACTTATGCAAAACTCCAGAAGACTGTGGTACTCAACACAACACGCATAGTTAGGAAATTTATGGACACAACCACACATCCCTAATCATTCTTGCACACGTCTTTACACTTGGCAACATGTGCTTTGGTCTTTGACTCGCCATGTTGTCTTTGCTGGGGAAACCCAAGGTTTGAAACATTTAATAATAATTTAATGCCATAGAGATATTTACAGAGTTATACAATCATTATAATTTTGATAGCCTAGTTACATTAAGGGAGAAAACACAAGTGTCAGCTTTAAGGTAACGAACAAATGAAAATAAAACAAAACGTATTACATAATTTTACTAATAGCATCTACAGTAAAGCATTTCGATTTCTCACTCAAGTTAGCTTTACAAGGTAGTTTTTGGAACTCGTTTGCATAGAGCCCTTCTTCAGAACTGCCCTAGAGAGAGTAGAAAAATCTTTACTGATCTTAACTTGTTTTTATCTTACTTCGGCTGACGTATGTAGTTCGTGAAAAAGATATATAGTTTGCGTATATAGTTGGCGATGTAGGTGGATGTTAATCGGACGTAAGTCGAAGCAAGCGGATCTAAGCTGAGGGCATGGTGTCAAGTGAAAAAGAACCAAGTTCCAAGTTCCCAGTTCCAATGATATTCAGGATATCATTGTACTGCTTTGTTGGTTGAGCTGTAATAAAGATTTCAGTTGTTAGTCCCTTAAGTGAATCCCCTTTCTTACAGTAGCCGTAGAAGCAATTAAGAATTGCATGTAAATCTTAAATTTGAAATTTGATGTTAATCAGTACATTATTCTTTGGATTACTTCAGATGCAGTGTTTTGGACCTTCACTAAGAATTACAAGCCAATAAGTAGCAAATGTAGTCAGATCTAAACTAATTAAATAAGACGTTTGATGCAGTTAAGCATTATTCTTTTAATTGATGATACAGTAGTGTGACCTTACTGAAAGGGTGTTTGCAAAGAACAAAATCTAATCAGTTGTACATCAATCCACAAAACTCTCAAATTTCAAAGAAATTAGTCGATTATTATTTGTTATATTTGAAATACTTTATAGAACAGTATTTTGTCCTGTGCTGTTGAACTATCAAAATGCTGAAGGCTTAAAGGGTCTGCAAAAATCAAAATCTACTCGAATATCAAAATCTTTGCTACAACTATAACACACTCCCAAATTGTTGTAAATAAGTGAATTATGTTCAAGTTAATAAATCCATAAATCTTCACATATTCTTTATTACTACTTAACAACATCCCCTACTGGCTATATTTCGTCTTATTTCTAAGACTTCATCGGGCCATTATGTTTAAGTTACTTAAAATAACTTTATTTTAATGTTTTGGATCTTATGAAACGTGCTACAAACAAGGAAATGCAATAAGATCAGTTAAATAGACTAACAAATAAAAGTTAATATAGATTGATGCAGTTTTACTTTTTGAGAGATGTTTCTACAAGATCTAAATAAAGACATCCACACACAACGCTTACCATACACAAACACACAGAGTCTGGCACATTTTTAATCACTCGAAAAATAGAACATATATCCATTAAAATCGGGACGTAGATTGTTTTGTGATACTTGTTCCATCTTTTATAGAAATTTAAATAAGTTAAATGATAATAAATTATAAAAAAGTAATTTGTATTTGCCTTTCGTCTGCATGATTATATTTTCTAATTACTATCGTACTGAGAAAGTAATAAAAAAAAATAACAACAATAGAACAACTAACAGTTCGAAACAGATCCAAATTTTGCTTCTAAAATTGTACAGAGGAACGAAGTCCAGTTATTAGTTTTCCAATTTTATTTTGGTCTGCTTGTGTTCACGGCTGGAATCCTTGAGAATAACAAGACTTCCGCAAGACGTGTTATGTTCTTCTAATATACATGCTTGTAACTGGAACGTCAGCACTTAAACACAAGCATTTCGTTTATGTCTTTCCTTTGCTTGTTACATTCGTTGTTTCCTCGCAGTTCCTTTTCTTGTTTCAAACCAAGCAAACGGAATCACCCGTCTTACGTAAATAAGTTTCGCGTTGTTATGAATTTCTTGGCAGTAACGCACTTAAACTCGTAACTAGGATTAGAAACTACTCCTGATTTACAAAGAATGGTTTAACTTAAATACAACTCTCTGTTTCTTATTGAAGAAAATTCTTGTTATTATTGTAAACTTATCATATTATTTTCTCAAAATTTGCTAAGAAATCATCTACAAAATATCTGTGTCCCGATTTCAACGAAAATTCACGTTGCCCGGACTGTAGATTGTATTGAAACTGTATTTCGACTGAGATATGCATTTGTGTGTGGGTGGTGTGGGAATAGGAGGATGTTGTATTTAACAATATAGTGATACCGTAACCAAAAAAAAAATTTAACCGATATACAATAAACTTTAAGTGGATCCGGTAGCTCAGTAGTTTAGGCGCTGAACTGAGGAGCTGGGGTTCAATTCCTGGAGATGTTTGGGGATTTCCCTTCCGTTGTGTATCTGCAGACTGTCCTTAGGGTTCACCCAGGTTTGCCAAATGGGTAACGGGTTTGTTAATCGAGAGCAAAAGGCGGCGAGGCGGTGGTCCCGTTGGTCGAGAATCGCTAGGAGTCAACCTCACACGTTCCCAAGAACCTGCAAGGCCTGCAGTGAAACACCTTTTTACATGAAACTTCATATTTAAAAGTTTTTGACTATTATCTACATCTGAAGAAGAAAACCGTTTCGAAGATTGCCTTTCATCTATTGCAAATAAGTTTAATAATACAAAAAATGATAAAAACAGCAAGTAATATATAATTTTTATGAAGCTTGTTTAGTACTAAATACCTTACTGAAACTCAGTTTTTATTTTCAGTAGCAAATGAATAAATAAAAGAATAAATTACAATGGGGACAACTTACCTACCATTAAATATGGAAAATTCACCAATCCCATATCTCATTTAGTTGAGTCACACGATTAGGAATTTACGACTGGTATAATTTAGGAATAAAAGTTTGTAATTATTATAATTGTTTCCACATGATTTGTTTTTAGTTACAGTAAACAATTATTCCTCATTTACTATTCCTCCCAGTTGCTGTTAGTTCCTTTACGGAGACATTTTCAAAAAATATTTGCTTCGATCATCTCCCCTTTACATTTATCTACACCCACTGCCTGCGATCTTTCTGTATTGCGGCTAAATAAATTGCGGTTTTATCGGGAACATAAAGTGTAATTACTCTATTAATAGAACACAAATTATATTTACTCGCAGAATGAAGGCTTAAATTATCCTCTGTACCATGGGCTGCTTCATCGTAAAGTTAATTATTATCGTTCCAAGGTAGTAAACTTCTATAATTGCAGGAACCAGATAGTTGCGATAGATCTATGGGAATTAAGCCTTGCTTCATTTAATACAATCATAATATCTCGTCTTATCTGTGTAGTCTTACAGTCAGCAATTGATTTACAAGAGGTGTCCCGTGCAACTCAGTTTGCAATATAATTTCGTATTTTATGTGTGCAGTCTTCCTCTGATTTTAGTTCTGGGCTTGATTATTGTTTACAATGATTTTGTTCATTGAGTCCTTTGCTAAAAATCTGGAAGCAAAGTTTCGTGATTGTAGTCTGCGGATAACTATTACTTCGTTTTGAATTTCTGTTTAGTATTTTTCTTTTGAGTTGCCTATATAATCCTACCGGACTATTTAGATAGGCCTGTTTATATTATAAATTTATATTAATTTAGTAGTGGCTATAGATATTATGTTTAAATTACATAAATTTATTTTATGTACCTAAATACAGATATCTACAGTTAATTAATATCTAATAGCTAATTTACCAAAATTAATAATTTCGTAAATTAAATTAAATTAAATTTTACGTATTACTTTATTGAATTTTTAAATAGAAAATTACGAAATAACGCGATTCCTTGATGTATTCCTTAGCGAAACTGGTTGCTTTTTTAATTTGTCAATATAAGTTTTTTAATTATTGCAAGTGTGTTATGTCAAATTACCGTACACACGTTAAATGTTCTCTCAATAAATAAAAAGTTCACGCTTTCTCAATTTTTTTATAATATATTTTTTTTAATTAAATTTGATCCGTTGAGAAATTTCTGCTTATTAGAATTTTCTTCATAAGTTTGAAGTATAAATCAAATGAATATCATGGCCCATTAACATTTATAGTTACAGGTAATAGTTCTAACAAGTGCCGAATATGTAAAGATAACATATTTGTAGCCTTCATCGGTGTAGTTCGAATTGTATGCGTTTTATTTTTTATTAAAAATATGTTTTTAATTTTAATGTGTGTTGTCAGCCATTCGATTATAGTTATTCTTAAGATCAAAATGTAAAAATAAAATAGGGATTATTATTTTAAAAAGTGTGTGTGTGTAGGGAAGGCGGAGGATTGGGCTGATGAGGCCGTAGTAGGATGAAACGGCCGTTCCCAATTACTTCCCGTAATCAAATAAGAAAGGCAATTTCCTCTTTTATGCATGTGCTGAATTTCCTTTCCTTTATTTACTTTATTCACTGATTCTTACAGCACGTTAAATTCTTTTTCTTCCAGTACTTTATATTGGAAGTTCACAATATTGTTTATCGTCTTATTTCTGAATTTATGAACATGTTGAAGGTGACCAAAAATGATTGATATTATGAATTGAAAGAATGCATCGCAGCAACGCAATGATTTCATTGACAGTTGACGTCCATTGACTGGACTTGCGAGATGTATAGAGTAATCCCAACTCTTTTCTTAATGTCTTAAACCGATTCCTGGTTCTACGAACGATTTCACACTGTAATTACGCTTTATTCTTCGTTTTATGTGTGAAAGAAAGAGTCCATTCATTTTCCTACAGTGGAGCTTTGTGGGTTTATATGAAAGTCATATAAAGATGCTCGGAGTTTCTAATGTTAAGTCAAACAGAATCGTCTATTTAGTTGTGAATGCCTCTTTTACTTTCTACTTCTTTTCTTCATCATTTTTTTCTCTTTGAACACAATGCGATACATTTTCAAAAGCTCTGAAAAGCGCAAATTTAGTTTATTTATTATTTCTTAAATGTGACTGTCCTTTATTGTTATTATTTTCTTTTAGTGGCAAAAGTCTCATTTATATTTCGATTATCAGCTACGGTTTCTTTTGAGAGAAAAATACAGTTATATCTGTAAAAAACTTCCTCCTCGTTCTATTTATTTTGCGACCCTGATATTCAGGGAAAATAGAATCGGGTCCACGCATGGATTTGTTTGGTTGATTGATCCTCCCGATCCACCATCTGCTATCCAATCCCCTTGGAATCGAACTCAACCAGCCTTCATTTCTCTTCGCCTGAGTACACAGAATTAAATGGCCAAACTCCTCATCACTCAGGCTAGTTTAGTTCTATTTCTTTTACTTTGATCTTTTTTTTCCCCCTAACAAATGTTGCTGTTTTTTCCTTATTTACAAAGACTTGAAATTCGACTAAAATTTCGTTTCTGACAGGATTTACCTCAGTTCTTTTGCTGCTTTCAGTCTGATCTTATTTTCATAATACAGATAAATGATTGACTGTCAATTATCAATAATAATAACTTTTTATTGTAGATTTAATTTAAAAAAAAGAGACTGAAAATAAATAAAGGAAATAAAAAAAGGAATAAAGTAAAGTCTTAAAGGAAAACTACCTTGTGACGTTTCATCTCAAGCTGTCAGAGACATCTTCAGAGCTTCAGATCTACTACTTTAACTGGCTTTCTTTCTTCTCTGGCAGACATAATAAACACATTATATAATTATAAAAATAATGCAATATAATACATTGCTTAAATTAATATATATATATATATATATGTATATATATATATAATATATATTATAAACACATTATTATAAGCACTTACCTAGAATTTCTAGATAAGTTTCCGCAAGTCTAGGAAGATGTCTCTAACAGATAGAGACGAAACATCAGCAAGGAAATTTTCCTTTAAGAGGCGGCGCCACCCACGCAGGCAAGACATTCATTGGACAACGGCCGCGGAAACACCAACGTTTCAGAAATAAAGTAGTTGTTGTAACATCAAAAAAATTTCCGTTTATTATTTTAACGAAATTCAGGATAAAATTTTAGGAATAGATTATTTTAGATTAACGTTCCTGTGAAGGCACGTTAAAATAAGTAAGGCCTTAGAAATTAGTTAATGAAAAGAAGGTTAGGCGAAGGTTTGTAGATTCAATTAGGTCCGAAATTTCTTACTTAAGATAGCTTTTTTTTGGTATTATATTTTTTTTTGTAATAAGTATCAGCATTTTATTGTTCCAATACAGTAATTACGTGAATAAAGCAAAGGAAAAAAAATAAACGAAACTGATAACATTTGTATTTTGCAAATTTTAACACAAGTCCATGTAACAGAATAAAACAAAAAATGATGAAATATACAGGAAAGAGTAGTAAATTTCTCTCTCAATAGTTTAATACCAAATGTAAATAATTATTGATTTCAACTTATCTACTTCTTCTTTGATACTTTATTTTAAATTTACAGTGTTGTTAAAATCCCGTGAACCTGAATTTTGTTCCACTGTTTTAAATCAACATACAATTTAGAGCCATTCATTCTATAGCAAAATGCGTATATTTCTATTTCCTCCGAAATGCTACATAGATAATAATCTTTGTTCAATTACGAACAACAATACTAAATCAAGGGGAAAATAAAGCTTTTGCCGTTACGGAATCTAATTGAAAGAAGAGAGAAAAAAAAGAAAGAAAAATATATCAAATACTAGAAAAATATCATGAAGGATAAATCTGGCTGATGAGGCCTAGTAAGGCTGAAACAGCTGTCCCAGATTTCTGAGATGGCGGCTCAAGGTGCTAGAAGCTATTTTTATTTCTATTTGTGCATTTTTGAGTTAATTGTTTGATATCAAATACTGCTTCGACCTTCAAATCAAATAGTACAGTTAGCTTTAGGTTATTTCAAAGAATACATTCTACTTTTTATTTTCTTAAAATGGAAATCCACTCATTCCTTACAAATGAAAAAAAAAAGCTACCAATTTAGGAATAAAAGCTTCCCAATTAAATACAACTCTGCAGTGTTTCCGAACATTGCAGTGAAGCAAAGTACAGTTCCAGCAGAATAATAATTTTTACTATCACGGAATGAAACGAAGGAAACAGTTACAGGCACTGACATTCATAAAAAACCGAAGCCAAAAACAAATTGAAAATTCCCGATCTATTTATTTGTAAAACACTAAATTTTAGAATTACGTCATTAATTTTAATATTTACTTATGCAATTAAGTAAAAAAGAACATACAATATTTAAAAAGTAAAAAAGTTTACTTTTTTAAAGTTTTTACTTTATAAAAACATGTGTTTTATATAATTGTCCACAGTTTAACTGAATAAGTAAATATTTATTAAAAGTTATTGTCTTAATGTGTTAACTTCGCATAATACCGTTTTAGACTCCGAATTATCAATAAATATTTTTCTTAATTTATGAATTTTTATTCTAAATATTTAACATTTAAAACAACTGTAAAGGTGTGGAGTCTTATTTGAACCTTATTAAAAAGATTTTAGTGATCATTGAATTCTTCGTCTAAGAAGGCATTAAACGCTATGTTACTCAGAAGCTCAGCGGGATCCTAATATGAGGAGAGCTATTCTCTAATTTACAATACACTGCAAAAAATCATTTAAAATACCCTGAAAATATTATGAGATGGTTAAGAATGCGTTGCTATAAAGCTCCTATTAGATCACAAATAGAAAATGTAAAAAATTTTTTTTAAAGTAAAATACTTCATTAATATACTTCGCGTACTAATAATTTCCAGATATTTTAGGCAGACTGTACTCATCTGAACATCTGTGTCTATATTAATCACGCACTTGTACACTTATCTGGACTTCCAAAAGGATGTGTTCCACGAAACTTTAAATTATTTTTATTATTAATCTTATTAAATGTTAAAATACTATATATTGCTTAAGGTGTGTAGATATCAAAATTTTAATGACTCTCTGTTCTTGGATTGCAGTTATTATATAAATATATTACGTCAATTCTTCACTGCATATTAGAAATTGAGAATTGAACAACACGTCATTCGTTACCCATCATCGTAAATTTTTTATTAAAATAATATTTTACCTAAATATTCGATATTAATTAAAAGCGAAGATATTTTAACCGGGGCTTTGCTGTTTGATGTGGATGGAAACGCCTACGACAATGTAATAAAAACCGTCTCACTTGTTCTTGTAAAAATCCTGAGCTACGGTGATTAATTAAAACAGTGCAGTGGATTCTTCCAGTCGGATGCATCGCTGGCATTCTTGCTAGGAATTTTGCATCTCATTTAGAGTGTGTGTGTCGGTGGATATCGCACTTCTTGAAGGAACCTTAACCCAACAGCTGATTTATTCTGTGCTCGAAGCAGAGCGCCATCTGTTGCCGAACCTCTTCGCTCTCACAGTCAGAGATTAGTCGCTTCACTGCTTCCTACACAACACCATGATTTTTATGCTCCAATCCCCCAGGTGTAAATGGGAGTCGATATCAAATTTTCACCGTTTTTACCCCCTCTTTTTTTTATGTGTGTATGTTTGTGTGTGTGTGTGTGTGTGTGTGTGATTCCGCTCCTCTGAATCTGGGAGCTCTAATTCTTCACTTAATCCTCTTTACCACTTCATCCCTCCACTTCCTCGACCCTTTAAGGATATAATCGCTTTTTAAATTGTTTAAAAAATTACCATAATAACATTGAAGATGAAGTGTTTCACCAGACTTCTTAGATTCTTCAGAAACTAGTAAATGTATAAGAACAGAAGTTGTATCACTGTTTAGTTTGAAACATTATAGGATTGATAGTATTTAAATTACGATGTTGATCTGAAATACATAGTAGTGAAATATAAATACAAATAAATACAGATAAATATCCTATGACAGAGCAAAGTATAAAAAACCAAATTTAAATTATTGATACCAACAAGGGAATTCTTCACATCGCGATTTCATTCATATTTGGCAGGGGGAGTACATAGAATGTGACCTGCCATTGCCCAATATACCGGTCATAGCTGCTGACTGGTCACAGGTCAAGCGTGACAGCTAACCAAAGGTTTGAAATTAAACATAAATAAAAAGCAAGAACTTCAATTGCTTAAAATTCATGACAATGACTACAGTTAGCTTACCAAAAAAAGAATAATTAAATATTTTATAAATATAATACATGTCATGCATAGACTTACTATAGCACCAAATAAAATTAAAAACAGATTATAATTTTTTAGCAATAAATATTTAGAAATGATTACTAATAATAAAATTACAACAGTAAAAAAAAATATAAATTGCAACCTGTGCCTGCAACTAGAATCGAACTGGAGCCAATGGATTGTTCGCAAGCCTTAGACTACTGGACCACTGAGTTCTGTGCAGAGCACAGTAAAATAAGAGGCACAGATGGGCAGAGAAAGTATTCAAATGTTATTTATTATTTTACAGATGTTCAATATGTCCGCCTATGGATTAGTAATACTCACCTATCTAATCCACTCGAGAAGATTAAATAAATAAATAAAATAAAACTAATAAAAATAAACAAAAATAGCAATTGATGAATGATCAAACTCATTTTTTAGATTGTAGTTCATCTCTGTTGGAATATTTCTGACAGAGCTAGAATTCAACTAAAGTAGGTTAATGCAAATTATAGTTTTCTTCGTACATCTTTGAAATGAAGCTGATCCTCTAATAATGATTTGAATATAAGCATTTGCTGAATGACATGTTTATATTCAAACTCTTATCATTCTGTCTTGTTCTGCTATTGCATTCCTAATCAACGTCTCCAGTAAGATATGAGAAACTATCTGGCAAGATGGAATTCCCGGCGTTTAAAACCTTAACAGTAATAAAGCACAAAGCTCATTTAGAATTCAATTAGAATTCTATTCCCAGTGGAGAATTAAATTCCATACATTACAGCAATTCATTACAGATGCGAATTGTTCTATAATAACTGACTTCCCATGTTAATAATTAAAGATAAAAAGTTATTCAAACTTCAAATTGGTTCAATCATTTCTCCTATGGGTTTCAGCCACTGCTGCCATCGACCCAGTGCAATGGTATTGCTTTTCAGATTCCAACCAATATATCAATTTGCAATTAGATTGACTCTCCCCGAACGGGAACCGATGAAATTAAAAAGTCTTTTCAACTGCAATTCTTTCCGAGTTCACCAGAGCTTTAAGTCGTCGTCATCCAAATTCATTCGGATTCAGTGCCCTGTGGCTGTCTGTTTCAACATTTGCATAATAATAAACATATCATTAAGCATTCAGCCTTCCGGTATCAAATAATAATGAACATTTCCGCTTTCTTCTTCGTTTTCTCTCCTTATTCTTTCCATGTTAACGTAGGCATTCTCTTTTGCCCTCGCTTTAATATATTCTTTACTTAAGCGAAACAGGAATTGCAATAACATTCGAATCATATGTTAAAACAAGGCCTGGCAAAAAAAAAAAAATTCGAAACTTTCAAAAGAGATTTTTTTTTTAATTTCTAAGGCTATAATTTTATGGTAATTGGTTCCGATGCCTTATGTCTTCGTTTGCATTTGATTTTAGAGACTAATTAAGGAAAAATCGGCTTTTAATGATAATTAATGAATAATTAAGAAAAGTTTTGATGTCTCTCGGAAAGACGAATAATTGCTGTGTATCGTTTTATGCTAAGTTATTCTGTTAATTTTATTCGGCGAATACCCCTATCCTCAATTTTTTTTCTTTTTTTTTTCATTACAACAGTAGTTCTCAAGCTGTAGGTTGCGACTCACAAAGGGGATGGTTCAGAATGAATCCTGATGAATGTATAAATTTATTTTATTGAAGTTCTTTTTCATTCATTAATGATTTCTTTTATGATGTACTAAACGTTTTTTTAAGAAGTATCAAACATTAATAAATATTAAAAGAATGTGGATCCTGTAGTGCAGTGGTTTAGGTGCTGGACTGTGGAATGTGGAGGGGCCCGGGCTTCAATTCCCGGCGGTGGTCTTGGATTTTTACGGTTTTTTCTCCTCCAGACGGACCCTAGGATTCTCCCAGCCCTCTGCCAAATGGGTACCGGGTTTCTTACTCGATGGTTAATCGCGGACGAGCGTCGGACTGACTATCCGATCTGAACTAGTCCCGTTGGTCGAGAATCACTGGGAGCCTAAACCTCAGACACATTAGGACTGCATGACCTGGTATAGTTTATACTTTAATAAAAGTGTAGAAGTTAATACTTTTATTATCGTTTAATTCTTCTGCAACTAATTTAGTTTCACACACAATTTTTTAATGTATCTGTAAAAAAAAACATAAAAATTTATTATAAGTCTTCTTAAATCTCCCTCTTCTAGACATTCTATCTATTGAAAAGTCTTCAAATCTTCAAAATAAAAACAAAATAAACGTATAAAACCATACATTTATTGAAATAAAATATTTCTTAATTTTCGAAAAGACATGACTTCTTTTCTTTTTCAAAGCCTAAAAAACAACAACAATACATTACAAACAAGTAGAGGAAAACGATACAGATATGAGACATTCATGAAATTGTATTGTTACAACAATACTTACAAATGCTATTCTCCTAATTCTTTAATTTTCACCTTATTTTTACAATTTGAAATACATATATTGTTAAACTCTTTGGCCATTTCCACAATAAATTTGTTTACATTAACACCTTCATTTCTATTAATATTTATCTTTTTGGTATTTCTAATTAGTAGACTTTCCATGGTTTTTCTCGTTTTACAATCTTTTTCAATACATACAATTTTGATTTCATCTTTCACACAATGATTTTTATTCATACAGTGTTCAGCCAATTCCGATTTCTCCTCTAATTTGTTTTTTATGTATGAATTATGCTCCAATGCCCGTTCTTTTATTGTTCTTTTGGTTTCTCCAAGATAGAACGCATCACAAATCATGCATTCTATTTTGTAAATAGCCCCCATTTCCCCTTTTTTGTCACTTGTATTTATTTTATTACAAATAATATTTTTTATTTTATTACTGTAATAGAAACCTACATCAATGTTAAATTTCTTACAAATCCTTTGCAGTCCAATACTATTTTTATTTAGGTAAGGAATAAACACTTTTTTCCTTTCCTTATCCATATCCAATTCCTTTATTTTGAATGTGTTGAACTTTTGGATACATTTAGTTCCTTATTTACCTCCTTGACCTATGCTTAATAAATAAGGACAATAAAATAGTTTTAAAATATTACAGAAAAGAATTCAAGAGTGACCACTTATTAAACTTTGCATCAGGACATAGTTTTCATATAAAACGAAACATCATTGAAAATTATTTAAGAAGGATTGATAGGTCATCAAGCTGTGAAGAAGATTACAAAATAGAAATTGATAAAATGAAAACAATTCTAATGAAAAATGATATACTGAAATTTTTATCGATAATAGTATCCAAAAGTTCAACACATTCAAAATAAAGGAATTGGATATGGATAAGGAAAGGAAAAAAGTGTTTATTCCTTACCTAAATAAAAATAGTATTGGACTGCAAAGGATTTGTAAGAAATTTAACATTGATGTAGGTTTCTATTACAGTAATAAAATAAAAAATATTATTTGTAATAAAATAAATACAAGTGACAAAAAAGGGGAAATGGGGGCTATTTACAAAATAGAATGCATGATTTGTGATGCGTTCTATCTTGGAGAAACCAAAAGAACAATAAAAGAACGGGCATTGGAGCATAATTCATACATAAAAAACAAATTAGAGGAGAAATCGGAATTGGCTGAACACTGTATGAATAAAAATCATTGTGTGAAAGATGAAATCAAAATTGTATGTATTGAAAAAGATTGTAAAACGAGAAAAACCATGGAAAGTCTACTAATTAGAAATACCAAAAAGATAAATATTAATAGAAATGAAGGTGTTAATGTAAACAAATTTATTGTGGAAATGGCCAAAGAGTTTAACAATATATGTATTTCAAATTGTAAAAATAAGGTGAAAATTAAAGAATTAGGAGAATAGCATTTGTAAGTATTGTTGTAACAATACAATTTCATGAATGTCTCATATCTGTATCGTTTTCCTCTACTTGTTTGTAACGTATTGTTGTTGTTTTTTAGGCTTTGAAAAAGAAAAGAAGTCATGTCTTTTCGAAAATTAAGAAATATTTTATTTCAATAAATGTATGGTTTTATACGTTTATTTTGTTTTTATTTTGAAGATTTGAAGACTTTTCAATAAAAATTTATTGTTAAGTTATTTTTTTTTAATGAATGCCATACGACAAATAAATAGTGTATTATTCATTAAAAAACGGGCTAATTACAAATTAAAAATTGCCTAACTTATATATGCATGAGTAGTTTTTAAATAAAAACAAGCTAAAATTCACAACGTTTCTGACCTTCTGCTAGCTAAGGTCCATTTTCAAGTGTTTTAAAAACGCTCCTTAATTTTCACAAGCATACATCCGCTTCCGAAACAAGATTCAAAATCCATTCCCTAGGTGACAAATGTTCACTTCCGGTAATATCTCAAAATATCATTTTCAAAAACAAATCCAGTACTGGAGGATATACTTTTAAATTTGTTTTTTAAAACACTTGAAAATGGACCTTAGTTAGCAGAAGGTCAGAAACGTTGTGAATTTTAGCTTGTTTTTATTTAAAAACTACTCGTGCATATATAAGGTAGGCAATTTTTAAATAGTGTATTACTTGACTTTAAATTTAAGGTATCTTTAATTCACTGTCGAAATTATTGAACATGCTTATTTGTCTGATGTGTTAAGCTTTGAGTGATTTTAAAAGACTAAATCACAGTAGTTTAAGAACTACTGCGTTAAAGCTTACTGTAGTGATACATAAGTGAAGTAAGATTAACGATACAAATCACCATTTTCCTCTAGAATAGAAACCAAAAGAAAGGATTAAAAAAAAAAGGATCAGTTTAGATTGAAGACGGATCAGATCTTCAAATTTATTTCGGTTTTATAAATATTCATGAATTTCAATTAAAAAACATTGAAATTATTAATCAATGTCCTCAGATATTACATTCTAATCAATTTTTTTTTAAATTTTTCGAAAGGAAATAACAGTGGAAACCAGTTGATTACTTTTTATCATTGCTTACACTCTGTTCAAAATGTATATTGAAATTATTATTTGATGATAATACTTACAATAAAACTTCCGATAACTGCCTTTTATTTACATTTAATACATTAAAACTCAACAAAATCCTGTGTCATTGGCAACAGGACTAAGGCATCACTTGAAATTTTACTTAACCCTTAAATTACAGAAGTTTGAATAAATGAGTTTGCGCGCCAACCAATAACAGTGGTGACAAACGTTTGATAGACTGCAAACTATGCTGGGTTTTGTGTTGCAAAAGAAAATTGAATTGTCTTGTCTTTAAAGTAGTGAAAATGACCCGAATGAAAAGCCTGCATTTATTGTTAAATGATAAGATCTGTTGAATATCAATTGTAGAAAGATTAAATAAATTCGCAATAGATATTTAAGTTGTCGAAATCGCTTTAATCAAAACACGTGCTAAATAATGGATTAACTAACAGGACTAAAATTTATTGTTTAAGACAATGAAATAGGAGTAGATATAAGATAGAAATTACATTGTAATGTTTTGTTACAGTATTGTCATATCCTTCTTCTTTTAATGTTTCGACAACTATACACTCGTGGGAAAAAAAATCGACTGTGGTCTTGGAATGTGAATTACTAAGTTTCAAGAAGATCCCTCAGTAGTTCAAAAGCTATTAGGTCACATGGACCACACACACACACACACACACACAGACTGAGTGATCTGATGAACTTAACTTTCCTAGGAAAATATGCTAAAAATAAGTCATGATTTTTTTGCGACATTTCTTTTTCCAAAATGTTCTCGATCTTATTTGAGAACGTGAAGGCTTGCCTTTTTTTTTTCTTTCTTTTAGCCAAAAACGGAAAGGCTTTGGTTTTCCTAATATTAAAGTTATATAAGATTTCTTCATCATTTTGAGAAAGAAATTCAAGGATTAGTTTCATTTCCAGAAGGTCTGAGGTTTCTTTCTTAAAGAAGAGGATTGGATTTATTGATTTTTTTTTTTTAGTGGAGTGTTTTAATAAAATATAGGTTTCTTACGTAATATAGAAGAATGATAGAAAAATCTATAGTATTAAAGTAATTATTTTTTATTTAAAACGAAAAGAAATGTTATGGTATATCAATTATACCTTAATAGAAAAGAATTAAAAGGAATTTTAATCGTTAGTTAGATTTGTGAGGCGTCTTCAAATTGCCAATGTACTTAATTCAAATTTGCACGAGTTTCAAATAAATAAATCAATAAATATTTAAGTAAATAAATAAATAAAGAAAGAAAGATAAAGTATTGGCATAAAGTTTAATCTGCCAAAAATTATTATAAAGGAATGACACAGAAATTAAAAATATCTGAACTTTAGAGTTCAGGTTAGAGTCTGGGATGGCCGTTTCATCCTTTTTGTGGACTCATCAGCCAGACCCAATCCCAACGAACGAACGATAGTGCAATTCGTCGGGGAGTGGATCTGGCTGACGAATCCACAAAAAGAACAAAACGGCCGTCCCAGACTCTAACCGATGAAAGTTCAGATATTTTTAATTTCTGTGTCATTTCTTTCTAAAGTATTGGTCTTGCCTGAAAAACATTGAATAATATTTCTTAAGATTCCTTACTGTCCTCCAAATGAGAGATGGCCGCCCTGTTTTTGTGAGATCTGCGCATGTATCATCGATTAGTCGGTCAGGCACTTCCGTCTGATTTTATGACAGGACGCCGCCATCACGGTAAACGCCTGTTACTTTGCAAAAGAGCATTGTATTTATAAATAATATATATTTATTTATTTATATAAATACTTATTGTTAGCAACTGGTATTGAAATAACGGTAAATAGTCGAGAGAAGTTTTAATTTGGCGTTAACAACATGTCTTTCTCAGTGAAAACAGACTACGTCGTCCATTGTGACAGGAAAACATAATTGATCAGCTACCGGAAAGGCTGCGCAGTTCAAACTTCCGCCGGCCACCTTTCATTTTGAGGACAGTAGCCTTGGTTGATCAGAATTGCTATTTTAAAGGCAAAGGATAATAATTGTTTTCATTCTTAAATTTATAATCTGAATATTTTTCAACTGGCCAGAAATGGAAAAATAAAATTGTAATAGAGGTGACACGCAGTTAAGCTAAGGATTTACATTGCTTATTATGTTCTAAATTGCCTTTTCTTGTATTGGTTTGTTTTGGCTTTTTTTTTCTTCTTCTCTCATAGTCTAGCCTCAAAAATGTTATTTTACGATTAACGTTCTCAGTACTTGGAAAAATAAAACGAAAATAAAGTAGCATTAAGAACACTGTAGACCTGGTTATTTAACCCACTTCGAGGGAAATGGACAGCTTCACAGTGAATACAGGAGACGTTGAACGGAAAAAGTTTTAAAAATTATTATTAAGTAAAATTATTATTTTGTTATACGTACAAACGCACAGAACACGAATTTACTTTATTTTATTTTAAGAATAAAATAAAATGAAAATAAAGTAAGAGCATTGTAGACAATAACCTGATACCCAGGTCCCAGGTCAATTATTTACCCCCTAAGAAGTCGAGACTTAGATAAATCGCACCCGAAAACGGTAGATTCCACCCCATTTCGTCAAAATCCATAGGCCCGTTTTCAAGATAAAATTTACAAGAATTGCTCTCTTTATAGTATTTCATTTAATTGATAAGATCTACGTGAAATCACGGTATCGGAAGTAGCTTCATACGATATTTCATCTCCTTCAAAATAAAAAAGCTTATGAATTTAAGAAATTGACCGATTTCAAAGTAAAATATTTACTACATTATAATGATACCTTATAATGATTTTGCACCAAACATTTTGTTTTTATAAAAGATAATTCGAAAATTCGTTTTATTTAGCTTATTTAACAAGCTGAGATGGGATATTTTTTTCTTAGACTAAGATCGACTTTTGGTCGAAAAATATTCATTAAGACAATCTGAATCACAGATTTCCTTCATAAATTGTTAAATCTTTTTTTTGTTTTCGATGTGAATGAGACTGCACTGAACCTCTCCAAATATTAGAAAGACTTTTTTTAAAGGAAATATTCAACAGCAATTGAACTAACGACCTTTGACATCTGAGGCCGGGTCCAAAGTAGATAAATCTTCAATCTTAAGTCTAGCTCTCATTCAAAATTCAACGATAATTTGAAAATCGCTGTGGATTACATGATGTAAGGTAGGTAATCGCAATTTTAGCTGAACCCTTACAGAAAAATTAAATTTGGGGGAACTTTAATTTAAAAAAAAAAAAAAGCAAAAGGATAATCACTACATCAGTTATGTTAACAATACTTTCTGATACAAAGCTATGTGTAAATTACTGGCAGATATTTTTGACCTGTAATTGTAATTTTAATACTTGAATGATTGCTGCTAATCTGTTAAAGTGAGATGCTTCTGAATATACTGATTACGTGCCGTTTATGTAAGTTGTTCTATATGAAATTTCGTAAAATAAATTTGGTTTGTTAAATTCTTGATAAGAATCCATTTTGGGACTGATTTCTTATCAACAGTTCTGTATCAAATTATTAATCTTTCCAAATTGAATTCAACTGTACAAAATTGTCTATGTCATCTTCTATTTACTTGATTGTTTATTTTAACATCTAATTTTTGTTTTGTTTTTTGTTATTGATTTCTGGTATCAGTATTATCATCAAAAAGAATTCGAATCTTTTGTTGTTGTTGTCGTATGATAAATTGTCTCACATTTACCAATTCTAGAATCCTAAAACATCTTTTAGTAAATGTCTCCTCTAAATGTCTGAGTTTAATTTAAATCTTCATCATGATGTGCGATCTTCGTATATACGAAGTTACGCGGTCTACGGAACCTAGTGACCCCCGAAGGGCGAACCCCTAGGAGAAGCCGTAGATAAACTAGGGAACAGATACTGGGGGTCGTTTCCCGTTGCCTTCCCCCAGGACGCCATTAAGGAATGACGTCAGACCGAAGAGAAAGTGAAGAAGAGGCTGGACAACACAGGAAAGGAAATTGAAACAGCCATGCCCCTGCCGGGATTCGAACCCAGGAACTGGCGCACTGGACGCCACGGCTGGCCGCCGCCGAGACCGCACGACCACGCCAGTACGGCTAATTTAAATCAGAAAAATAAATTTGCAAAAGTTAAGTTTTTAAAATATTTCTTAGAATACAAGTCCATTAATATATCTCAAGACTTACATAAAATTGGAAATGTATCTTAAAATATTTTGTCATGTTTTGTTATAGATTATTCAAAACAGAGTACAACTGGAGGATTTTGGTGCGAACGATAAAACTATCATAGAATAAAATAATAAAAATGAATTGAAATTTGCTTTAATAGAATGCAAAATATTTAATTTTAAAATTTAGAAAAAAGATTTAATAATTAAAAAAGTGTTACATTTTCTCAGGAATAAAAAAAAATAATCTTACATTTAAAGTAAAAATAACTTGGTAATGAACATTTATATTTTTCAATTTTTTTTTTTTTTTTTTTTTTTTTTTTTTTAACAAAAAAATTTAAATTTCATCTTTGTTGTGGAGAAAGAGACACACAGAAATGAAATGTCTGTATAATTACGGACGTTAAATTTGCTTTTCATTGAACTTATGATGTTTCTTATTTGTAATTAAATTCCTTTGAGCCTTTCAGTGAAAGGACAAGGGTTTAATACTGTGGATTTCACATGATTATTTTTTATTTGATTTTTTTTTTTTTTTTTTTATCTCGGCGGCCCATTCCCGGGATCGAGAATGCTTTTAGGTAAAGCTTTCGCGCAATTGCGCCACACATCAAGGGTAAATTCTGCTGATGATTCCTAATAAGGATGAAACAGCTGTTCAGAATTCCCGTTGATGTTGGCTCAATATGCGAAGGCATATTTGTTCTCCATTTGTGATTTTTTTTCTCTCTATTTATGAATTATTATGGACATTAAATTTGCTTTTCATTGTCTATATAAATTGTTAATTTCCTAAATTTTTTAAAACCTACAAATTCTTAATAATGTGATTTATGATAAATATTTGCTTTGAAATTGATTTGTCAAAGACTGGAATTTTTTTTGCTTTATAGTACTGTTTAATTAGTACTGAAAAGAAAGTACTGTTTAGTTTGTGTAATGCCACCGCTGCTTTTGCGCCATTAAACAACCAACAAACAACAAAACAAACAACAACAACAATTTGTGTAATAATGATTTAATTTCAACATTTCAACTTGAAAATGAATTTGTACCATCTTAAAAAAAATCGACGACAAATAAAATAATATGGGAATACAAGTCGTTTACATTATAAAAATCAATTTTATTTTTATTATATTATATTTATTTATTGAATTTATGTTTATATTTATATTTTATTTATTGAAGATTATAAAATTGATTACAAATTGATTACTACTTTTGTGTAATTAAGTTGTAATTCGTGAAGAAATCGTCACATTATCACTAGATTTTTCTAATTCAGGCTGTGTATTTTTTTTATTAGAGTTACAAGTTTTATGGAAGAATTTAATATAAATGCACGTAAGTATATGTACTAGTATAATAAATATATCTTTACAAAATATGTCGTGAATATATGAGTAAATGGACGTCCATTGATTATATTTACAAAATAGATATGTATTGATTCTAGTTAAATATAGAATAGGCCACTCGTCCTACAGAGTAGGCCATGATATGCCCTCCTGATGCGCTTGAACCTGTGTTCGATTCCAGTGTGACTTGGATGTCTCTCTCACTTTGTGTACGTTTCGCTTCCTAAGAAAATTAATAGGACTTTTAAAGTAGGCCTAAAAGAAAAAGCCAAATCCAGCTGATGGCACTTATGAACCCAGAAACAGCTGTCCTGGATTCCAGGTATCAAAAAAATACTAAAAACAATTCAGTGAATCCCTTATTTATAGGCATATACGTTTTTTAAATGTGATGTTATTATAATCTCCGCACGTAAATTTGTTGTCTTCAAAAATCTAAATACAGAATATTACGTAAATTTTAACCTAGGTTTCTATTATAAACTGTATTAAAATTAAATCTGTTCAGTATTTAGATTTTTTTGTATTTTAAGAACTATAATAACGACGAGAATAATTAATATATTTTAATGATTAATATATTTTAATGATAGATAGTTAGCATCATTAATTTTACATGTTATTTCATGGAATAATTACATATTATTCAACAGCTCTCTTTAGAATCCGAGGTTTTCTTTAAGAAGTAATGGATTTCAAAGCTTTCAACAGATTAAAAACTAAACTTTCAGTTTGACGCGTGGAAAGAATGTTAAGTCTTTCTTATTTCCAAGGCACTTGCTTCAAGTGGAGATGATAGTAATCTTATCAATCGAAGACTAACCTAAGAAATTGTTCTAATGTTGATTTCTAACTTTCATGAGACACCGTTAATGGATTATTCTTGTCAGAAGTAATTGCCTCCACCAATTCCTTAGCCTCGTTTGAAAAACTCAGTTTCCATATTAATTTAATTTTCTATTCATCTGTATTCTCTAGATGGCGATGATGATTTTCTTCTTTTTCTTTTTCTTCGTCTTCCGAGCCATTCAGAAATTTTTATCACCCATTTTCGGCAGCAGCTCAGAGATAAAACAAGCGGATGTTAAGAGTATAGAAGGAAGATAACTCTAATTGGTTGATGTATGGGCCCGCGGAGCCTTACTCTAACCTCAGCGGCATTTTCGGCTTATCGCCGGTCGAATCCATCTGCAGTCGCCGACGGGTGACGGATGGATTGCCGTGCTCTTCTGCAGATGGCTCTGCTTCTTCGGAGATCTCTAGGCAAATGGATTTCCGTTCAATTTTTAGACATTCCTTTTACTGAAACTACATTCTTATACTAAATGCACTTTTCTATCCAGAATACATTGGGCTATCGTAAAAAAAACCAAAAAAAAAACCAGCCCAATTAATTCTGGATGGAAAAATCCCTTGAAATTTACAAAAGAAATACAGTGCAACTTGGATAATTCGAAGCTGAAGGGACTACTACAAAACTTCGAATTATCCAAGACTTCGAATTAAACAAGTTACATCTTTTAACTTTAATTTCAGGTCCACTGAATGCTTGAAAAGATTATTCTGTCAATAAGTAAATTTTTATTCAGAAAGATCATGGTATGAAAGACTTAAACACTATATGTATGTAAACAAAATAAGATTTATATTACGTAAGCTACAGTACATATTACATTCAATACAGAAAATTATAGTTTTTCAAAAAATTGTGCAATATCTGATTGTTTTGTATAATTCAGTCGCTTAAGGTTAGCAAAATCATCAAACATGTTTAGTGAATGGAAAACAGCTTCACTTATGTTGGTTTGTCCTTCAATGTACCGACGAAATACGGCGCTATCCCGTACTCGTTGGCGATTTGGCATTTCTTCTTCATACCTTTTTCCACCTCGCGAATGACGGCGACCTTTTCAGCGAACCTTAAATTCTTGTATACGCATGGTTTACTGAAAGACAAGGTGACACTGACAGCAGGAAGCTCGAATGGCGTCTGAAGCGTCACGTGTCGAATGGCGTCACGTGTCGAACGGTGGCGGGAAGGGGATTTCAGTTGTCACGTGTCGAATTTCTTATATGTTTCAGTTGTCACGTGTCGCCGAAAAGTCGTTATGGTTCGAAATTTTTTATAAAAAACTTCGAATTATCCACGATTTTTTAACATTGATTTAATAAGAAATTCAAGGGACTAAGAGAAATCTTCGAATTAACCACGATTTCGAATTAAAGACGTTCGAATTATCCAAGTTGCACTGTATATTTAAAATATACTTTTTTTTTTATGTATAATATACAAATTTTACAATTCTGGGTTGTACTAGAAACAGTTGATGCGCTTATTTTGCTGATATAATCTTATTCTTCTAAACACAAAACGTATTGGACTTGATCTGTATCATATAAATTGTTATTCATGTTTCTACTACAGCAGCGCTCCTAGTATATATATTACCAACTACAAACGCAGTCATATATTGACTCAAAGATTTCTGCACTGAACTTTTAATCCGAAGGCTGATTTCAAGAAGTACCATAGTGAATCCATTCAGCAGGACTGGTAATTTTTTTTTCCTACCATTTTTCCAGTCTCTGGGACACGTGACATTTCATGATGTGGATGTTTAAATAACAATACTCAGTTAGGCTGAAACAAGAGAGTTCTGGGAGGATTATTGTGGTAAAAATCCATTATCGAAGAGCTGCGGGGTTACGACGCTATGACCAAAGTAACGGTCATATTTCGTAACATTTTGTGAAAAGTTCATTTTATCAATTCGTAGATTTAAAGTTTTTAATATTTCCCTTTATAACGTATTTACTTTGCCTGTATAAAGAACATAGATTTTTGAGTTTAATAGAAATAAAAGGCGTTAATAAAATTAAATTAAATAAATAAAAATCTGTTTTGAAAAGTGAGGGTTTACTGTTTCATTATAATACCGATGTAGCAGGAATTATTCATTTTCTAAAATTTATTACATTCCGACTAATTTTAAAGATCTTTTCATTTGTAATAAAAACGACCAGACTGCACTCAAAATTAATGGATTTTATAAAAATACAAAAACAGTTAGTTTCGAAATCATGTCTTCCGGCTTTCTTCATTAGACTAGATTTTTGTACTTTTATAAAATCCATTTATTCTGAGTGCAGTCTGGTCGTTTATATTATTTTTACAAGTGCACATTAAAAAGCTTCGACTAATCTTTTTATTTGCTTAAATCCTGGATAAACAACTGAAAAGGGAGCCTAAAATTATGTAATAATTTGAGTTTCCATTTCAATTATTTATCTAAGCATTGAGTAAATAAGAAAAAATCCTTAAAAGAAGTCGGAATACTTGTGTAATATATTTTAGAAAACGAGTAACTTCTACTGTTTGTATTTTACAGATGTTACAATTTAAAAGTAAGCCCACACTTTTCTGTTGTTTTCCAACTTAAAATAAATAAAAAAAAAACTTAGAAGAAATGAACTCTCTTAAAGAAAGTAGGCTTAAAGTTCTTCCAGAACTTCTTGTAGAAGAAAGTAGCATCCTCTGTTGCATGTAATTGAGATACATAATTTGGGAGAGAGAATTCAGTTGCTGTAAATGAAGAAAATAGCATATTCCAAAAATCCCGGCAATTCTGATGTCATTTCTTTGTTTAGTATTTTATTAAAATTGATAAATATTTATACTTCTTGTTTTGTAATAGTTGTTGAAAACTGTTAGAAAAACTCATTATGCAAGGAAGAAAAGTTTGGGTTCCTCTACTACTCGTAAATGATCAGATTGTACCATTTTCGTTTTCATACTTAGATTTCGAAGAAGATTCTTCTGCAGAATTCTAAATTTTATCTACGTGTTCCAAATGTATCCAACATTGAAGAATTTTATCACAGTGTTTTTCAGTTCAAGTTCTTACTTCATTACTTATTATTAAATTACATTTAAGAGCTGTAGAACGAATTCTTCTTTCTTCTAAGTGATTCTCTTGACAGCAGAAACCTTCCACAGGCTTCTTTTTCCAGAATTTCTTGCTCTCTTTTTTTAAAAAATTAAACACCTTCTTCCATAACGAGAGTCAGATTTGATAATATTAGCCATATTTCATGAGGTTGTTTTCCATCTCTTTCTTCGCTGTAGGGCAGTTAAGAAGATTAAATTAACACCACATTCGGAGAATATAGTTTTTGCTTTAAAACAAAAAAAAATGTTGAAATAAAAGAGTTCTTATCGTAATGTTATTAGACGAAGTGTTGTTCTGTTTTTTGTTCTTTCAATAATTAGGTTTAGTATTTCACGCCAAACTTACTGCTTCTGGTAGTGAAGATCTCCTAATGTAATTGGACTCCGTTTGCCTGTTTAATTATTCATTTCTCAAAGGTATCTGAAAGATGCAACACCGACCTCAAGTCTTGGATTTTTATTAAAAGAATAATTCGGAGAAAAAGATATTTAAAAGTTAATAGAATAGAATTAAGTTTGATTAATCTCCTCTGTAGAGGTTAGAAGTAAAGTGTAAAATCGCTTAGTTGGATGTGTAGCCTTTATTGATTAGTGTCGTATTCTTACATTTTTTTTTTTTTTATTAAATATAATGTAATTTCAACTCAGTCCTACGAGGTTGTACAACAACATGTTTTGTAGGTGCTGAATAATAATTCGTATATGTTAATGTATAATAATTTTACAGGTTATAATAATGCACAATACTGTTACAGATTAAATTACAAAAATTAAATAATAATTGCATAATATACATATTAAAGAGTGAGTTAAGAATGTAATTTTAAGAAAGTTTATAAAGTTAAAATATCATAATTATAAATATATATTTAACAAATTCATTATATTGACATTATCAAAAATTCTATTTATGATTTATTTCTATATTTATTAATTTTTCATTATTTATTAACAAATTTTTAAGCGAAAATCATATTACTGTAATTTAAAAATTCCATTTTATTTTTCCATCAATTAACTTTGATATAATTTTTATTTATTAGATTTTTATTTTATCTATTTTTTAAGATATCTTCGGTTAGTTGACTAAAGATTTTGTATAATATTCTACTTTTATTTCTTAAGCTATAGTTATTTTTGGATTGCTATATATAATTATTTAAGACCAAATATTTCTTTTTTCATAAGAATTCATTTGCACAAATTAAAAAAGTAAACCTTTTCTGAATCTTTTATACCAAAAAAATCATCAAAACAGGATGAGCTGCAAACTCAGAATTTTGAATGTCCACAAGCCATGGTCTGTAAAAGACATTTTGAGAGACTGCCAACTAGAAGTAGCTGTAAAATATTTGGATAAAACAAAAACAAAATAAAAAAATCGAAAAATCCTCATAATCAGAATTGGTTAGTAGCGCCTTTCTTTCATAAACGAAGCACTTAAAGTGTTTTTATAAGAATGTGTAATTTAATGGTGTCTCTCAAAAGCAATAGTAACTATTAATTTTCTGAAAGATTCTAATGAAAATGAATTTTTCTTTTGAGTTTTGATGAGTATTCAGTTTGTATTTCTTTTTTTTGGGGGGGAAAGAAATAATTTTGTTATTAAAAATAAATATGTCTAAATACTTAAAATGATACACTCATTAACAAAAAAAACGACGAACCTAGAAGGAGTTGTCCGATGGATACAAAAATTGGTGGAGAGGAAGATTATGTACAGAAAATGATTAAACTTTCTGACAAATTGAATGATTTATTTCAGAGTTACAGAGTTACAAAGTAATGAGCTCAATAAGATGTTGACCCCCCTCTACCCTGAATGCAAGCTGCCACACGACGTGGCGTAGAGTGATAAAGCTCCCTGATGGTCTCCTGCGGTATTTCTTGCCAAATTTGCTCCAATTGTCGAGCTAGGTCATCCACATTCCCTGGTAGATGCAGTCGCCTTCCCATCATATCCCAGACATGCTCGATTGGAGAGAGATCTGGGGATCTGTCTGGCCAAGGAAGTGTTTCAGAAGCTGCAAGACAGGCTCAGCAACAAGTGCCGTATGTGGTCTGGCATTATCTTGCTGAAAAATAAGGCCAGGGTAATGCAAAAGGAAGGGTAGCAAAACAGGTCTCAGAATGTTGTCGACGTACCGCTGTGCTGTAAGTGTCCGCTAATGACGACCATAGGGGTCCGGCTATCAAGAAAAATTGGCACCCCCAGACCATAACTCCTGGTTGAGGGCCTGTGTGGCGTGCAATAGTGAAAGCAGGATCGGGATCATCAGGACACAGTTGGAAGCGGGATTCGTCGCTAAACACTATACGTCCCCAGTCAGCATCATTCCAACCGGATCGAGCCAAGCACCACTGTAATCTGGCCCGACGGTGTGCAGACGTGAGTGGCAGGTGACGTAGCGGTCGGTACGAGCATAGATGTCACTCTCTCAGCCGTCTGTGAATGGTCATGGTGGACACTCGTGTGCGGGTAGCACGTCTGATGGTTGATAACGATGATTCAGGCGCTGTGACAGCTGATCTGACAATCACTCTATCCTCCCGGCTCTGCTGTGGCCCTAGGGCGACCGCTACCTTCAGGACGCTGCAATCTGCCATTGTCCAACCATTCCTGCCAGCATCTTCTAATCGCCGCATCACTTCGACCCATATGACGAGCGTATCTCCGATTTGCCCAACTCGCCTCTTTCAATCCAATGATACGACCTCTTTCAAATTCTGATAGTTGCACGTAATGAGCTCAAATCCTGCGGCGAGGCATTTTTTCAGTCGTTGAAAGGTATCCTAACTCGCAATGCAACAGAAATTTTGAACATCAGATTGAGAATCGCTTCTTATATACACCTGCTGAATGCGCAGTTCCGATGCGCTGTAGCTCTCGGTATTCATTCATTGGACACCAAAGTTTAATCATTTGCATGGGCGGTCCCAATGTCTTTGCATACGAAATTTCATTACAATCGGACAACTCCTTTTAGGTCGTCGTTTTTTTTGATAATGAGTGTATATGTGATATTTGAAATATTTTAATTTTTAAAACATTTTCTTTCTATATTAAAAAAAAAAAACTCTCCGAAACGGTACAAACTACAGGCATCAACAATTTCTTTAGTCCTTAGGAAGATGTATGGTGGATAGATAGAGAACCTACCTTCCTCGAAAACCAAGTTTAAAGTCGTTGAACTTCACCTATGCTTGTTTAAGAATTAAACCATATTTTGCACTTAAAGACAATCTACAAAAATTTCTATATTTTGGAAACTACACCTCTTTCATTACTTCTGCTAGCTTATATAAATTTCTAAAATTACAGGTTTATTTATTTTTTTTTTTAATGAATTACCTTACGACTTTCTTTTCTTAAATCTTTTTTCATTAATAACAGTGATAAGAAAATGATTAAAATGTTTAAACTGAGTGTGTAACTATCCTCCCATTAAAGCTTTATGTTCTAAGTCACAAAGCACACAAACAAGCCGCATTCTAACCAATTGATTAAGACTCAATGTGAATTTAGCTCATATTCTTATCTATGACATTTCTCCTGCAAAAGAAAAAAAAAGATAACTATTAGTAATATTGTATCTCACAATCTTTGAAAGATTGAGAAGAGCATACGAAGTAGCATTGAGTATCAAGGGAGAGACTGGTAGGGAATTTAACACATCTCTCCCCCACCAACACTTGGAAATTTTGGACCTGGGTTTTTTTTTTGGGGTTCGAAGGTCATCGTTTTCTTTGTAAACTTCTCCCTCCAACAAAAGAATTTTTTTTTTTCTTTTCCGTTGAACGGCTAAAATCATACTAATTTTCCCATTCCAAATTCGTGTTCACGGCTCTGCAAGGTTGTGTACATATTTCAGAGTTGGGATTCATGAAGTTGTAAATATAGTTTTATTAAAACTATTTCTCAAAAATACTGAAGTTTAGTATTTTGAAATAATATCAACTTTAATTGTTGACAGGAAACTGTAGACCTACATAGTGTTATTCATAATGTCAGATGACATTCAATATACACCCAAAAGAAAGTGTAACTGTTATCGCAGCATTCTGTGACTGAAAGGCTATTTTTCAAACATTTTCGATTGACTGCTAAATATGCAGTAATGATAAAAAGTTATATCTTTTGTAGGTAGCGATTACAATTCCTCTTTGGCCGTTCCGGTGTAGTGATCTAGAGGCAGTTGTGTTGGAACCTGGGTTCCAATCCCGGCGTCGGCATGGATATAACTTTCTCCTTCTGTGTTTCATCCGTTTCTGAGGGTATAACGTGAACTGCCTACTATGGCGTACCCTCGGCCAAATGTTCACAATTCTCGCTCCATGTTGAGGTCAATGGCACAAAAAGCCCGGGCATTTAAGAAAAAAAAAATCCTTTTGTGCTTAAAACAATTCACCAAGAAATTGCGGTGAGACAGCCGCTCCATCAAGACATAGTAGCTGCTTAACCACAACACTTATCTTTCGTGACGTATCTTTCGATCACGGGCCTCGGCAGAGGGCAGAGATTTTTTCCACGCTCCATTCTCCTCTAAACGGGTCCTAGGGACTATCCAGCCCTCTGTAGGATGGGTACCGGGTTTCTTTCCCGGGAGTTAAAGGCGGGAAAATCATCCGACCTCAACTTTGTTCTTCTTACCTCCCGCGACCCTATGGGCCTGCATCGGCCTATAGTGGGATACTTTAGCTTTAACTTATACCATTGTTACATTATGTTATGTTTCAAATTGTTCAGTATTGCTACCATCACAGGTTGAAACTTATTATTATTATACATTATGTTATTATTCTCTCCGAATTGAAATGAGTCTTAAAATCACCAGAAGAAGGCTGCTAATTAAAATAGCCGAAATATTGTGTATATTTATATTTTTATAGAAGAATATTTTACAGAAGAAAGTATTATGAAAACTGAATTATTTCATGCTTTTAAAAGTGTTTGCCAATTCATCGTAGCCAACAAAATTGATGAAGACCTGTATTTTTACATTTTACGGTATCTTGTGCGTAGATTTTGCTAAAACAAAAACAAGACAAAAAAATTTTGGTAAAACTTATTCATCTCTTTTCTTTGTTACATTCGACAAACCACAAAATGTTATTTTCTTCGCCGAATGATTTCCAGACATTAGTTGTGCACATTAGATTAGAGATGGAGGAACTGATTGGATAAAGCTGAGCGACAGAAGGTTAATTATGCAAGGACAACTAGGTTATTTCCATTGATGTGATCGGACTTTGTAATCAGTTGAGCATTTTAATCAAGTTGGTGCTACAGTGTCAAATGACGATCGTAATTAACCGCTTAATCCGACAGACACGTAGTAAAGCGGCAAGAGTTTGCTACAGTTTCAGATTTCACAGAGAAGCGAACTTTCTGAGATATCGGAATTTCCGGTCTTTTCTCACAACTTGAACTTAATTGATACATGACACTAACAGGGAAAAGAGATGACTTCGGAACACTGCTCTGTGTTTAGTTCGACAGCGATAGAGATTAGAAGAATTAAAAGCTTATAAAGACTCTTGGAACTGTTGTAAAGTATAATAATTGGTCACATATAACAAAAACTTCGCTTTTCAAGCTTGTCTTCAGAACGTAATCCTGTAAATCGTTATCTGGAGCAACCAAAATCGACAACTTCCTTTTTTTCTGGTTAGAAAAAAGATTCAAAAGCCAAAGCTGGAATTTCTAATCTAAGATTAAATTTGAGAGCAATTATTATATCCCGGATGTAAGTTATATAACATCGTTAGTAATAAAAAGTAGTGAAAACATACATCAAGCAAGTTTTGTCAAAATAACTTCGTCAATTGCAAATGTATTCTTGTCATAATCAATCTTCTTTATCGAGTTCCTTTTTTTTTATGGTAAAGCAAAACATTGTCTCTTGTATCATCTTAATTTGAAATTTAATTATAACTTTGTAAATATGTCTTTGAAAAGAAAAATGAAGCGTTCATTCAAGTATTCTGATATTCCATTTTAAAATAATATCGTTGATGTTTTCTTTAAGCTTATAATCAGCCAAAAAAATGAAAGCTTTTATTAGAAAGCATTTCTTTCTAAAAGCTTTTCTTTTAAGTTTAGTGTCTGGCCATTAATGAATCGGGATTCATGAGTAAGAAGAAACAAGGTAGGGATAGTGATTAGTAAACCAATCCCAGTGCTTCGCAGTCACCTTTACTTTAGAATAGACTGCGCCGGGGTGGTCTAGAAAATGCGCGCGCGAGTCTCTTTGCGACCCATGCTATCTTACCCACCCCTATTTATATGGACTAATCGTCATTCTTAACTCAAACCTTGTTAATACACTGAATTCCTTATAATGATTTTAAAAAAAAAAACTTAAGTTGAGAAACTGTGAAAAGATTTAAAATAGGGGAAAAAAAATGAAGAATAGGAATTATCCATGAGGGGATCGAACCCACGACCTTCGCGTTATTAGCACGACGCTCCAACTAACTGAGCTAACAGGCCACCTACAAGATTCAAGAAATCCTAAAACAGTCGCTTCCTAAGTATCTACTTTAAACAACGTGATACTAATTTTAGAGAAAATAAAGTAGTTATCAAAATCCCAATTCTAAAGGATTACATAACCGATATCTCATAATGTCATGAGTTGAGAAACTGTGAAAAGATTTAAAATGGAGAGAAAAAATTGAAGAATGGCCCATGAGGGGATCGAACCCACGACCTTCGCGTTATTAGCACGACGCTCTAACCAACTGAGCTAACAGAAGCTGTTGCGAAGCATTGTGGGATATGTGTCCACAGACAGACAGACAAACCGAGGATATAAGGGGTCTTTCAGAAGCCTAAAAAATGCCAAATGTTTGGGTGAAAATAAATCATTAAATAAGTAGTAATAGACAGTATAATGCTGTACTATACTGTACTGTTATACTTAATTTATTAGTTATGTTAGGCATTTAATTTTTATTATGACTTACTAATATTCTTGTAAAAAAAAATTACGTATTTTGCTTTTTTTTAATCAAGAAATTTACAATTAAGGCTATTTGCAGTAAACTGCAGTTTGAAAGTTTCCAGTCATTTACTGTACTGTAATGTGCAGTAATAGTAAATTGTGTATAATATAAATATATATGTGTATGGAGTTATAAATAACGTTCAGATAATTTTAATAAAAGTTAAAATAACGTTCAAAGATCCTTTTCAATTGCTTATACAAATACATATCTTACCAATGCACTTGTTTAAAAAAAAAGATTATAAAAAAATAAGTTTGTTTTCTAAAATAAATAAGTAGGCCTATTCTGTTTTTTCCAGTTTATTTGCTTACAAGGGAATGGTTAGGCTTGTCAGTCCGAAACATCCCTTGAAATTTTTATCATTTATTCAGGACCTTAAGTAGTTGACGTATACCAAATTTTAGCTGCTTATATGCACTGAAAGGGGGTTAAAAAAAATGCTAAAGTTACAAGAAATATGTCATCACTCTTCGCTTGCCAGGCATGACGTCACTATCTCTCGCTGGTTTGCCGGCGCTCAAGGTCACACGGATGGCACGGCAGAGCAAAATACTTACTTTTAAAACTATACTGTTATAATTACTGTTTATAAAATAAAAGCAATAACTGCAAAGTTTGGCTACATTTTAAAATTGTGTGGCTGCATTTTAAAAGAATGTAATTCTACATAGAAAAAAAAAAAGAAAGAAAAATATTAAATTAAAGAATTGAACAGAAATTTATATAACGCTAACTGTAAACTATTAGCATATTATAAATAAAATTACCAAACAATGACAATAAAATCGAATAATAATTTAAAAAAATTAACAAAAATAAAGGAATAGAAAATGTTTTAAAAAAAATGAAAAATAATTTCGTAAATTTAGAAAACATTTCAAAATCGTAAGATTGTGGAACTAAAAGTTTCTAAACATTGAAGTCAAGCAAATATCTAACTTACTACTACTATTAATAATGTAATTATTTGTTAAAATCCACAACACAAACTTCTCCTAATCATTTATGAAAATAATAAATGATTGTGGATTCTAATATATAATATAAAGAGCAGTGATCTCAGGATTTTAAAATATAATTATTATTTGAAAACTCTTAAAATCAGCAAATGAAAAGTGTGGCATCATTTGTATTTTAAAATAAAGTGATTTGAAATTGAAAAAAAAAAAAATAAGCTTACATTTTTGAAAAGAATGTCGAATTATCATTTTATAGCCCGTTAACAGTTAATCATAAGTAGAATATGAAAAAATAAGAATAAAATACAATGTAACGGTCTCGTTACATAATTTGCTATTCTTCATAAATAGAATAGAAAATATTTTTAAATAAAAATGGAAAACATTTCGTAAAATTTAGAAAACATTACTACATGTAATTGTAATAATAATTCGAATATTAGTCCTATGAACAAGTGTAACTCAATGGTTTTATAACCCTAACTACATTTGAAATTACACAATAATCAAAAATAGTAGAAATAAATATCCTGTGGGTTTAGATAATTATTGCATATTTTTGTATCAGATAAAAAAATATCCAATAATTCCAATTCAAATTCCCTCCTAATCTCCCATGGTTATTTCTCCCCAGACGTTCACCTTTGTTTTACGCCACCACATATCATAATCATGCCAGAAAAATAAATCTAAACAGACAAATTCTTAAAACTAAAGTACCAACTCATTTCAGAAGAAAGTAAATTCAAGATAACTTCAAGATTTATTCAAGATTTGTGCAAAGTAATATTTGGATATTTTTGTAAAAGATACAAACTTAGATATAAATATGTAGATAGTTAAACTTAGTTTTTTTTTAGAATCCACAACATAAACTTCTACTAACCATTTATTTTAATCATTATTATTATAATAAATGATTAGAAGTTAAGTCTGTTTGGTGGATTTTAACGAATAATTCATTATTAATTAAAACATTATATTATTAATAGTAGTAGTAAGTTAGATATTTGCTTGACTTCAATGTTTAGAAACATTTCAGTTCACAATCTTACGATTTTGAAATGTTTTCTAAATTTACGAAATTATTTTCCAGTTTTTTTTAAACATTTTCTATTCCTTTATTTTTGTTAAATTCTTTAAGTTATTATTCGATTTTATTGTCACTATTTTTATTGGTAATTTTATTTATAATATGCCAATAGTTTACAGTTAGCGTTATATAAATTTCTGTTTAATTCTTTAATTTAATATTTTTTTTTTTTTTTTTTTTTTTCTAAATACTATACACTCACATAATATTATAAATAGTTCAAGAAATTAAATTATTTATTTTGTATTTTACAAAGATTTTTTTAAATGAAAAAAAATGATGTTTTGAAAAAAAAGTGCATTTAAGAGATTTAAAAAAAAAAAAATATTAAGGAAATTGTCTGGAGTAGAAATAAACAAGAAAGAAAAAAACCCAACGCTCTCAGGGAAACCATCTCCTCCAGCCCATGGGTTACCACTTGGAGGGTCATAAATGGTCATACAAATTCAAAATAAAGTAATGTGCTTTACAATCAAAAAGTAAAAAGATTTAAAAAGAATATTATACAAACAGTAACGCTGATAAGAAAGTTTTTCGTGTTGGTCATTTAAGTGTCTTAAATTTCCCAAATTTTCTCTTTCGAAGTTACAGCAAAGTAATTACTGAAGGAGTAATGATTTATTATTTAAATTAACGCATTCTAATTCTAAGTCCCTTTAATATTCAGTTATTCCAAGTGTTCCTCTCTTTTTTTTTATCAGAGTTATTCGCTAGTAATAATAGCAAACATGATTCCTTCCTCTCCTCCCCCGCTGTCAATGCAAGCACGGTCCTCGTTAAAAGTGAATTCGACTCGTCGCTGGATCTCGTAGCAAGGTGCGAAAAGCGTGTCGTTAGCTTCTCCTCCTCCTCCCCCTCACCACCTCCTTTCCCAATTTCAATTATCCACAGCGTTGTTGGTCCCCATCGATCCGACCGTAGCGCGTAGCTCAAAAGACTCCCGCCAACAGCTTTTCTCTGCCAAAAGGTCCCCATCCGTCCCTAATGAGGACATTCCCACCGATATTAAGCCATGTTTGTGAAGTAACATTCACGATTAACGCAAGACCAGCCACACTGAAACAAAAGACAAACCATTTCTAGTAATTCTCGATACCAGCTCCTGGAGAGAAGCACTTTCGCCTCTGCTTGCTTCTTAAACAGAGATTCTTGGAACAACAGTTGAGGCAATGCTTGGCCTCCTAATAAAGTTGGGAAGTTTATGCAAGGGAAGTTGGAATGAAGTAATGGAGACAGTAAAAAAAAAAGTTCCTGCACTAAGTAATTACAATCCGATATTCCTTCTTACTAAATGTTTATATTTTTTTCCAATAGGAAAGGGAGGCTAATCAAATTGGTCAGTCTGTGTGTGTGTGTGTTTGTGTCTCCTCTTCTCTCCTTGTAACTTTTGAACCAACTGGAAGAATCTTCTTAAAACTTGATACGAATATTCAAGGACTAGGGCTGCTGTAACTTTTATATTTGAAATATTTACCAAGTGAGTCCGTGTAGAAAAATTAGCTCGAGAAGGAGGCAAAAATCACGACAGAAAAGCATTGGAATCTAAACAATGGATTTCTATTCAGTTTCTGTTAATATTGTTTTATTTTAAGCAATGAATCTCATTCTCTCTTAGCTAATTCGTTTCTCGGTGATTTGATGCGATTGGAATTAATCCGATTCGAGTAAATAAATCGGGTTTAAGACATTGTTTTTTTCAGAAAATAGAAAATGATTGTAGATAATCAGTAGATGAATGTAGGCTTTTCATTTTCACGACTTTAAAAAGAAAATACAAAGAAATTTCGAACTTTTCATTATTGGTTGTGTAATGAAACCGCACTTCAAGTCTTCATAATTTTTTCTCAATTTCCATCTTTTATTTTCAATCGATTCTCTGACCGCTGTATGTAGGCTAGTAACCATTTAGTTATTCTGTTCTGCTTTCGGAAACTTAAGTAAGAAAAATGATTTATTTGTTTACTTTAAAAAAACAACCTCCGTCTTCTAGAACTAATAGTTGAATCTAAGATTTAACATCCAAAGATATTATTCAAAGAATGCAAATAGCCCTTACAATACAAATTAAAAGTAAAAAGTACGAATGGTTAAGTAATAAAGATTACGATGCGTGATTGTTGCCACGTGGAAACAGTGATGAAATGTAATCACCAGTACATCTTTTACCTAACAGTTCCTAGCTTTACGATGGTTCACTTGCCGATGTTTTGACTTTACCACTGTACGATAGCGATGTAAACCAAACTCTGAATTTTGATCTGTTCTCAGGCTAACGATTTGTCGAACTGTACTTTCCTGCACAATATATCACCACGATTCTCTATAGTACGTATACAATATCATCTGTATCATCTTTGCAAATGAACAAATATAAAACTTTCTTTCTTCTGTGTGCTGTACTGCCCATATGTTGATATGATAAACTTGTGAATCATTTATTTACATTCGAGATTAGTATCTATAGTAGTTGGCCGCGTGGTTGGCGATGTTGCTAAGACACTGGCCTCTCACCTCTGAGTCCGGGTTCGGTTCTCATGTGGTTTCGTTGATGGTGGCGATCCGAGCTGGGCAGGTTTTCCCGCGGTACTCCCTTTTCCCCTGCAATTCTCACACCATCCTTTCTCAGTCTTTCTCGCCGTCTGTCCTTCTTCCTGTGGATAGCACAATAGATCTTTCAGGTCGACGTACTCGGCCTCACACTCACAAGTAATCTAGTAATCTAATCTATAGTAGTTAGCATAGATTAAGTAAGAATAGATGGGACACTCCCATAGACTCCCAGCAACCAGATCGGCGATGGCAGCGCCAGTAGCGGCATCGTTTGGTACTAACACAAAACGTCACTATGACGTCACAGCATTTTCGCTCGCTCCCCACTCCTTCTGCAATCGCAATGTCTTTTTCGGGTTTTTATCATAGATTAAGTAAGAATACTTAAATAAGAATTCTTACTTAATCTATGGGTTTTTATATACTTCTGTTAATTAGCAAATCCTGATATGCAAAACAAAACAAAAAACATTTTATTTAATAAGTTCATAACATGTCTAAAATACAATATGATACAGGAATAAAGATATCTGACAAATATTCTTAAATCTTCCAACTACAGTAAAGGAAAGTCACTAAACAAATAAGTAAAAAGAAAAGCTAGTAGCTAAAAGTAAATAGCTACTTTACAAATGAAATGTAAAACTGTAACCTACATCTGTCTACATTGTTAGTGAAGTTTTTTAGTGTACATTTAAGCAAAGTTCTTGAGGCCCTGGCTACACAATAAACCTTACTAACAAATTTGACAATAAAC
>JAFIDM010006943.1:36065145-36152055 GCA_023159025.1 Thereuonema tuberculata | reverse complement strand
TTTTTGAGGAATAAAAAAAAATTTTCCTTTAGTTTATTCCGCTTCAAATATGTTATGCATTAATTATGTTCATTAGTAATATTGGATCCGAAGATTTAGAAGAACTTTGTTTAGGAAAAACAAAACAAAACAAAACAAAATACCAAATCGATTAAAATTTCTTTACAACGACAGCTTAAAAGCTAATTACCTTAGAAATCTGAAACTGTAATGATAGCTGAATGTTAGTGAAATTATGTTTCAAAAAAAAATTACCTACAATATTACAGCATCTCTAAATTAAGCTAAATCAATATCTTCCTAAAAGCTTAATATTAGCAACAATTTGTTGATATTACTATGACAAGTATTCAAAATTTCCTGTACCAATTACACTTATTAAATTAAAAGCAATAATTCAAATGTTGTATAAAAACATTTAGAGTTATTCTGCAGAATTTGAATATTGAGTCTCAATAGAGGGCGCTGCACTTATGCTTGCTTCACTTCTATTTCTTGTTCCGTTGTTTACGAAATTGTTTGTTTTGAAACATAGGGAAAAAGAAAGTCAAAGAAAATGAAAGTCAACACGGTTCCTTCCTCCTCTTCCAATTTCCTTAACTTCTATCAAATTTCTTATACCAAGTACTTTTGAAAGTAGAAAAGCTGGATATTTCATAGATACTAATAAAAGGGGAAGTCTGTGCCGGAATCAGCAATGGTTTTTCACTATCTCTATGTTCTGAATATGCCTTCGAGTAAAATTTTATCTTTCAAATATGTCTTTATTTAAAATATGTTTACTATTTACGCTAAGGTAAATTAATACTGTTTTAAAATTAATTGCTTCATTTGTTTTCTTATTTCTCTCATGTATTATAATAAAAGTAGCTTCCTCAATTCGGAAGATTTCATTTTTTTAGTGTTACTTCGATATTTTTAATGATTGTCTTTTTCTGAAAACTTAGATTTTCTGTAGATATTGTGATAATTTATGATAATTTTTTTCAAAATATATTATTAATAAAAATTTCGGATTTCGTTATTATTTCCATTACCGGTACTTGATTTTATTTATTTATTTATTTATTTATTTATTTATTTATTTATTTATTTATTTATTTACTATCAAGAATTCTAACTTAGGAATAAACTACGATGTTAATTAAAACATGTTAATTAAAACTGAAATATGTTGGTATAATTTACTTCACTGTAACGTTATCGTAATCAAAGGTATAACAGATCTTGCAAAAGAAAAGTTAGGTTAGATTCGACTACCTTATTCGAATAGCTGAATTGGGGAGAAGCCACGTATACTGAAATGCAGTGGAAGTGATTTACTTAGCCTACTTCTTACTAGAAAGGTGATAACTTCAATTCGTTGCTGGAATGTCGGAAAGTACAGTAAAACCTCTCAAATCCGGCCTAATGTGGCGCCCAACAGGCCGGATTTCAGAAAAACTGGACTACCGAGAGTGTTCTTAAATAACTCATGGTTTACAACGCACAGGGTCAGCCTTCAGGAGAAGCATTTATTCAAATGGATTCGGAGCATTCGGCTTACTTGAGAGCTCAAAATCGCCACCACAGATACATGGTATTTGGAAAAAAACTCAATAGCTCAGTTTTTTGTGAAGACATAATGCCAGGTTTAATTATTTTAACCCCATTTTCATAATTTTGCACTCAAATGTTTATTAAAAAACATTACGTTTTATTAAAAACGTATTAAAAACGTTAATGCCGTCCCCTCCATCAATACCGGCAATTAACAATGTGAGCATTTTACGACGATATTTACGTTTGAGTGTTTCCAGGACTCCCTGCTCCATAGGTAGGCAAACAGAAGTTACATTAGGTGGTAAAAAAAAAACGCCGGCCGAATTGACTCAAAATAGGGAAACGAATTTAGTTCTTAAAAAAATTTTTTACTCGTGGCCAGGCCGGATTACCATGGAGGCCGGATTACCATGGAGGCCGGATTACCATGGAGGCCGGATTACCATGGAGGCCGGATTTGAGAGGTTTTACTGTAATCCAAAAACTCACAGTTGTGTTTATGGATATTTTTGATTAAAAGAAATTAAATCTTTAATTCCCCAGAATTTTTATTTTATTTTAGTTTTAGTTTATTCTTATTTCAGAATTTGTTAAATATTACGAAATTTTTTATTTTACAAGAATTTATAAAAATTCTGATCTTCTAAAGTTTGCAAAGTTAAGAATGACAGATAGACTATTCATTTTATTGTAAATAATATAGATGATAGAGGTAATAATGGGAAAAAATCTTAAAAAAGACAGAGATTGGTTTTCATCATATGGTTTTCATTTCATTACATAAAATTAACAAGTAAAAGTAATAAAACTTTATTACGAAACAAGATTATGTTAAAAAAATTAATTGGACCAAAAAATGAATTCTGGATCATGAAAAATGTAGATTTTGACATACATTTAAAAATTAAGCACAAATAAGCGTAAATACTGGGAAAAAAATCCCATTGAAATATACTAAAAAAATACTTACAAAACGGATTTAATTTCAAATAAATAAGCTTTGCATGTTTCATAATTAAGAATTGTATTCCCAAAAGCATATAGAATTTCAAATCACAACAATAAAATATTACAAATGAATAATCTTATCTTCTTTTATAAGAAATTCTGTATGATCTTCAAACATCATTTGTAATATTATTTTATTGTTGTGATTAGAAATTCGATATGCTTTTGAGAATATAACTCTTAGTTATGAAACATGTAAAACGTATTTGTTTTAAATTAAGTCCATGTTTTGTAAGTATTTTTTTAATATACGTACTCAAGTATCGAAACTCATTATCAAAAGTTTGGTCAAGTCCGGAGATGAAAGAGAGTGAATGTTCATTGTCAAAATCATTACACAGTTGCAGTGGAGGATTAATGACAAGATTAATTCAGAATTTTAAGAACTTTCGCGAAACTGAAGAATTCCCGAAGTAATTAATGTTGAAAAAAATGTAAGTCTTCTATTCTTACTTAAAAAGAAATTAAACCAGGAATAATTTTTTTCATTAAAGCATAAAAAAAAATAATTAATAGATTTGTAACTGTAAAATTGCTAAAACAAAAAGAAAGTCGAGTTCAAGTTTTATTCGCTTTTTGTGAGACAACTTTGGAAACCCAATAATTGCAATATGTCTTGAGATGCAGAAATAAAAACTATGCTTATCAAAACTTCATGAATACAATTCTAAATGAAAATTAAGTTACAAACAAAAATCACGAGACCTTTTAAGCTTTCGGTTTGCTGTATAACATTTTTACCATTGAGTTCAGTGCAGCCTTATTACTGAATCTTTGCAATTTCTTAAGTAATTATTTAGATTTGGGCGCGTCTTTCTATTCACAAGTGAAGTTTACATCCGATTCCAAATAGTTCTCGCCAAAGAATGGCTTGTGTTTGTCTGGTATAGTCCAATGGCCAGGAATGCCAAGTATCTTTGGCCTTTCCTCTTCCATTCCTTCGCGAACCATTTTATCAGCTATAAAGCTCTCTCTTCGGCTATTACAAAGGAACGTGAAAAATCAACAAACACAAGTTAGAGGAGGAAGTGGAAGGCAGTGGCCATCATTAGGGCTCTAATCTCTCACTTAGATCCTTGTTTAACGGCGTTCCTCGTCCTTCCTCCTCACAGCTGCACTCTGGAATCGTGATGTTTTGGATTGGAGAACTTAAATTGGAGAAGTATCCACCGCAAAAAGAAAAAAAGATGGCGTTTGATTACTTCATTATTAGGACAATAGAACTCAACAACAACTTCAATGTTTCATTCTTCTGTCTGTTAGTAAAACATCATCTGAATTTAGTAAGATTGTAAAAGATTTTTTTTTGTAGCTACCCGTACGGAGGATCTCTTGGAGTTCCCGTGTTTGTATGTGTTGGTGTTTAACGTCCCCCAAACCGGGAGTCGCAGCTCCTTGAGTTGTATCTCGTTGGAGTCCCCACGGTCTGGAGGTTTGGGGGGGGGGGGATTTTGACTTCTGGTCCAGGCTATTTCCGATTTTAAGTGGCCACTGACCAGATCAGGGAAACAGTAGTAATTGGACAAAACTGGGGCCTATCTATATTGAATCGATACTGCTGAAAACAACTTTGGTATCCTAAATGCAGTAAGGCCATTTCCGGTCCAAAGTGACCATTGACTACTTACTCAGAGTAACCCGAATCGTAGAAAGTAGGGATCTAGACATATTAAATGAACTCAGTGCGGGCATCGCTTCCACTAGAAAGCAAGCCCATTTGTATGCCAGTGGTGTACCTAGTTGGCCGTAAGGGAAATTCTTCTTGACCCTTCAATTACAACGGCTTTAATTTTTTTATGATACGTTTTGCGTCAATCAACAGTAGTAGCACTTTTTAACAACGCAAGCATTGGGTAGGTTGCAAATTGTACGGAAACTCGCCTGTTTTTTGTGTTTACTACGAAACTGTGAATTGATTTGTTAAAAAGCTTATCACTTAGCTGAAAAGATAAGGACATAGAAATAAAAAAAACACTTACAAAACATTTTGCCCGTAAAAAAAAAATACTCACAGAAGAAAAGTTTTCGATTTCCCATTTTAGAAGATGTTTTGTTATTTGCTGATTTTAATGAAGTACTTACATTTTCTAAATTAGTTCTTGAGCAAACTGGGACTGCGTATGTGAGCAGCAAGAGGAAATAAATCCGTCCTCCAATTTAAAGCAATCAATAGAAATCAAGGTGTTACTTTCAAGTAAAAACTTTAAATTTAAAATTTTTGTTGAACAAATGACCTCCAACTTTAAACATCAAAGATAAATTTGTTTTGTCTATTTATCCGTTGCATATCTTAATTTATCTTCACTGAGATGGGTATATTGGGCGAATCCTACCGTGGAGGGTTAAGCAACCTGAAAAAAGTGCTGTCTTGGATTCCCAGTATTAAATAACAATATAGCCCGTTTTTAACACGTGGACGCTTTGGGCCTTGATGTTTAATTTACTGTCAGAAATAAAAGTAAAAGTTGAACATAGCGCAAATGGAGTATGTAGCGTAAAAGCATACGGACCTCAAATGCATCTGTTAGCGCTTTGTGTAAACTTTTGGTAACTCGCAATTTTATTTTTAATTTCTACAGGCTTTTTACATAACTCTGGATCTAAGTAGATCGGGAAGCGTCTTTATTTCATTCGACTCAGTGCAAAGATTGTAAACTTCTTATACAAAAAAATGAAGTCATTTCAATTTTAAGATTCTAATTAATTAATGTGCACAAATCTGCTTGTTCCCTGTGTCCTAGTTAAATAGGAAAACGGATGTTAGTTAAAAGAAAGATTTAAGCTGTTTAAGATTTAACTTTTTTAAGCTAATTAGAGTAGTACCGGTATAGTGAAATGAAATTTTTAAGGGTTATCATAAAACATTCACTGATTCAATAATAAAGATAGTGTTTTTTTCTATTGTTGTTCGCTTTTGCGGGGCCCCTTCCCGGAAAAGGAAGAGGGAGCCATAAACTTTCCGCGCCTTTCTGAGCCTATCATCGAGGATAAATCTGGCTAATGGAATCTAACAAGGCCAAACGGCCGTCCCAGATTGCAATCGATGATGGCTCAGGGTGCGAAAACGAAATTTCTTTACTATTGTCATTTTTCATTTGTTTTGTTAAAGCTTACTTAATATAAAGTATTTTACTGTTATTTGGATTGCTCGGGATAACCAATAACGATTTTGAAATAAATGATCCAAAATAAAATAGATGAAGTGAAGTCCTTGTGTGTCGTGGAATTTGTAAATAATAAAATTATTTTTGTTAAAAATCTACATATTTAGGATGGTTACAAAGCAGCGTTTCAAATTGAAAAACAAACAGTGTATTTTCGATGATCTCTGTTGATTTTCAATCTGTGAATTGAACAGGTTCCGAAACCAAAAAGTAAATAAATAATTAAGTAAATAAATAATTTAGATTTCATAAAAAAGTTGTAAGTTATAACAGTAGATAAGGAAAATCTTAACAACTATAACACCAATTTCTACTGCAAAAATTCCCAAGCACTTTTCCGAACTCACATTGTATAATGGAAAATTAGCAGAAAACAGGTATTGATTACAGAAGCGTGGGATGATTATTAGATATGATCTGACTGGACTACAAAAAAAAAATCATATGAATGAGAAGGGACTTGCGGAAGTTATTCAAATACAGGTTGACATTCGAAAATCCGGCAACCTCCGGACCTGAGGAGGGTCGGAGTTTTGAAAATGCCGGATTTTTTTATGGTTACATGTGCTGTATATATTTAACAGAAAATGACTATCTGCATAGTTCTTTCAAGAAAGAAAATTAAAATTAAAAGCAAGTGAAATTTAATGTTCACCAACTAAATAAAACAGTTCTACAGAATTTTAGTTCAACTGAATAAAATAGTTTTACAGAATTTGCACTCCGAAATTTATCCCGGAAATCTGAAAGAACCGGATTATCGATGGCCGGATTTTTAAATGTCAACCTGTGTTTGTAATGAAGCAAAATCTCTTAGTTTTCCTGTAACGGAAATTAAAGAACAGAGAGCGAACAAAAATGAAAAGTTCACTCTCCTCATTTACCAAACAAAAAACAGTAATTGCATTTACACTTGAAATCATCCTCAAAGCATGATATCTTCGCTAACGTAGTGGATTGATCCTTTACAGTTATTAAATCAGATCTCCAGCAATCAGATATCCTCTTGAAAAACAAAATTTGATTCTTATATCAGATTGTAATTTTTTAACTGATTCAAGTTGTAAATTTTTTTATTATTAAATGATAGGATAAGGAATATCTGCCAAAATTAACCAAAGTTTGATAGCATTTCGCTTCTACAGTAACAGAGATATGAAAGTAAAGATACCAGTTAGTGTAGGAAACGATGATGGTTTCCTTACACTCTAGCGGACCTTAAAATCTAAACTTTCTGTGTGAGCATATTATTTTCTTTATCTTTCATGAATAGTTGTCGCGAATACTACAGTCAAATTTTAATAGCCTTTACTTTCTACTACATTTATGCTTTACCTTTTATGAATCCGTTTTCTTAGTGGGAATACTGTCTCAGAATTTACTATGCTATCAAGTGAAGTTCTTAACTTATTTTTTTCTGTATTCTTTTGAGTTTCGGGATGGTTTACCATTGATGTCGAAATTCCAAAATGTCGACGTCAATTGCTTCTGAGGTTGCTCAATGCTGCAAACTCAGGATTTTCTTAAGATTGAGATTTTTTTTTTTTAAGAGAATACTTTGTTTCTCCCCAACTTCAATTAAGTATCTGTTTTACTTTATAAGATTTCCATCAGGGATGTAATCCAAGTTTGATTAAGGATATATTGGCTGTTGGAGTGGGGGAGAAAATCCAATCATCAGATGAGCAGCCAACGAAGGACAGCGGCTTCCTTTGATAGTACTAGGCTATCCACTAATCATTTTTTTTTTACCCTCACCCATAATCAATATCCACAACCTCTTTTTTCTTACCCTATCGTCCCACTTACTTTAACTGTAAATCTAACAGAAACTTCATACATGAAGTGATAACGTTATTTTCTGAGTTATCGTAGATTTGTTTTATAAGATGCATTGTGTGAAATTTATTAGAGATGCCTAAGTTTCTTTGTTAGTTCAATCGTGATTTAATTCTTCTGGGACCTTTAATGTATAAAAATGTCTGTTATTAGTTATTTCTTTGCCTCAATTATTAACGAAATTATTTACTTAAGATGTAGAAAGTAGTCGCTATCATAAAAGAATTATTAAACTTTGTATTCAAAACTACATAGCACTTTCATTGACGATTGAATGTGCAACGCTCCTGTCATAATAGTTTCAACATTCGCTGATCGATTTATGATTGGATAAATCCTCTTCTTAACTTCTCCCTATGTTTTACAAAGTGTAGTAACTTTGTGTAATTTTTCTTACTTTATTCCAAACTGCGTAAAATACTTTCTGCATCCTCGATTCTGAAGATGAGCGAAATAAGAGCTTCATCTTGCAAAATAAGGAAAAATGGAATGAAATGGGACCAACTCTATTCTTTCTATGTATGCTAGTGTTCAGTAGCTTTTATATTTTTTTTAGTTTGTACATTTATACTGACCTTTTCATTTAGAATTTATATGAACAAAAACTTTCCTTCTGAACTCTACCTTCAGAATATAATGAAACAAGATCTTCGCTAACTTATTTGGCGTAGAATAATAATTTATGAGAACGTATTCAGAGTATTATTTCAGTTTTATGCAAAAGTGGATGTCCTCGCAGATGTTGACCAATATGAGGACATGCGAAAAATAAAACATTTCTTCAAGCTTCCGATATCTGTTATCCAAATCTAGTTAGATTTTGTGGGAGAAAAATAATCATTGAATTCAATATTGGGTGAGTGAAATAAAAGTCGATTATCGCTTGTTGCTAAGTCGCTCTGTATACGGATACTAAATAATTGACGTGTGTCTACATCAATTATTTAGTAAAGTTACTGCGGCAATAGAAGCGGCAATGAAGAAACCTACACATCTCAGAGAGAATTTCATCTGCAGAGATCCATTGGCAAATTAAACTGTCGAAAAACAGGTGGTTAAAGGCCCTACCGGAATTGTTTGTCTAATCCGTACATTATCTCTGTCTAAATCGCTACAGTGAATTGTAATATCCACAAATATCTCTATTGAAAGTTTTCTTCAGGTTGCATTTGACTGTCTCTAATACAAAACGGCTAATCTCTCCCTTAAGTCAAAGAAGAAGTAACTTAAGTCAAGCTTCAGTTATAAATCAAAACAAAGTAGATCTCAGTATAAGCCCATTTGAAGAGCATTTTAGATAAGATATATATATATATTATCTAAATATATACAGTAAAACCCCGTTATTACGCTCCCGCTTATAGCACTATCCCGTTCTTTACGCTGTTTTTATACGGTCCCTGGAATTTTCTATATATCTCTATATACTTTTACTCCCGCTTGTAGCGCTTTTTTTATCGGAAATTTTGTATCAAAAAGAAAATGTAACACTGTAAAGATTCTTTTTTTTTTTTTTCCCTGGTAGGAGGGAATCTTTGAACTCGGTGAAGTGCGGGTCTGTGATACAGTTGTGCAAAATGTCGACGCGGAAATCCCTTTCTATAAGTGAAAAATTGCAAATTCTCCGTAAGTACGACGAGAATTCTACACTAAGTCAGAAAGATTTCGCAGAATCTCTAGGAATTCCCTCGTCCAACCTGCGAACAATAATGAAAAACAGGGATACAATTACCAATGCAGCGAAGGGTGGTTGCAAACGTAAAAAAGTAAAGTGCGCACTAAATCTGCTCCGAAATACATTAGTATTGCTCCAAGTGGTGTATGAATTGACGTTAATAGTTACCTGAACCGCATTGAAAATGTCATAATTCATAACAGTAGCACACACACACGGCAAACCACAATCAAAGATCTTTTTAATAGGAAATAAGCTCATATTTGCACTATATCTATTGCAGAATCATGTATGTTTCCTGTAAATTGTATCCAAATCTTTCGCTATCTCATAAATCATTTCCCGTCTATAGCGCTATCCCGCTTATTACGCTTGTAGGTCATGGTCCCTTGACGAGCGTAATAACGGGGTTTTACTGTAGATTTAGTAGGTCAATAAAAAATGCGTCCTAATAATACTACTATATTGGATTGAAATTTTATAATTCTAATTTCAATAGTTCTTATCTTGGAAGTCAAAATTCAGAATATGGGAAGTCTGTTTCAATGATAACATTTTTATTTTAAATAATTGAATGTCGTAAAAATAAAAATAAATTATTAGTGGAAATTTGTATTTGGTTATTATCAGATTGGAACGAGATAACAGTTTATTAAATGTAGGTCGATCCAGTTTTACTAAAAATAAAAAATAAAAATAATAATAAAGAAGAGATGTCATTATGTTGGTGTGATACCTTTAGATTTTTTTTCCTTTAATCTAATACGTGAAATAGAAATTTCTAGAAGACGTAAGCGTAAATTAATAATTTTATAAAAGTATGAGTTAGGAAAAAGGCTTTTTTACTTTAAGTTAAAATAAAAGATGACTAAATGATTTTGAGAATTAAAAATCCTTTTTGGGAAAAATATACATAATTATATAAATAATTATTTATATAATTCGTTGTAAGTGATTTATTTCTTACACGCAATCAAACTTCCTTTTTTGTTTGTTTGCATTTAAATGAATACAATATATTAATTTCTCACTTCTCTCTTTCTCCCTTCCTCTCCATATATTTAAATCATTCTGGTTTAAATCGAAGGAGAGTTTTGTCCATTCAAATCAGTTTATTCCATTAGTAACCATATCCTGGCTTGATGTCGTCTCCATAGTTATAATTGATCAATGTACAACCATTAACTCGAGCATCAAAACACCGTTTATTCCACAGAGAAAATAGAAAAGAAACCGTTGTTTCTATTAAGACACTTGTAATGAAGATAAATGAGTCTTGTCTTTTTTTCTTTTTTGACGTTTTCCTCAATTATGACGTGAAAGCCACACCGCAGATCATTAGAACAGTGAAAGTCCATTAGAGAGGAAAGGAATTTACAGTTATTTTTGTTGGTAGAACGATTTAATTGAAACTGATTTACTACCGATTTTGAATGGAACTAGTTTATCACTTTGTTAAATAGTAACAGATATTCTAATGACAATTAAAGCTTTCTATTTCGTTATTTCTAAATTTATTTATTATTTATTTATTTTTTGTAATTTTTTAGTTGAAAATAGCTTTCAATAATACCTCCAACGCCAAATATATAAAAAAAATATATATTTATAAACGAATTTTCGGAAAAGTTTCTTCTTTGTCAAGTTTTAAAATAATAAGCAATTTATAGATGTTAAATATCAAGCCATGTCACACATCCTGGACATTGTTACAAAATAAACAACAAAACAATACTCCTTTCATATGCAAACTAACCTAAACTTTCCATTATAACATAGTTATAACAATTTTATTCAAGATTTAAAACAAGGTAGGAATAGCGAGTAGTAAACAAATCACAATGCTTCGCAACGGCTTCTATATGTCGTTTCTGTTGCATTATTAGTTTTTTTTTTTGTTTTGTTTTTTTTTTGTTTTTTAATTGTTTGCCAGTCCTATTAGGTGTAATTATAAAATTACTCCTGTATTATAGGTGCTGGAATATTTAATATGTGTCAATAAGGTTAGTTAAATAAAAATAAATAGAAATTTTTTTTCAAAAAGTACTGAGCAGTTTAGCTATTTACTATATTTTTGTTTAATATATCATATATTAATTGGGTCTTGATAATTTTAAAACTATTGCTATTGTAGTTTTCCCAATTTAACTTTGAAATTAATATATTGATCTATTCTTAAGCCAAAATTATTTTTCATCTTTGGAATTTTAAAGTTTCTCAACCAACATAGTCTAGTATCTGTGTTGGAGTTATAATTCTCTTTAACCTTTTTATATATATAGAAATTCTTTAAAGTGATGTTATATATATATTTTTCAATGGTCCATCCCAGTCTCTTCCCGATGACAACCCAGGGTGCGAATCCTTTCTTATAGCGTTGTGCCTTCGTTTGCTTTCTTATTCTTTGAATCATTGGGCACGTTAAATTTCTTTTCATACATATATTTTTCTTCAATATTCAAAATTCTATACTTTGCTCTTATTTTTACTTTATTTTCTTCCGTTTGATCTTTGTAATTTATGTAGATATTATTAAAAATTCTATATATTAGTTTATTTATGTTATTTTTCTGTTGTTTTGTTAAGCAATGCCAACAATCCAAACCGTAATTTAATACCGAATCAACAAGTGATTTATATACAATAAGTTTTTGTTTAAATTGATACTTATTTCTTAGATGATAAAACTTAAAAGTGAAAGTGTGTAATCGTTTGATCACATAGTTGTAATGATTGTTCCAATTATAGTTATCATCTATATATATACCTAAATATTTGTAATTATTGACAAAATCTATACGAGGACAGTTACAATTATTATTTATAATGTTATTACTACATAGACTATTATTACAAGAGTTAACATGAAATTTAAAATGTAAGTTTAAATTAATTTTTTTGTTTTTAGTTTTAATTATCATTATTTTCGTTTTCTTCTGATTGATTGTCATTTTATTTTCTGAAGCCCATTTTGAAATATTATTTATGTCTTGTTGTAGATACATGAAAGCCAGGTTCTGTTCATGATTATTGCTAATCAGTAAAACATCATCTGCATATATAAAAATCTTACAATTTTTTTATTGTATCACAAATAGAGTTTATGTATAGAATAAAAAATAGAGGACCCAAGTTTGATCCTTGTGGGACACCACACTTAATATTATAAGTTTTACTTATAAAATTATTTATTTTAATTTTAAATTTTCTATTTTTCAAATAATTTTTAATTAAATTATACAAGTCGCCACGAATACCATAATTTTGTAATTTTTTCAATAAAATACTATGATTTATGCAGTCGAAGGCTTTACTAAAATCAATAAATGCAACGTATATTATTTGACTATTATTTAAATTATTGTTTATATTATTATTTAATTTATTTAACAGATCTTTTGTACCTATATTTTTTTGATATGCATATTGGCTTTTTTTTAGGATATTAAATTTAATAATAAAATCATTGATAGATTTTGAAAGATAGCTCTCAATTATTTTGGATAAATTTGATAAAATAAAGATTGGTCTATAATTCGAATAATCTTCTAAGTTACCACCTTTGTAAATAGGTATGATATAAGTGATTTTCCACAGATTCGGATAAATATTGGTTTCATACATATTTCTAAAAAGCTCGACTATGAAAAGCGAAATTTTTTCTTTATTGTTTTTTTATATACTTTATTGTGATGTTATCTACGCCAGTTGACTTGGTATTTTTTAGATTCTTGATGATATTTAAAATATCATTTTGGTTTGGTAAGAAAAAAGCAATAGAGTTTAAATTTTTATTTTCATTTATGATAAATTGATTATTATTAACATATCTAGTTTTGCTTTTCTGTACAAATGTATTACGTAAGTTTTTGAAAACACAGTTACTATTGTATTTTAATATTAAGTTTTGTATTTCTAAATTATTATTTAGAAAATGTCCTTATTATCATAAATGTGTTTCTTATAAATAAACTTTTATGAAAATAGCTTTATTGTAAATTTAAAAAGATATTCAGTCATTGACTTTATTATTATTATTATACAACTTCTTTTCTATTTTCTCATTTAATTCTAATGGATATCAATGAATGCACGGACAGTTGTCAAGTGCACCCAAGTTATTCCAAACTAAGGAATCTTTGGACAATGTGACACGAGTCTAGGATTACAGATTTCTGCATTTCCTTTGCTACATGTCTTGCTTCTAGAAATTCCAGTTGTCTGATTGTGTTTACTGGGAAAATTCCAGTCGCCGATATAACTATTGGTCTAATGTGAACTGCTCTGAGTTTCCACATCTGCTTTATTTCAATGGCCAAATCTGTGTATTTATTAATCTTGCTGGCATATATTTTATGAAGGTTGTGGTTCAGTGGCACAGCTATATCAAACAGTGTGGCCTCTTTTCTCTCCTTATCTACGAGGATGATATCAGGTCGATTTGCTTCAATCTTCTTATCAGTGCGAATTTCCATATCCCAGTAGATCTTGTGTTGGATGCCATCAAGGATAGCCTCTGGTTGGTACTTGTAGTAAGGTGTTCTACCCTGAATGAGACCTCTGCCATAGGCAAGCTCGAGATACAGTATCTTTGCCACATTGTTGTGCCTTACTGTGTAGTCGGTCCCAGCCAGAGTGCTACATGCTCCAAGAACATGTTCTATTGTCTCTTTTGATTCTCCGCATTGTCTGCATCGATCAATTACATTTTGTTCTTTAAGGATGCATTTGCGGTAATTTCTTGTTGCGATGATCCTATCCTGAATGGCAATCATGAAGCCACAAGTCTCCGGAAACAACTCACCATACTGCAGCCAGATATTAGAGGCTTTCTTATCATTTTTTTCGCAGTTGAGATGGGCAGGATGGGTTCCATGTAGAACTTTTCCTTTCCATTCCTCAATTTGAAAATTCGCTGTCGTGTAATACTGTGTGTCAATGGCCTCTTGACTTCTGAGGTGTAGAGCGGAACCCGCATCGGCTTTACAAACCACAGCAAACAAGTGATGTTCCTGAGATTTCATATGAAAGTATTCTCGCAGGCTTGTTATTTGTTGATGGCAAAGATGTTTAAGTGAAGTGACACCAATTATTATTATTATTAGTTTGTTAATTTCACACAAAGAAGAAAAATCTTTGAAGCATTAGTTTTGTGTATTTTAGGAAGTTTAAGCAGATTTAGTTTTATACGGAGATGAGACTTCTAATATAACGTGTAATTTTTGTAATATAAGTGCGTCAATTAAACTATGAACAATTTTATTCAAGATTTAAAACAAGATAGGAAGAGCGATTAGTAAACAAATCACAATGCTTCGGAACGGCTTCTGATGCGTCATTTCTGTTGCATTATTTCCGGAATATCTTTCTATCAATAAGAGTTAAAGTTCAAAATGGAAATAAAAACAAAACTAGTTTTTTAGATATCATTATTATTTTATTTAAAAATTTAATCATAAAATCTTTTTTTTTTTTTTGTAATTTTGGAGTCTACTACAAAATGTATGAGTCGTGCTTCAGTTAAAAATTTATTTTTAAGTAAATTTTAATGGCTTAATCCTCTGTCTACCATTTGTATAATAATTTAGTAAGATAGATAATAACAAAGAACAGTTGTATTTATGAAGATTTATGGAAATACGGAAATAACGATGACTGAATCTTCCAATATTTCCTATTTGAGATATTAAAGTACAAGATCATTTTTCAATAAGTAAAAAATATTTATATATTTTTTTAATGTTATATTTGTAATTTTAAAGACTGCAATTATAACGTATGAGAAAGTTATTGAAGTCTTTTATGTTGCAATATCAATCATATTTTTGTTTTATTTTCCTTTGCTGCTTTTTTTTTTATTGCTTTTTAATTTAACGAATGCGGCGGATAATAATTTAAGAAAAATTATCATAAAAACTTAATGGTATATCCCTATTTCAAAATATAACGGTATGTTTGAAATAATTCAAATATAGGCAGTAAAAAATAATTCTAATCAAAAAAGGATATATGGTAGCCCTAACATTTAGGCATTTCAATGAAATTTTCACAATTTAAAAAAAAAAATCGATCGTTAATTATTATTATCAAACATTGGTGTGCAAAATTATTTACAGGAGTACTTCTAATGCACTTGTTCAATATCTGCTTTCTTGCCATATATAATTTAGAATGTTACTATAAAGATTTCAAAAACAAAAAAATACCAGACATTACTCAATATTTATTAGTCCTATGATCAAAACTAATAAAGACGAATGGAGTCTCGACGTACAGAAGAGAACTCACTTGTTAATTAGCCTAACAATTTCATTATTCATTAATATCTAAAAAAATTAATATTGTTAGACTTAAGCTTCAACATATTAGATATTAATGAATAAATACATTGAAGTTTAAGTGTAACAATATTATTTTTTTTCTTTGAAAGGATTAAATCATTTCAATTTACTATATTACATCATTCTTAACAAAAATATTTCAATCGCCTTTTCTCATCTTTCTCTAATATGCAAAATCGAAATGTTTAGTTAGTGTCCCATACTTCTTCTTCTAGCCATTTTCAGTCCTACTGCTGGATAAAAGTCTCCTCCATTTCCAACCATTTTTTCTTATCCTTGGCTTTGGCATTCCAATCTTTTCCAGCTTATTTTACATCACTCCATCTCGTCCATGGATGTCACCGTCTTCTTTTCCCTTCCCTCCCGTGTCCATTCTATCAGGTTTGTAGTCCATCTTTCATCCTGTGGCCCCGTACATATAGTGGGAATAGGCGAGAGGGTTCTGTCCATCTGTCTCTCCGTCACCATCTCTAGAGCCCAAACTACAAGAACAGTGGAACAGACATCTGTGATATCTTATTGGAAAGCTCATGACCTGTAGAGGTGGAAAAAATAAAGAGTTCCGCTCTGCGATCACTTCCTGTCTTACAAGAAGTAGAAGTTGCCGAAAATGAAACATGCCGCCACCTCTATCGTCGAAAAGAAAAGTCCAATAAACAAGAATGGGTGAATCTACGGAAAACCTGTAATTCGTGTCACAGAGCAATAAATTGAAAATGATTGAAAATATTTGTCATTTTTCAAAATCACACATTGAAGTACAAAATATACTATAGTTTAGTGCAGCGGTTCCGAACCGGTGGGTCGCGATTTGATCCTAAAACTATCAGAAACCATCGAATAAACCATCAGAAAAGATCAGAAAAATCGAAAATCGATCATATATAAGGAAGGGATACGATACAAATATGGTTTTATTCTATGTTCTTCTATTCCAATATATGTGGAGGTATTCGATAAGGAAAGGTGGGTCGCCAGATAAAAAACGATAAGGAAAGGTGGGTCGCCTGCTGAAAAAGGTTGGGAACCGCTGGTTTAGTGTATTTTTTTTTTTAATTTTATGGAATTTCCAAAAAAAAAGTTGTCCACAGAAGGTGAATCGTCACTTCCGTGGACTGTCACAAGCTACAGTTGGATAGCTTCTAAAGATCCAAACTGCTTTATTTTTTAATATTTTTAAAATAATATATATATTTTAAAATCAGAAAATACATAAATTTAACATAATATTGAGTGAATTTTTTTTTCGAATTATCAGTAAAATTTTTTTGCAACCTCAAGTCTTGTCACAAGGTTTAGCCATCGCTTTTGTGGACATTCCTAAACTTTCTTAAAAATCCACCCGATGCGCTAGTTGTCTTCCATTTAACTTAAGAACAAAAGTTTACACGGCGATTTTGGATTGGGAAGTGATTTTATTCGTCTGAGTCGCACATTTGTCAGGAAAATATTACCTTTTTATTCATTTTTCGTCATTTGCACAGCTCATCCCATCACTTCTGTGGTCCTGTTTAGAACCTAATTTTTCTATGAAAAAATGATTATTTCTAGGCATGATAATTGAAATATGGTAAACTTAATTTTCTGAATGACATGTGTTCCTAACCTCAAAATGAAGAGCACATAGGTCAAGAAACATATGTATTCGTCACTTCCGTGAACGTCACTTCCGTGGACATTTGGGGTCCATGGAAGTGATGATCATCAACAATAGCGGCTACTATGTTTTTCATGAAGACTTGTCTTTCACTTCCAGTCTTTATTAAATGCCAATAAGGATATTTATAATTATAGAAATATATATAATATAATATATGATATATGTAATTATATATTTACATTTTTATATATGTATAAGATTGACAATCTGATTCATTTTTATTGTACATGATTTCCTCTTTTGATAAAAAGTTCATAAATTAGTCTTCTATTTATTTATTTCATAGTTTTTCCCACGTAAATTCACTAATTCGAATATAATTTATATTAAAATTCGACATCGTTATTAACGCAAGTCACTTCTGAACATAGCCTACCATCAGTTTTCTTTTTTTTTTTTTTTTTTTTTTTTTTTTTTTTTTTAAATAACGAAAATGCGTTGACCTGAACCACATATATCATGGATGTAAGAATGTCAAAAGCAATCATCTCAATTTTTTTGAAAAGGAAATCTTGTAATTTAAATCTCAAAAATTTTTGACTGAAATTGCAGGTTTTCTGTAGATTCTCCCGAATGATATCTTATTGGAAAGCTTATGGCACGTAGAGATGGGAAGGAGTTCCGGTCTGCGGTCAATTCCTTTGAGGCCGAAAGTGAAACTTAGCTCTAAAGCCCAAATTATACCTTATTGGAATTTTTACCGCTTGTGGAGAATAGGGAAAAAATGCGACTTCCGGTCTGCGGTCAGTTCCTGTCTTACAAGAAATTGTCGAAAATGAAACATGTTCGCACTTGCTTTTGTCTTGTTTTTAAGTTTCTTGTTTGGATTCTTGTTTAAAATCAAACAATCATTAATTAGCTAATCTATTTATGTTCGGTTTTTTCCTAGCTAAGAAAGATGTTAACTAACAGTAAAAGTCTATTGTATAGTAAATTATTGATTGAAAAAAAAAAATTAAAACGTTTAGTTACGTTTTGTTTGAGTAATTGCTGGAAGGCCTTTATGTTTTTTTTTCACTTTATTTTTTCTGTTTCGTTTCAGGTAAGTGAACTGTTTTTGAAACCTCCACTAGAAGATCAAGTAGTTTGTTGTTTTCCGTAGAATTTAAGTTAAAAGGGACTGAAGCTAAGATTTGGATTTTAGGCAAGTACACATTATATATTCATAATAAATTATTACAATCATAATAATAGTGCAATATATAAAATAAATGAATAAGAGAAGAAGAACGAAAGAGATAATCAGAACAAGTAAAAACAGTACGGAGAACCCTTGAGGTAGTAGACGCTAAAACAAACAAAATGTGTAACTATTGCATGAACCAAAATTTCCAAAGGAAAATAAAGCTGTTAGAGAAGAATGTATTTATTTTATAATATGCGCTATTACGCTTAGACTCTATGTGATCTCGTTCTGATTCTCTTGAATGTTTTGAAGTAATTACACGAAAACTGAAGTAAACTTCTAAATGAGTTTTATTTCTTTGATGCTGTACAAAGTTTTATTTCTTTGATGATTCTGTACGTCTCCCTTTTTTTTTTGTAATGTTGAAATTTTTAATCATCATTCTAAGGTATACTGCGATTCTCATTGATTTCTCCGTAAATAGCTGGGCGTAATTCTGGGGAATTGGTATTGCAGAGGGTGAAGATTGTATCCCGGAAACAGAGAGAATTTGATGAGCTTAACCTTTATTGACAAGAGAGCTTCTTTAGATGAAAGATGGCACGAGTCACAGATTCGCCAGTCACTTACTCACTTAATTCCTTTACTGAGTTGCCTTTCAGTAAATTAAAGAGTAAGTGACTGGCGAAATTAAAGTGAGCAAGTGACTTGCGAATTAATTAGGGAAGGACTATTAGATGAAGCGCCACGAGGCATCTTGGACGGCGAGATGTAGGTCGTACAGCGCTTTGGATTTGTGGCGTGAAATTACAACTAGCAATTGCTTGGCTTATTGAGACACTTCAAACTTAGCTGCCCAGGGCAGAGTGTTTGATCTCTTTGCTGAGGGCGAGTTGGTCATACAGTGGAAAAGAAAACAAAATACAGACGCATCGGACAGTCTGAAAATTCATGATGAATAAGTAATTTAAAAATAAAAAATAGAAGAAGTGTTTAATTCCTCTTTATTGCTCTACAGCGGAATTGATTGCAATTCAAATTTTAATGTCTCTGTAAACGTATGTTCTGTAAACTGCATTCTGAATAAATTAGAGAGTTATTCTCTTTATCAGAACACTCAAAGAATTAATAATGATTTCGTTGAACTGACTCTTGCAAAACGGTCTTATTCTGCTCTAGGATCGTTGTTTTTTTTTTTTTGCAATTGCTTACGTCGGAAAATATTCTAAATCAGAAAACGTTCTAAGCCTTTTCTTATCCGACAAAAGCTTAAGGAATGTTTTATTTTTCAATCGTTACAGTTTTCGAAGGAGAAAATATCTTTCTTTGAAATATTTCTACAAACATTCGACACCGCCTGACTTCCTCGTTAAGCAACACAGATCCTTTCAAATTAGTTTGAAGGCTGGAGATTACGATCCAATAAGGAATCACCTACTGGGCCAATTCATTTCCTCTGGGGACTCAAAAGGGGATTTACAGGCACCCTCGAGCACTTGCAGTTGGTCATCATCACTGCTTTGCCCTCTAAGTACCTGTTTATTGAAGTTGTGGGCCTTCAATCCCTTCCTACTTCTGCTACAAAGATGCTAATGTTTTATTTCCATCGCAAATGAAATGCCTCTGGGCTTTCGAGCTTCAAAAGATCTCGACGACTCCTGAGACTGATTCCAATCCGGAAAAATATTTTTACCAGATTTTCTTGTGCAGTTTACGACTACGGAAAGCATTGTTAATAAAAGTATTTCTTCAATTTCTGTCTCTTACACAAAGCGATGTTTGAATACCTAAAGCTAAAACGAATAAATGAAAAATTGAAATTTTAAGCTCAGTAAGTAGAGTGCTGAGGTAGGGCTTGAGTGTTTCATTGATCCGGGACTGAGATGAGATCGGGTGGTAGTCAGGTCAACGCTCGCGCCTGTACCCCGGGAAAGAAAGCCCGCTACCGAGTCTACAGAGAGTGCATCCTAAGACCTGTTTGGAAGTTAACCCGCTCCTCCAGCCTCCAGTCAAGTGTTTTATCACTTTGCTTCCAGATAGTGAACAAAAATTTTATTACTCACAATATTAATTCAGCAAAATTTGGTTTCTAACGGAAGGAATTCTTTCCAAAAACCAAATTACATCAAATAAAGTAAAAGCCGAAACGTAGATCTGAAACTAAGTTACAGTTTAAATTTTAAATGATATATGCAGTACAATATTGAAATCCAACGTATTCATTAACCGTATCGTCTATTTATTAGAATATTTATTATTTTTACTAAGATAATGACAAATGGAAACAGCAGTAATTTAGAAGTTGATGGCAATTTAGTGGAAGATATTGAGAGTTTTATTTTTTGGGGGTCTGAATAGACAAGGATGGCACATGCGAAGGAGATGTTAGGAGAAGACTACGTTGGGGAGAACAGCTATGTTGGCCCTTAACAAGATTATGAAAGATGGAGACATTGCAAGGGGGACCAAAATAATAATCATAAAAGCTATGGTCTTCCCTGTTGCAATGTACGGTTGTGAAAGCTGGACTCTGAGAAAAAAAAGAAAGAAGAAAAATAGACGCTTTTGAGCTCTAGATTTGGAGAAAACTATTGAGAATCCCATGGACAGCAATGAGGACCAACAAGTTCGTTTGAGGCCCTGATTATCAAACAAAAGCTATTATACTTTGGACACGTGTTGAGAGCTGACAATTCATTGGAAAAGTCATTAATGCTTGGAAAAGTGGACGGGAAAAGAAGGAAGGAAGACCAAGAATTAGATGGATGGATGGTATAAAGGAAGCCATTGGATTGTCTCTGCAAGAACTTCGGAATGCTGCTGAAGAAAGATCAATTTGGAGAAAATTTGTTCATGGAGTCACCAGGAGTCGAAGACGACTTGACGGAAGTTAACAACAAAACAAACATATTTATTCAGATCTTTGGCGCGAATGAAGATGGCAAGAGCGCCATCTTTTGCTAGTTTTGTGAATGTTTCAAATGCACTCATTGACAACTGCTTTAGCGTCATCTATGGACAGTTTTGGAAAGTTTTTATCCTAAGGCATAACTCTGTATCCTAGACTATCTGCATGCAAAATATCATTCCTACCCTTGCGCCATCGAGGCGTGAAAGAATGACAAACAAACGTACAGATTTTCGCTTTATAATAGTAGTTAGGATGAGTTGTGGTTAATTAGTTCGAAGCGTATAGCAATGCATAGCAAATGAGTCAGCAGCTGAAGATTGTATCTATTGACAGATTGTATCTTTATTGTTTAGCGTCCTAATAGATAGAGCTTGATTCTAGAGTACTCTCCGAAAACGGTGGTGGAACTTGGTTCCAGACCGCAGTTCAAAGTTTCAAGAGCAAAAGAAGTAGGGAGTCCAGTAAAAGCAATCTCCAAGAAACAGAAAACCCTCACTGAGCACCTAAGAAAGAGAAATCGGCGCAAAGAAGATCACCAGGTCGGAGGAAAAGCTATCAGCAGCAAATCAATTGAAAAGTGCTACTAGAGTAGTTATCTAGGTCAAAAAGGGAAGCACTTCGGCAGTGTAGCAAATACCGGAGGTTAGCATTCCTAACCGACATTATAAGAATTCATCTGTTCTTTCTTGATTCATCTGTACTCCAGTTACACTCCAGTACAAGCACTGCCTGCTTATGGAGTACTTATTCTTTGATGGGCGATCTCAAATAATCCTTGTATGAAGACAGAATCCTTATGAAAGTCGAAGGTGCGATATCAATAGGGATTTATTTCGTTTGAAGGAAAAGGACTGTTAAACTCAAATGTAAATGAATATTAAAGTCCTAAAATTAAATTTGAATTTGAAGAAAAATAATTTTGAATTGAATTTGATTTGAAGAAAATAATATTTATTTATTTATTACATTACACAAAGCAAAGTGTATTACAAGTATTTTTACATTTTAAAAATCAGAATTGATTTGAAGTTACTTTTTAGATTGTTACTTTTAGATAGGTTTGCAAGCATTTTTTTCATTCAAACGGTCCCACGATTTACTGTTAAACTCTTTTAAATGGATTCCTGATTTCGTATAAGCATGTAAAAAATGCAACTAACAGACTGACTCGCCAATCTCAGCATCGTCTCCTTGGTGATAATCTCAGGAGTTTTATTTTCTACGTTGTCCACTGTGAAATGTGGTTGAGAGTTTCTAATTCAAGTTTTACCAATCGAACTTTCTTCTTAATTAATAACGCATATGTTTGTGACACTTTTTTCATTTACAGGGTGATTAGGGTGGTTTAAACAGGCGGTGGTTTGAAAAGGAGGTGTTTAGAGCTCTGTGCAGAAAGAACTAATGGACAAAAAAAAGCAGCCAAATTTGGTGTACATGTTTTCCTGACCATTCCATCCATCCATAGTTTTCTGCCCGAAGACAGGTCCAATTCTATGGAATTCACGTGGAACTCCCAGAAACATCTGGGGAAAGATATTTGGGTGGTTGCCCGTTGCCTGCCCCAGGACGCCATTAAGCAATGACGTCAGACCGAAGAGAAAGTGAAGAAGAGGCTGACAACATAGGAAAGGAAATTGAAAAAGCCAAGCCACGGTCGGGAACCGAACCCGGGTGCCGACACAATGCCCGCACGGCAGACCGCCGTCAAGACCGCTCGGCTACGCCGGCACGGCCTTTCCTGACCATGGGATTTCGATTTCTCAAATAATAAAACTTAGTTCCCGTTAGGGTAAAATTTGGCGCTACTGTCGCTTTAATTTGTTAGATAGGTTGTCAAATAATTCCGAAAATCTGTTTTATTATTTTATTGAGAAACAAAAAAGTTGAGAAACGAAGTGCAATTTATCATTTATTATTGCAATTTAGTGTGACGATTACAGATACCGTTAGTTTTAACTGCCCATAGGTTGCAATGTCACAGATAGTGATTTTTCAAATGTTATCAAATTGCATATACTGAAATGTGCAGTAACCAACAAATCAGAATTGCAGTTCTACGTGCCCTCCATCTCCATATTCTAAAGCCTGCATTGGAACAACTCACTCGCCAGCGGAACACTGGACTTGAATGCAGTTCTCTCACGTGTAGCGAAATTCTTTTTTTTAAGACAGCTGTGTTAGGAACACCGCCCTGATAAAAAAGACTCTTTAAGTATTCCCATAATCAGAAATCACAAGGGGTCAAGTCTGGTGATCGTGGTTGCCATGCTGTTGACAATGATTGGCTAATCACTCTGTCCTCGGTGAAGTGGGGATGCGGTGAATTGTGATGCCATTATGAGTGGGTGCTCCATCTTCCATAAAGATTGTGGTATCCCCATAATTTCTTTGCTGAACTGCAGGGATGACAAAGTTTTGAAGCATGTTTCCATATCTAGAGGCATTAACAGAATCTGTCATTACCCAGATGCGTGTTTTCTTCAAAAAAAATCGCACTCGCAGTACCATAGCTGTAAGAATTCTGCATTTGCTGCTCCACTAATGCCGTAACAACTTCCTTCGTTTTATTAGGTTCTACTGGCTTGCGACCCCATCCTGGTTTCACATGGAACGTTCCAGTTTCCTTTAAATGCTAAGTCATTTCCTTAAGATTGCTAAAAATGACCCTTTCGCAAGGACTTTAAACATCGAAATTTCTTGGGTTCAGCACTATCATTGCTGCTTCTTTGATAGTAAAGTTTTGTGAGTAATGCGCGATCAGGTAATGTAAGCACCATGACTTATCAAATTAATACAACAAGAGTTGCGATTTTTTATATATCCAAAAGTTGTTTCAAAAACTATCTAATATGTAAATTAGCGTCAAATTTCATCCTAGCGGGAAATTTCTTAACTATTTTTTTTTTTATTTGAGAAATCGAAATCTCCTGGTAGGAAAGTATTCACACCAAATTTGGTTGAATTTTGTCTAATTTTGTCATTACACCCATCCTGTATTTTAAAAACAATTCAAGTATAATTTTTAAAGATACAGGGTTTTTTTTTTTGAGATTTTTATCGTGAAATCAATTTGTTAATTTTTTAAATGATTGATTAAAAGTTTTCGACATTCTCCCCCATCATTGAGTCATAGTAATTTTGTCGGAATAATATCATTCAGAAATTATCAACATCGCTTCTAATGTACTCAGGCCTCTCCTGATAGTTCGGATCCAAGTAGTAATCCAAGTAGTAAAGAGGGTACAGGTCGATCATCACTAATCCGCCAACATTGGGACCGGTAGGTGCCGGATTAGTAATTTTGCCGGATTATAGAAGGTTAGATTAGAATATACTTTTAACCTTACAGTTAACCAACTCGTCCTACCTTTAAAATACCCTAAAAATCAGTAACAGTTTGTTAATAAAGAAAAAAGAAACTTTTTTAAATGAAAATCAAGTGAAATTTTAATGAAACACAGGTGAAATAAATTATATAGATAATTATGTTGACTTGTACAAGAAAGTGCATCACTGCCGCTTCCAAACGAAGAAATATTTCCTTATTCATTGGAACCGTGGCTGGACTAAAAGTGAACAGGTTATAACAATAAATTTATACAGCAACTAGCGCTACCAAACCCTGGAAATTTGAAATTGCGCTAGCCGAAATTATTGCAGGATTAGTGATGGTCGACCTGTATTTAGAGCTTTTATATAAACATGAATCTATAAAACTTATGAACTATAACACGACTTGAAAGTAGATTTTTCTAACATAATAATAAGTAAATATATTGCTATTTAGAACAGTTATTAGAATAGATGAGATTAGAACAGCGCATAGGCTTAATCAATAATAACAATTATTCCTTAACCGAAAGAACTTTTCTTTTCCGCTGCCTTTTCTCTCTGCAAAGAGAAAAAATTAAAAAAAAAGGCCTTAGAAGTAAGTGGTTTGGAATTGAATGAAAGTATTTGCTTCCGTCATCTACCCTGTTAATAATGCTTAATAAAGCATTATTAAAATTATTATTAAAGCATTATTAAATAATGCTTAATGCTTAATACCCACTTAATAAAGTGAACAAACTTTATTTATTCAGAATGTTTTGTTCTACTAGATAAAAGAGTTACTCCCTGTTTCCTAATGAAAAAATGATTTGGGCCATCTAATTGCCCTATTATTCAAACAAGAATCTGGAAAGCAGCTTGTCAAAAAAAAAAAATCAGCTATTTGATATCATTAAACTATAAAGATGTTTTACAAATTACTTTAAATTCTTAAGTTCTCTCCCTGCAATAATCAAATACATAAGATAAATTATTTTTGGTCTCGTGTTAAAATCCCCATTCCATTCCCTAAGCATTATTTTTTTTATTTTTTCTAATGAAATACCGCACACAGCTATATTTAAATTCTCTCTTCCAGTTCATGGCGAATTCCATTTAAATTCATTATTTATCTCCCTCTACATCGCCCACAGTTGTGCTAATTTGGAAGATTTGACTGGATGAGAGGATGATTCATCCCATTTGTAATTATTGTGAATCCATGGACATGCAGTCTAGTCACACGATAAAAAAAATAATAATGATTACAATAATAAAATGAGGGAGAAAAGAAGAGGAAAAAAAACTGCCAACCAACAACTTTCCTAATTGATTTCCATAATTTTTTAGCAGGAAAAAATAATGGATGGTTCCCGTTTTCTTCCCCTAGGGATAGTGAATTGTTGTCAGTCGTTTTCCTTCTCCTACTTTGTTGTTTATGGTATAATCCATACCTCAAATCGATTAACTTTTAGGTATATCATTTATAACTCTAGTATAAACACCAATCCCTGGTAGATATCTTCATTTGCATCGAATATTCTCATTTAGAGTATCGTTGTGGTAGTAGCAATAAATAAAATTATATTTAATATTTTTTGGCATTGAAAATATCACAGCCGTCTCTGAAAAATAAAAATAATTAAATATAGAATTTTTTGTGTTTCATTTCTTTAAATCTCCGATCTTCAGAAAAGTAAAATGTTATATAAATGTAAACTATATTTAGTATTGTACACACATATAGATTTGGGTCATGTAGCTCAGTGGTATAGTACTGGACTGTGAACTTAAGGAACTGGGATTGAATTCCATGAGGAGATCTGGGATATATTTTCCAGGTTATTTCTTCTCCAGACATTTCTTCTCAGCCTCTGTAAACTGGGAACCGGGATTCTTTCTCGGGGGGGGGGGGGGGTTAAAGCGCGCGAACTGATAATATACCTACTGCGAATCTTATGTATTAAATGTTAAGCTGTGCGGTTCTTAACCACATTAAAATAAAAGATTAGAAGGAGTGAATTGCTAATCGTAATCCAATGTAGTTTACAAAGTGTGATGGTTCGAAGTTTAGCAAAAATTTGGGATAATTCCCTTGTGCCTACGACAGGATTCATCGTATGGAGACTATGGTTCTTTAAACCGCATAAAGCTTCAAGGGAAGTCAAGAAATTACAAAACTTTAGTATATTGAGAATCGCAGATCCTAATTTAATGCTGTATGAAATGAAGCACATCTCTACCAGTAAATCGGCTATTATTCGTTAGATCTATTCGAAATAATGGAATATATTATACAGAGATGGAATATATTATACAGAGATCTGTTGAGATGGATTGTCAAATATTTCCCAAGGTTTTTTTTTTTTTTTTGGCGATTAGTGTAAATATTCATGAGTACAAAATGAACTAATAGCTATATTTAAACAAAGTAAAATAAAATTTTCGGTTAATATCATTAAAAAATAAAAGTATAAAATAATCCAAGCACAAAAGTTGTTAGCTTAGCAAAACAACTTTTTATTTTACTACATAATGTACATGCGTATATGTGTACTCACCTATTCTTACAAACAATGGAGAAGAACGATTCATTATTAAATTTATTCATTTCTTCAGTTAGATCCGTTGGAGGTTTTTTAGTACACATTTAAAGAGCAGTCTCCAATATTTGACTTTTTTTTTATAAGTTTTTAAAATGAATTTTCCTGGGGACCAGGAGACTATTAAATCACCCCTACTTTCTTGTGATTTTACCCCTAGACGAAATTGACGAAAAAGGTTGGGGGGATGTAATTAGCATAATTGAAATTACAAAGGGGTAATAAAATTCCTGATTTAGTTCGAGGGGGCGTCTCTTGTATCCTCATTTGCGAATTCCAAATTAAAATAATTGAAAGGTTGTTGGTCGATAATTAATTTTTCCTTTTCTCTTTAAGGTTCTTTAATTTTGAAACTTCAAATTAAAAAGTCAATACTATACAAAAAAAAAAAAAGAAAAAAAAAAAGGTTAAAAATTTAAAAAAGTACAGTACCCAGAATTCTTAGAAACTGTAATGTTATAATTGTAGAAATTGTAAATATCGACTAATTCTAATATCTTTTAAAGCTTGATATTTAACGTGTGCTGCGAATGATAATTTAAAATCCAACACCAGGATAAATTCAATCCAACACCAGGATAGAAACTTTAAAACATTTATAAAACAGATAAAATACAGCTAGACTAGTTTCGCCTCGTCATTTATCGAGATGAAACTAGTATGGCTATATCTTATCTGTTTTATAGATGTTTTATCCTGGTTGTGTTGGCTTTAAATCTTTTAAAGCTTATCAGTTACAAAATATTTCAGATAGAAATGGTAACTTCAGCATAATGTAAGAGTAACAGGTGGTAGCCATCGTACTTTCCACCCTTGCCATTGTTTTACGATTAAAATTAGAAGATACCTTTTGGACAATTTTAATAATACAGTAAATTTTAATAATACAATCAGTATCTCTTTGTTACTTACATCCACTTGAACATTTATCTAAGAATTTCGAAATGCACTGAAATCCGTTCAAACACAAAATGTTCTTTTGTTATTTGCCTTAATTTTCAGGCTATTAAATAAGTTTCTGCTGCTTGATTTGAAAATTGAACAGCTTGAATAGTTTAAGTAGGTCTCCGTATATTACATGACTTCATACAATTGAGTACATCTATTTTATACAATTGCTGCAATCGAACGTTCATTGTAAGCGAGCTAAACGTTATGGAATCATTAAAGAGGGAAGAAAAAAAAAAGTCAGGATTGGTCCAAAGGAAGCCACCCGTAAGTGGGATACAGCCACTCTAAAGTGGGACAGTACAGAACGCCACCTGTCGATAAATATGAAAACTATCTCTCAAAGACTGCTGCAACAAGCTTTAATAGAATTTTCATTTCGGTTTATAGCTTTGATCGAATAATATAATTTGGCTTCTGCTGTAGATTCGCTTTTATGAGGAAATTTTATGACTCTCCATATTTAATAATTGATGGTAGAGATAATGTAACAGAGCAGAAATGAAATCTATCCAACCATAACATTACAATTACTTCTCAATAATTGTTCTAAGAAAAAGAAAAATTTCACCATTTTCAATTTCTGAACGCCTGTGTTTTGTTTTGTTTTTGAGTGTGTGGTTTTTTTTTTAAGATTATTGTTGTTCTAATTCGTAATTGTTTTAATAAAACAAATTCTTTCTAAATTTGTATGGTTTAATATTTTTTTTTCGATGCCTTTCAGAAAATAGATCTACCAAATCTTTTCAATATAATAATCTTTACAAGTTAGCTATAAATAAGATCGAGGATATTTCAAATTACTTATTAAATGCCAATAAATCGTTAAGAATTTATTTAACTTTATGATCCCACAGATTATAAATTACAACAAGTACTATTTTGTATACTTATTATTTAGACAATAAATAATCCGATAACGAAAGTGATAAAATGGCCTGTTTCAGTCTCCGAAAGGATCTGTGATTTTTGTGGCTTTATTTTTTTTTTTCTTTTCATTGGGTCCTAAGATGCTCCAAGCCCTCTCTCAAATGGGAAGTGATTCTTTCCAGGAGTTAAAGAGTGTCTCTGGAATTTATTTCGTCTTATCGTTCCAGAGTCTTTACAAGCCTAAATCTTGGCCTTTAATTTACTCTCCGTATAAGATTCAGTATTAGAGCTTAGACGTTGTACGCTGGAGGCTTTTCAAGTACTTAGTTATTGTGATTATGATATTTTGTATCGCTTCTTAAAATTTTTAGTCTTTCCTAAAATCAATAAAGACTTAGGAAAAATACTTAGGTATTTATCTTTCTATGTATTTATAAAATCTAAATGTTCCAAAATCAAGAGAGATCATGCTTTTAACGTTCTAAATCGACCATCAAGTTTCAGGTAATGGAAGTAAGTACTTTTTTCATCTCGATTACAGATGAATGGGTTATTTCAGTTATGAAATTTAAGAATTCTACAAAGAGCTAATGTTTTCAAATTGGAATTTTGACTTCTCTTCAGTCGTAGTGAAATAACTGGTTGAAAGCTATTTTACTTATTGTTAGTAATTTTGAAACTGTGAAACTTAAAGTATTCTTAGTAATTTTTATCTGATTTTTAGCGACCTCGTGTGGAGAAACTGTTAGGGTTTGTATGGGTATGTAGCCTACCACTACATACAAGGGAGTCAGAGGCCCTTGAATTATATCTCCCTAGGGCCTGGAGATTTGGATTAAAAAAACTTGCTTCCGTTCATACCATTTCCTGTTTTTAGGTGGCTAATGACTGGGTCAGGAATATAGTGGTAATTGGACAATATTGAGATTTGTCTTTTCTGAAACGACTTTGTTGAGAACGACCCAGTGTGGCCACTTCCATTTCTTTGTCACTGACCACGTACTCAGAGTCGCCGAATGTTGCAAAACTAGGGTCTACACGTTCTAAAAGAACTCCATGTGGGCAGCGCTTCTACTGGCAGTGCTTGGACTTCAACAACTCTCCTGCAAGCCAATTGTATGCCGAGCAGGCAGTCATGGAAACTGTAACTTGACCCTTGAATTATAAAGCTTTAAGAGTTTTGGCACCTATCAATAGTAGTAGTTTGTCATTTTTAACAACGCAAGTGCATTTTTTGGTAAAGTGCAAAATTGGGGATATACGAGATCACTTGGTTTGTTGTTTTTGTTTTTTTATGATTTGGATTGTTAAAATGATTCTCAGAAAATGATATTTGACACTCCCACAAAGTAAATAACTTACTGGGTTTTAACTCAACATTAAAGCAGTGGTCAACAAAAGTTCTGGAACTAAACTGAATTAATTTATTAAATGAAAAACATGGATTTTTGCAGTATTTACCAAGCTTGATTTGATTAAAAGTAATTAAAAATATACATTATGATTGGATAAAAAACATTACAAACTTCAACGGAAAAGAATTTAAAAATAAACAGAATATCAGTAATTAGGAAATGTAAAGAAACAAATAAAGATTATGGATAAAAATGAATGCAGATAAATAATTTCTACAAAATGATTTCTAAAAATATTTATCTGTAAATTGTTACAATGTAATCTTTTGCAAAATAAAAATTGACGATTATGAATTACTGTATGGAAGAATCTTCTTCACCAAAAAAAGTAATATGCATAATTTGAATATTTTATTAGCTTATCTAAATTCATACAGTAAAAAAAGTTTTTTTCCACTTTTTAATTTTTTGCCTGTAGAACGCCCAGGAGTGTTATCAAATTCTATTTGAAGTAATATTTAAAAATACTGAAATCACAAATCTACTATAAAAAGCTAGTTGGGTAGTTTTTTTATTCTCGATGATTTTATTTATGTTGTTTTTCTATCTTGAATTTTGGTTTCTACAGAAACGAAGTACATGAATATTGCTTTGAAATCCGGGAAATTCGTGAATAATTTATAGAAAAACGCTTTTTTTAACTAACGTTAGACAGTAACTCTGGGTTATCAATGGATGTAGCTTATATTAAGTATTAAAGTAGTTGTTGTCTATTACGACATGTTTAGAAGTTCCATGTATGGCGGACAGAAAGCAGATTAATGCAGATTTTACTGAATTGAAAGTGAAAATCGTAAGTTACAGAAAGTGAAAAATGGAACTCTGAAATTCTTTGAAAACCCGTTTTTAAAACCTCTTTATCATCTTACAGCACACTTCAAAAAACGTAAACGGTATTTTACATTTATACGACACTAGAATAATATCATTCTACAATCTTCAAAATAACCACGGTTAGAAGAATTCTAAAACAAAGCTCTGTTACCGAATGTTAATTTTTAAGTTTTTCATTTGGAACCATTTTATGGCAAAGCATATTTTACCGCCAAAATTAATACCTTTCCTTTAACCCCCGTCGGCAAGTGTATTAATTAAGTAAAGTGATTATTGTAGAGTTACTGGGGGTTCCTTTTTTCCCCCTCTTTATTTTCTTTTCTTCCTGAAACATGTTTTCTACTGCAAAAGGGTAATAGAATGGCGTAACTAAAGGGGTGGAGAAAATAATCTTTCTAATTAAATTCCTCTCATAATTTTAAATCAAAAGGGTAAAAGTTCTATTCCTTTTTTTTATGCCCTTTTTTTGTATTATTTCTTCTCCCTTTCGCCACTTACTCTCACTTAGTATATTCCATGCTAAGGGGGGGAGGGGGCATTTCATAACCGATTACCTTTAATAAAGGGCCCTGGCATTGGGGGGTCGAGGCATTTTTTTGTTTTAACTGTCAGGGTGGGTAAATTTTATTGCTTGCTCCTGTGTCGCGTCTATTGTTTTTTCCGAGGGGTAAATGGGGTAATGGGCAATCGTTGGGAAAATAGTTTCCTTTCCACCCTTCTCACTCTCTCTCTCTCTTTTTTTATACTTACTCGGGGGTGAGAGCGTGAGACAAAAAAACTCGACACACATCTAATCAAAACTATTAAGCCCTTGTGTAGGTGGCCCTTCATTATTTTTTTTTTCACTCCCCTTTATTTTCCAGCGTGTCGTGGGTGGGAAAACACCAGATTTATGGCTGAAGATAGAGAGGATTAAATGCACAGAGATAAAGAAAAAACTAATTATTGGTAGATAAGTGGATCGGATCAGATTTCAATGGTGTTATTAGGAAATTGTAAGCATTTCCAATATGTATGACAATGGCCATTTGCCACTTGGACAAAAAATAGGTACAAAACATCAACAAAATACCAGAATATTCTATACAGAACTGCTTCAGAAAGTAAGTTTCCACAACTATCTTCAAATCACTGTCATTGTTTTGATCATTGACAGAATCCATGAAAGCTGTTTAATCGCGTTTTTGTCATTGTTTTTATTAGCAGTTTCAACATTGAAAAGGCTTTTAGAGAAAGTTCTCAAGTGTTTTCAATGAAACTGGTGATGAAAATGATGGCAAAAGCAATAACATGATCAAAGAGCTTTAATGATTAACCTCCAAGATTGAAGTTGCCTTGTAACTTACAAACTTTAGTTCATTTTATGATAAAAATGTAATCATCAACAATTCTTTCCAACAGTGAGCTATCAACCATTTAAGTTCTATATAAAAAAAAAAATCTAGTTGTCCTGTAAGAATAAGATTGTATAGTGAAAAAGAAAGGTGTCTGAACTGACCAACTTTCATTACATTACTTGAAATGATGCTCATAAATTTACTAAAGCCAATTTCAAAAAAAGATCAGTAGTGATGTCAGGTGTAGGAATCTATTCTGTGGTGGCGAGACGGTCTAAGCATCCGTCTTCCATGCTAAGGTTCGCTGGATCGATTCTCCTACTTTTTTGTTTTTTATGCCTTTTTTGTTTGTTTGTTTGTTTGTTTTTTCTTTCTCCCTTTCCAGTTTTTTAGTTGTTTTTTTGTTTTGTTTTTTGTTTTGTAATTAATCCTATTTACACACATTTTAATTTCATTCTCGCAAGTCAAATTACAGGACCACGCAAAGACTGACCTTTGGGGTCATCCATTAATTACGTGAGGTCAAAAGGGGGAGGGGGGGGTCCGGCAAAATCTCACCAAATCTCACCAAGGGGGAGGGGGGGGTAACGAAAATCTCACATAAACTTTTTCATTCAGAGAAAATATATAGTATAGCAAGATTTCCTTTTTTTTTTTTTGGTTGTTAAAGCAAGATTTCCTTTTTTTTTGGTTGTTAAAATTTTTGAAATCTCTCCAAGGGGGAGGGGGGGAGGTCCGGCAAAATCTCACCAAATCTCACCAAGGGGGAGGGGTGGGGCCAAATTTTTGAAAAAACACCTCACGTAATTAATGGACGGCCCCTTTACGATTGACTTTAAAAACATTTGCTTGTAGAACGATATTTACAGAAAGTTGGAACTATGTTTCGGGTTGATGGATATTGTGTAACTTGGTTCAAAGACGTCACTCCTGATCTTTTTCTGAAACTAACTTCAGTTCAGTTTAAAATGAAACATCACTTTTTCTATATAACCTCCCAAAATATTATACACTTTGTATCTTATGATTTGAGAGCTAAAAAACATCGATATTCTCGTACGTTTGTACTTACTATTTGAAAAATTACAACATTTCAATGAAATTTCACAAATACGACTAAAAATTTCGAAAATGGCTAAAAGTGTTTGTAAGTAATCATCCAATGAAAAATACCAGATCACCCTACATTCTTTAAGATTTTATTTTTTAAATTTGATAAAAGAAACTTTCTTTTTTTTTTTTTTTTTGTGAAATTTGCTTTAATAAGTTACTTAAGAAGGTTAAATATAAATTTACATAAAAATTAATTCTGTTATTCTAATCAGAAAAACATGAAACATATTACATCAACCCCCCCAAAAAAAATGGAAATACAGATCGAGAAAAAAGTATTTATAAATATTTTTTTCATAATAAAAAAATTAAAATAAATCGAGATCCGGGCCCTTTATTTCAATATGTATTTTATTTTTTATTTACATGGTTTATTTTTCTCTATTCTTGAAATAGGAAATCACACCCTTTCAAGAGAGTGACTCATATCTTTTGCCACCCGTCATTCGAATTTCAATCAATATCTCGTTTGGTCAATAAAAGACTGTCGTTGATTTTTTTTTTTCCTTCTCTTTACTCGTTCGCAAACGAAAGTCGAATTAGAAATCCAATGTTTCCTGTTTGTCGAATGTGGTGACTTGATCTTTTTCAAGATCAAAACAAAAAACAATCAAGGTAAAATTTTATGTTTGCAAAAAAAAAAAAAAATTCAAAACTAACGTTTTCACATGAATTATTTAAATGAAATTAAACAAAAAATTGGACATTTTTATCGACTATTTTTGAAACTCTACATTATCATTATAAAGCTAATCGCCTTTGAAATACATAAGCCAAATATTTGAAAATATATAGCGTTAACATCAACTGGATATTTTTAGGATTTTACGCAAGATAACTAAGAAAGTATGAAACTTATCCAATTTCCTCGTTCATGAGTCGATAGTTTTCCTCTTTTATTAGTTTCTTTTTTTTTTTCTTCAGGAGGGGGGGGGGGGCATGGAGAGATGTCTGCGATCGATATCGATCCATCTGGTGGCGGATAGTGAAAACTACTCAAACAAAAATTGTACAAAATATTATTTCACAAAATAAAACACAATAAAATAATATTTAGTAATTATCTAAAAAATTAAGAAAAATAACGGATTTTATTTAAAAACTAGTAAATTAATTTACTTATCGAGAAATAGATTAGGAATTAATAGAACTTACGCAGCAATAAATATTTAACTTTAGAAAAGAATCTGCTTTATTTTTGTTTTTTGTTTTTTAATTTCCTTTTTTTCTATCATGAAAGACATATCGTTTTAATACAAACGTCAACAGAAATAATTTGAAGACCGATTTAGTCAGAAATTCCTTGAACTCAAAATGCTCCTTCATTATTAAGTTATTTCTTAAAAAATTATAAACATTTGCATATTAACTTTTAATAACTTTTGTTAACTTAAAACGTAGTCAAAATATCTTATTTCCTACCTGAATTGTTCTCGCCATCTTTAGCATCTGGAAGTTCATTTGATAAGAGAGTTTCCATGTAGAAATCCCCGGAGGGTCAGAGTTACTCCCCCAATAGAAATCGTTTCCCGAATGTTCTTTTCGATTAACTTATGACTTGAGAGATGTCATTTGCCTCGGGGATGAAATCCGGTGCTGAACATGACATCACTCATCAACCATCGCTCCGCTGGATTTACACAAAAAAAAGGCAGGGAATACACTCGCTGTTCAAGGAGTTTGTATTTCAAGAAGTTATTTTATGGTTGATGAAGCACATCGCCACTAATATTAAATTTTAATTACGATTTGAATTTAAATTTACATTCGAATTTGGTAAAAAAAAAATGTAATCTTTTTTCTTAAATAGAAGTAGATCTTCTACAGTAGAAGTTATTCGTGCATTGGAGGGCAGATCCTCACATTGGATCTCAGCTACATTAGAGCAGATAACAGAACAGGGTAGACAGTAATTAGCACTACATATGTGTTTAATATACAAGTGTCCCGAGTAAAACCTTTTTTGTTCCCTCTATTTGGATATGGCTGGTAGCGGAAAGGCTTTCGAAAATTACTGGTTCCTTTGAGAATCCGATTTACTAAAGCAGTAGCTCACGAGAAAAGGTAATCCTGTTAATGCGTTGACTTCCGCTTTGAATTACTTTCAGTGTCAAACGGTCTTTTTAAATCCTCACCATAGACGCAACTATCAAATGTATCCAGTAAGTTCTCTACAGTGTCTTTAGAAATTACTTAGCAAACCTCGCACTATGCGCATTTAATAAACTAATCTGATATGTTTCTCGTTTGTGATGTCGTTCCTTAAGAACAAGTTGTTGATCTACAAATTTAGAAAACAACAAGTTAGAAAACAACATTAAACTTATATTGGCCCAATTTTTTAGTAATTGGATAGAATAATTATAATTCCCAGTTAATTTATTATTTTATTATATCGTTATTTTGGTTAAAAACATTCTCTTTCAGCAAAATTATAATTATTCACTAAGTAATGGATCTTCTCAAGGAACAGCAGTAATAATTTGAAACTTCGTTTGTTTGTTTGTTTTTTTAGAATGTAAACAAACAAAAAAAAAAAACATTTTTTTTTACTTATAATATGTTTAGATTAATCCTGTTTGATTGTCAAAGTTGAAAAAGAACCGTTTTCAGTCTTATATTATGAGAATATCCGAAAATTGGAATCCCAAGTTGTTTTTGCCAAAGGTAATGTGTCAAAATACATTAGAATCACATTATAATCACTGGGAAATACAAAGTTAAACAGAGTCACTTTGCGATATCAGTATCTGGCAAAATATAAGAGATAGTACATAGTACATAAACAATAATTCTCGTTTCCAGTCCTTAATTTAGAGTTAAATACTGTGTTGGCTAAGCTGCTCCAAATGATCCTTTAAGAAAAAAAATAATTTGAAGAAAAAAAAAATATATATATAGTACAAAGCGCGTAAAAGAAGTTTAAGTATTTTAGTAAATAAACACTTTTTTTTTAGTATTATTTTTATTCTTTCTTTCTTTTTGTTTGAAATTGGTCTCAAACCAACTCATTATCCCCTACATACCCTCCTTCATATCTTCCTCTTTAATCTCGTTTTATGAAATAAATATTGAAATAAATATTCTCCCCATCCCCTATACTATATTAACTCCATCTGTGTCAGCCGGAAGGAAGCCAGAACTGTCTATCGGAGGGGGGAGGGGGTTATTTCTTCATTTACAACCGCTTTTGGATTTTTTTTCCCTATTCGCGTTGTTTACCTGTGTCCCATTAATCGTCTGAACAAAGAGTAAGCGGTTGTCGAACACAAATCTGTTTACCCCCTCCCCTGCTCATATCTCTTCCCTCAGATAGGGAAATATTGCGAAAAAGTCCGATAAAAGTGCAGTGAGTTATTTGACAGCGCATGCCCCAACTTAATCAAGTGGCGAGCGATAATAGTAATTTTCTATTTGTGTACATCAATTACTCTCTGTCCAAGTACTTTACGTGGGATTTTTATGTCTCGCAACCTAGTAAGTTAACACGGAAGGATTGATCGTTGCCTTATTGGTCAATTCAAGCTTAAAAGAAAATGGAGTTGCAGACAGTCCAACAACTGTTGAAAATTACTAAAAAAGTCATAATTTAAAATTTACTACCGGTATTTCATGATATTTATCATTTGGGCCAATAATCAACTTTTCTTCCTCTTGTATTTTTTTTGTTTTTTTAGCTTACAAGGGAACCTCTCGAACCTTAGAAACGCAGTTTGTAATGAAACTTTGCAGAATGAATCATTAGATTGTTTTAAGTAAATAACATGAATCTTAGGTGCCGAATCAATCGCTAAGGGGGCTAATTTTTGTCGAAAAGTTGGGTCGTTTTACCGCCACCCGCCAGACGGCGACAGCAGTCTTCAAGTCACGCAGATTCATTAGAGTAACCAGATGTACATGACGCCATCTGGTATCAAGTTCTGATATAACCTTATTCTTTGATGACATTTGAATGTTTATTCGGAAAGATTATTCAACTTATTCTAACTGGAATAGAAGCAGATTAAAGGGAAACCTTCTACATGAGTTCTATATTTTATATATAATATAAAGACACCAATGATATTTATTTATTTATCGATTAGGCGTCGTAAAATCATAAAAAAAAACCCACACTGCTTGTGAATTTTAATGCATTTTTATTGTTTTAAAAGTACGGATGGATTACTTAATAAAATATTTTATATATTTGGTCCATTATTAAAAAATGTTCTCGTTATTTATTTTGGTATTATTTTTTATTTCTTTAATAGCTTAAAAATGAGAAGTGCATAGCTTATAACTTACCTTCGAAATCGCGAATCAAATCCGTGGAAAGGATTTTATTTTTATAATAAGTATTATTTTCTCGTATTTTCTTTTTTCTAATAGTAAGTCCCCTTTTTTTTGGTCATATTTCTTTGATTATCTTTATGTTAAGATCTTTTATTGTCTTATAAGATTAACTTAGTGAATAAAGAAATGTAAGCTAAAATTAAGTAAATAAAAACACTTTTAAATTTTAAACAGCAAAATGAACAAACAGAAATACAATAAATAAAAGTAAACACTTTGTGCAAATTCGTTTAATATTTTTGTTTATTGCAGTAAAAAATACTCTGTAATTCACACTCTTGTGTTATATGATTAACTTAGTGAATAAAGAAATGTACAATCTTACAAAAAAGAGAAAGAAATTGTTTTGGCAAACAAAACAAAAAGCAAAAGAAAAAAAACTATAAATTTGTTTTAATTAAGAACCAAAAAATCTTTGTATAGAAAAAGGAAAATTCCGTAATTTTAAAAATTGACAGTGAAAATGATCTTATATAAATTCAATAAGATAAAACCAGTGAAAGAAAAGAAAGAAGAAAATAGAAGAAATTAATATTCACCCTAACACATATAATTTTGATAGTTTATATAACTGGAAAGAATACAATAATTTGGTTAATTGTCAAACTAATTTGAATTGTGTGTTTTTAAATATAAGAAGACTTAAGAAAAATTTTGATTATTTAAAGGCTAATGTAGTGCAACTTATTGATTATATTGATGTAATTATTTTAGCAGAGGTTAATGCTAACTTGGAAGAAATCAAAATCTTTAAGCTAGATTTATTTAATACTATATTTAAATTATGTGAAACTAAAAAAGGTGGTGGTTTGTTAATATTTTATAAAAAAAATTTATAACTATAGATAGTTGGAATATTGATTCTAAATCTTTTGAAAATGTAATCTGCACTGAAAAGAAAAAAGTAATAAATTTATATCAACGTAAAGAAATAGAAGCAACTATAATAGCAGTTTACAGACCACCTAATAGTAATAAAAATGACTTTATTATAGAATTAAATGAAGTTATACAAGAACTTAATAAGAAAGTTAATGACAAACATCCACTTTTATCAATTGGTGATATAAATATTAATTTATTAGATAATAAAAATAATCCATTAATACAAAATTATAAAGAAATATATCATAATCTTGGTCTTAGGAACTATATCTATGCTGTTACCAGAGTTGTTAAAACAAATATCTCTCACTACAAAACTTGTATTGATCACTGCTTTGCTAAAGCAAATAAGTTTAAAATTATTGGAAACATTACTAAAAATGATATATCAGATCACTATTTGGTTTTATTGCAATTTAAGTATTTTCACTTGAATTCTCAAAATATAAATGAAATTCTTGAATACAATAAATCAAATTATATAAAAAATGAATCATTTTTCTTAAGCAAAATACAGTCATGAACTAATAAATTAATGTTATATAAAATTAATGATCCAAATAAAATTATGAATTTATTAATGAAATGTATTCATGAATCAAAAAAAAATATTTGAGTGAGGTACAAGAAAAAGATAAATTCATAGCAATGAATTCACTTCCTTCAAATGTAAATAAAAATGCATATAAAAAAATATGGATGACTGATAATTTATTTAGACATATTGAAGAAAAAGATAAATTATTTCAAAAGTATAAAAAAATAACAAAACTAATAAACAATACTATAAAGAATATAAAATGAAAAGGAATTGGATTAACAGTTACATAAAAAAAAAAAAAAAAAAATTATAATAAATGAAATGAAAATATTAAAAATGGAAAAAGTTATTGGAAAATAATACATTCTGTAATAAATAATAAAGATGATTTAACTGCAAACAAAAGCTTGGAGAAACTTATTCAGCGAAAAGGATTACATATCACACTTTTAGAAATGGGAAAATGTTTTGTAAATATTGGAAATGTTGAAACTTGCAATTGTAATAAGAATTTGACTGGAATTATACTATTCAGTCTTCAAACTCATTGATTATATTACCTCCTACTGAAAATGATATATTAGAAATAATTAAAAATATGAAAAATAAGAACTCTGTAGGTCTTGATAACTTTATGGTAAAGGATATTATAAAATTTACTTATGACATTCCACAAATTTTAACTATTCTATTTGATAATATTGTTACTAAAGGTGTTTATCCTGATAAGTGGAAAATGTCCAAATTAATTCCTATTTACAAAAATGGAAATTATATTGACATAACTAATTACAGGCCAATATCAATCCTCTCAAATCTCTCAAAAATTGCAGAAACTTTTTTTACAAATTCAATATATAAATTCTTAGAAAAATATCAGTTAATAAATAAAAACCAGTATGCATATCAGAAAAATAAGAGTGCTACATTCTTCTTCTTTTATCGAATTTGGCCAACTAGGGACCACGTAACTAGCTCAACCTGACAACGTCAGGACGAGGCTAGTGAAATTCAAGAAAGGGGGGACGAGAATTATATCCCGTCCAGGATAACCCTGAGATAGTAAGTCCCAGGTGGGAAACGGATGAAACACAGAAGAAGAAAGAAACAGCCATGCCACCACCGGGATTAGAACCCAGGTACTGGCGCATCGGCCACAACGGCAGCCCGCCGGCTAAACCGCACGGCCACGCCAGCACGGCAGAGTGCTACATTATTATTAGACAATCTAAATGAAATCATAAATAAAAATCTAAACAATAGTAGCTATATTTTAATAATCTATATAGACCTTAAAAAAGCTTTTGATAGTCTTGACCACAATATTTTATTACAAGAATTACATACTATTGGTATAAGGGATCCAATGTATTTTGTACTAAAGAACTACTTCAAAAAAAGGAAATTTAGGATTAAACTAGAAAACAAACTAAGCAAAATGTATAATCTAAAAAAAGGTGTGCCTCAAGGTTCTACTTTGGATCCATTATTATTCTTGATATATTTTAATACAATTTTCAACAATTTAAAACATTCAAATATCTTTGCATATGATGATGATCTGTTATTAATAAACTCAAATAAAAATCTTTCCATAGCTCAAGAACAACTGCAAACTGATTTCATAAATATTATAAAGTGGACACATGATTATAAATTGGCTATTAACAAAGACAAAACTAAATATCATAATCATAAATTCAAAAGCAAAAAAAAAAATATTTTACCTCAAATAAAATATCATGATTTTCAGTGTTTACACAAAAGCCATGAAGATATTATTAATTGTAATTGTGAAAACTTAGAAGTAATATATAACTATAAATACCGGTACCTTGGTCTATACTTAAATAATAAATACCCATGGCTTCTATTCCAGTTAGAATAAGTTGAATAATCTTTCCGAATAAACATTCAAATTTCATCAAAGAATAAGGTTATATCAGAACTTGATACCAGATGGCGTCATGTACATCTGGTTACTCTAATGAATCTGCGTGACTTGAAGACTGCTGTCGCCGTCTGGCGGGTGGCGGTAAAACGACCCAACTTTTCGACAAAAATTAGCCCCCTTAGCGATTGATTCGGCACCTAAGATTCATGTTATTTACTTAATACAATCTAATGATTCATTCTGCAAAGTTTCATTACAAACTGCATTTCTAAGGTTCGAGAGGTTCCCTTGTTAGGCCTCATGCTGTTTGATAGACTACTGGTGTTACGCTCAGAAATTCGGTTTGTTTGTTTTTTTTAAATTTTAAGATACAATGTTTTTAAATATTTGGAGATGGTCAGATTACCCTCTCTACCATCTCTTAGTGGACATCCCAATGAATATCCATGGTAATCTGTGAACCAAATGGGCTTTTTATAATGAAGACACCACACTTACAACAAAAAACATCTTGAACACATCGTTGAAGCTTAAAATTATTTTAAATGTTTTCATTTCTCAGAACACATTGCTACGGCGATCTGATTGAGTTGCTGAAGGTCATCCACATACAACCTTTGCACTTCTTCAGTAAAATATTTGTCGTGATTACCATCGCCTTTCAATCAGTGATATATTAAATCATTGGTATATTTATTCGGAAATATGCAAAACCTGTCATTGCAATAGAAACTTACCCTTATCCATGAATGTACCATGTGGTATTTTTCCTTTTATAAACTATTCGTAAACATATATTACGTTCCTTCGATTTACAGCCGTTTTCAATTGACTCCATGCCTTGCTTCGGATTTACATTCGATTAACGTCCATCTGCATCGCCATTTTTTTTTCGCCAACCATTTCAGTCAAGTAGAAAAGTTAAGTTCAGTACAGATTTTTCTATTATTTTATTCCTCTAAGAAAGAATCGAAGAGAATCGAAAAACTGTGAAGCTCTCTGTGTTAACAAGTACCAAAAGTTACCTCCTAGGTGGGACATGAAAATGTTCTACTGCAGTTGCTTTAGTAAAATTATTTATTCCCATATGCATTACATGCATTTTTATTTATTGTTTATTTATTACTCTACAGTGTTTGTTTTACTGCCGTGCTGGCGTGGTCGTGCGGTCTCGGCGGCGGCCAGCCGTGGCGTCCAATGCGCCAGTACCTGGGTTCGAATCCCGGTCGTGGCATGGTTGTTTCTTTCGTCTTCTTCTGTGTGTTGTGTCCGCTGGGGACCCGAAATCTGCTCTATAGGTAGTGGTCCCCATTTGTCTTCTATATGTTACAGGCTATAGTGTTTGTTTTACTTATAAATGCGTTTCTGACATCAGTTCTGCACGTAATGATGATTGTAGTGCAGTATATGCATTGATGACTGCAAAATAAGGTAGTGCTTCAAATTAGGTCACACATCGGAAACAAAGGATAACTTAAATGCGGTGCATGCCTGTATAAGGTCTCCTTTATGCTTTATTAAAAATAATACAAAATAAATAAGTCTGAAATCCAGATTAATAAGTTCAGATTACCAGTTTAATTCAAGATTTTTAAAACATTCTTCGAAATCTTTTAATCTACAGGTAATAAATTAGATTCCAGGTAATAAATTAGTTACTAATAAAAGGAAGTATCAAGTGATGTTTACATATATAAATCTTAAAGAAATTGAATATAAAGTTCTTTTAATCTAGCAGATGAGTATTGATAATGATATCGAAGTAATGTACTCTTCGAGTTCCACATAATAAAAAAGTAAACAATAAAATAAAATAAAACAAACAATTTTTAAAGATCATGCAGACCTGAAATCATTTTCTTCATTGTTGCATTTTCGTTTTTCTTCCAAATAATAATAATATTCCAATAATAATAATAATAATAACAGTCAAATGTAAACTAGATAGGGATAGCGATTAGTAAACCAATCACATTGCTTCGCAACGTTTTATAAGAAAATATCATTGATATTGTTTTAATTTTCTTATTAACACAAATGTGATTGTTGCGAATGCAAAAGGCGAATCCAAAAGGCCTTTATTGTGATTGTTGTGATTGTTGTAGAGCTGCATTATAAATATGATTGTTGCGCAAGCAAAAGACGCAATTGTTGCTTTTGTTGTGATTTTGTGATGATATTTGAACGAGATTTTGTTGATACTTGTCCACAGGACAGACAAAACAGAAATATTAAGTCTACTGATCTTCTGATTAAGTCTGCAGAAGACTAAAAGTATCTTCAGACTTTCTGATTTGCTGACAATGAATTAAATTAGCAATTCCTTAATTGTTTTAACCAATTAATTAATCTCTTGAAAGTACGCTCAAACGACAGTGGATTATTGAACGCATCTAACAGACCGAAATTCTTTCTTTTGCTAGTAAGGGTTTTCTATGGGAATTTCTGAACCTTCAAGCGCAAATTTCTTGAAGAAGTTTACAGGTAATTTTTTTTTCCAAATGCAACTATTAGATTGTCTTCTGTCTGTAAATACAGAGCTAGTTTGAAGAAGTGCTATTCACTGGTTCAAAAGTTATTTCAATACATTTAAAATTATTTGTTGTTTAACATATTTCTTTAACAAAGTAAGAACTATATAGGAACATAGGAGAATTTTTACGTGTACAAATTCTTGGAAACATATGTGGAGCCGTACACCTGTTTAAGATTGACAAAAATTTGTAATTACACAATAAATTACAATAACTAGTTTCACTACTCGAGAGAGGGCTTTTTCAATTGACTTGAAAAAGCCCTCTCTCGAGTGGTGAAACAAGTTGTTGTAATTTATTGTGTAATTAAAAATTTTTGTCAATCTTAAACAGGTGTACGGCTCCACATATGTTTCTAAGAACTATATTCTGTATTGTATTTTGCATCTTGCTTTGGAAGACAGCAACGACCTTAATTAAGTAACTTGGCAATCGTCTGGATAATTGCTTTTCTACTATTCGTGCATATTATTAAACTGTATTACAGAGAATTACGAAATGGTAAATCAGTTGTTTTCTGTGACCAATATTTGAAGAAATATTAATGGTACTCTTTTGTTACCACAAATGGTGGTATGGTTGTAAACGTAAGCGCACGAATGGAATGTCCAATATGTTGGTTGGTTCCGGTGGTTTACATTTCCAATATCGGTTGGAATGACGGAACTGTCGACCAAACTGGAATCTTCTTCCCCCACTAAATTTCGACTTTGTGAGGTTTATTGGAATTTTCTCGAGTTTCAGATGATCTGCTGTAGTCAGTTCAGGTTTAATTTGTACAATTTGGGTGAAAAGTAAGTTCCCGAGTTTCCAAGCTGTGGCGCGGATTAAAGTTTGAAATCCAATTTCGAAACACATCAAAACTTGATTTCAGTTTCACAGAAAGAGTCATCCGGAGGCTTTGAGTGCAGTGTTCTGTTGTTAGTTTGGGGTCGAAAGTTCTAGTGCTTTTACTAGAGGAAATTCAGCCAGGAACATCATTCGTAATTGTTGTTCTTTCCTACTTACCGAATAAAGATGAACGAAATGGTTAACCAAATATCGAAGGAAAACATTTGATAAGAAATTAGCCAATGGTGATCATTCACAAAGAATTATTGTAAATTGAAAAATATCGATTGATTTAAATCACTTTTGTTTTAACTAAAATCATCATGAATAAAAAAATGCAGTTATCCTGATATAATTCTTATCTTCTTTATTCTCCATAAACAATATTTCAAAGAATTAATCGTTCTTCTTTCTCAACTTATCAGAAAAGAAATACATAATTTTTTTTTCCGAAAATAAATCGGATGAAATAATAACAATCATGAAATTTGCAACTAGCCATGTGCATGATATCTTTAGCGGCCCTAGATTATAGCTTGCCTGTAAAACATAGGTGACCGCTCTTGCTTTTATGCTTGCTGGATGTCACACTCTGTAGTGGCCAAAAGGTTAGAGATATTCCTTCACCATTGTGTTCAGTATCAAAACGTAGGTGACCACGCCACAAAAATCAGACCTCTAAGACGACTCCCTGACCGAATGTGAGGGGGGATCAAAAGTCGACGCTTCAATGCGTTTTTCTTTTATCATATCTCAGCAACCGTTTGTCTGGCAAAACCGGGACCACCACCAATGTATTCAGAAGGGTCGATATAGGGGGGACGTCTATCGCCGTTTTCCTCTTTATCGGAAGCGACCACTTTTAATCCCCCAACTTCCGATTTGCTGTAAGCGTCCATTAGATTCATTGTAAATGCTGGTTAGGTTCACTCTACTTTTGTTTATAAAATTGTGCATATTTTGGGGCCGCTTTGCTTTTGACACTGTCGAAAAGTATTAATTATCTTGTTTGTTTTATTTATTATGCAACGAATTCCAAGTAAGAAGTTTCCTGTATTCCTTAAAATCCTTAAAAAGGATCTTAATATTCGAAATTATTACATCCTTCGAATACAAATAATTTGCCAACAAATTTTCCATTTGCTGAGAATTTGTTAAGTCTGCAAATAACCCTAAAATTCTTAACGGAATTAAGTTTCTTGTGTTAAATAGCCTAAATCGAATTAATTTTTAATCAAATCAAAGCACGCTCTAACAAAATAAATTAACATGAATACGATCCATTGTTAGATATAAAAAGTTCATTGTTTCTTTGGCAGTGGGAGTAAAATGTCTTCCTCTAACTTTTTTGGTGACAATTTCGCAGACGTCTCCATTTCCAAATACAGATATTTCAATTTTCAAATATTATCTTAGTCGTGAATAGGCAGGTCATGTTTCAAGAAAAATCCATTCCCTAGTACAAAAATTATTAAAGGATATATTAGAGTATTTCTTAGGAAAGTCTACGATGTTAATGCTATAACTAAGAAACATCAAAGACAAATGCAGAATATGTTAAAAATAACATGAAAATTTCGATTAAACATACAGAGTTTTTCGGAAATGGTAGGAAAAGCAAAGAGATACGGATTTCAAAGGTCATTTTGAGTCTGAAAATCTAAATCCTTTATTACATGAAAGAGAAAAAAAAATAATTAAAACAAATCTTGACACCTGTGATCACATGCTCTTGGATTCTGAGATAATTTTGTCATCACTCAGTCCGCTTTTGCACAACCGCTTTCTCCCAATCCGTCGAGGAGACATCTGAGTCACGTGATAAAAACGAAAATATTAGTATCCTCAATACTACACCTAATACTTGCCACCTTATTTCTGATCTTACTTGTGGCCCTATTTCTGTTTCTTTTGAGATAGGGTCAGAAAAATTACCTTTTATTAATACTGTATAGATTTCTGCTGAATGAAATAAAATCGATATTGCTTGGAATATTTGCAAACGCAATTGAATAAAATCTTAAAAGAATCAAGTAAAAGAATCCAGCTGTATCACATACTGTATATTCATATTTGATTGTAGATTTAAATTGAAACATCCCAATCCTCCTACTTTTCGTGATATTACTAGAAAACACAAAAACTTTATCTCTTCAATATTTCAATTCTTTGAACGAGAATTTTCTTCAGGAAATTTACAAATGAGAAAAAATAACATCTTTCTTCCATTTCTAACAGAAATGAATTACAACAATCAAGAAAAAATGAAAATTTGTAACGTTGTTGTATAATTTTTCTTGATTATTATAACTCATTTATATTAGAAATAGAAGAAAGATGTTATTTTTTTCTCATTTGTAAATTTCCTGAAGAAAATTCTCGTTCAAGAATTGAAATATTGAAGAGATAAAGTTTTGTGTTTTGATTGTAGATTTGTTTGTATCAGTATTGGATGCTTCTTCTGTTAAAATAATCTGACTCTGCCCAAACTGCCTCTGCTAGAGAAATGAATTCTGACAAGCATTTGTAAGGAAACAATGCTAATCTCATTCAAATAATTGAAAATATGAGAAAACTGTGATTCCCCGTATGAACAATAATTCTTCTTTAGAATATTGGTAAAATGGCGTGAATGCACACCTTAACCGTTCATGTTCAGTCGCCGTCATTTCCTATTTATTACGATAACTTTATTTAAGAAGCTTCGCAGAACCTTGCTTAGTGAAAATGGATATTGAAATAATTCTACATTTGAAATGAAATTTTATAATTGGTTTGAAGACTTAAGATTTCTTTGGATGATAGAATTACTAGTTGCAACCAGTGAAATATTCACGAAAGTAAAACAAATTCCACCTTTTTGAAATACCGTCAAATTTTTCAAAAATACAAGCTAGAAAAAGATGTTCTAAGCTCATTTTTTATAAGGAGATTTGTTTATACTTAAGTATCCTGTTTTTACTTGTTTTTGAATTACAATTTTTGGATTGACTTAAAATAATTAAAGATAATTTTGTTTTGTATACAAGTTTAAGTAAGTATTTAACAACGCACCAACATTAAATCAACTAATTTTTCTTTTCAAAAAGACATTAGTGTATTTGGAATTATTTTTCTTTCTTTTTTTTCGCCTTGCATTGGATTTGAAACGACCTCCGTAATCGCAGTCAGGAACGATATCCACTGGATTACTCCACTTAATACAATATTCTCTGTCCGACTCTCTCCACTTTGATTGATGACAAACATCCGTTTTTGCCTGTATTATACAGCTCCATTAGCAACAATCACACCACGCCAACAGTTGAGTCTGTTGCATGCGCAACAAGCACATGTATAATACAGCTCTACAACAATCACAGCCAATTCCCAACAATCACATTTTTAATAATCAGGAAATTAAAGCACACATTGATTACAAACGTACCTAGAAACATAGAAACATCCGAACGGACAATTTTTGCCTATTAATAGGATGATTTTCATAACTTTTCTCCTGTAAAACATGAGGTTTTAAGTACAAACTCGATTATTAAATTTATTACTTTAGATACGCTTTAAACTTTTTCACCATCATCTTTGCCATATCTATCTCAAAGTTCATTAGTTTGGTAACATTACTTTTCCATCTGTTGCAGTATAACTATTAAGCAGTCGGTATGCTCTCAAGTTATGGACTGTATGCGCATTTTTGACAGGACAATGTACATCTTCCATCGGCTTCCATGTACAACTTCCATTCCATTAGGTGGAGTTAACAGCATCAACTTAAGGACAGGAATTTGGGACTTTTACGTTTGATGAATATTTCATGTGGTATAAAAGGATGATGTCGTAGACTATCATATCACTCTATAGTGGCGTTTCTGGGTGAATTAAATTCCCATAATAACTTGTATGTTTATTAGATTTGCTTTCCCTATTCCTGTTCGTCGTCGGAGCGGAATGTTCTCCATTTCCATTTCCCTTGGATATGCCTCTTTTGAGTTGTGCGTTTTTAATGCATTATCGTCCACCGAATACAAAGGGAAATCCATGGACCGAAGAGCGTTTACGGAACTAAACCGTAAATAGCGAACCTTATGTCGTTGTCGTCGAGTTTAGCCTTGACTGCTAGGGGTCACCTGCTACGTTCCCTATTCTCGTTCCGCTAAACCGTTCCGCGAAAATTGGTTGTTGTTGGCGACGCCTATCTCGGTCCGCGGCTGAGCCGAGAACAAGGCGAGGCTGATTTACGGCCAGACGACATCGGGACGGCTGACCTGTGCGGGGAGAAGAGGCTGTTGCCACCGCACCCTTTATTACGAAGGAGGGCGTTCCGAAGGAGACGAATGGAGGACGAAACGCCATTGCACCCTACAAGGTTCATAGTAAGCGTCAGAAGAGTACGACAATCAAAGTGGCAACCATTTGGTTGTCACATTTCTTAATCGAAAGAATTTAAATATCGAAAATGGACAGAAACGGCTAAAGATAGATAATACCAAAAGTAATCAAAGTAAAATTGACTTGGATAAGATAATAGTCGAATGTAGAAGTTCTTCTTTCCTTTCTAGAGAAGGATAAATCAATTAGCAAAGAGAGCAAAATATCAAAATTGAAAATAAAAAAACCAAACTCCCCCTTACACGATCAAAAAGGGGGGGGGGGGGGGCGTTTGCCCAACCTGTAATTTAATTCATGTAATTTCTTTCTCACAAAAGGACTAACAGGTATACTATAAAAAATAAAAAATTTTATTACAACTTATTATTTTAGTTGAATTAAGATACTTTATATAATTCCATACTATAAAGCAAAATTTTTACTAACTTTTTTTACGATGCCTAAACATTTTGCCCCTTCTTGGTAAAAATTTATCTGGACACCCATGGAAACAGCGCTTGCTGCCATCTGGCGGAGAATGACCACGTAAAGAAATGTAAGTAGTTTAATTAGTACGAAATCGGAAGAAATTCAGAATTCTTTAGGCAGTAAATGCTTTATAAACCAATGCCAGGCTTTACATACACGGAAAGCTTCAGTTTAATGTTAGAATTTTTTACGGCTTTTCTAGTGGTTTCCTGAGATGGATCTTTTCAATAATAAAAGTTAGAATTTAATAAGAAACAAAAGAAAGACATGGAATGTTTAGCTCAAGTTCAGGTGAAATGGAAGCATTCACGGAAGCCATAAGCTCCAAGAGGAGCAACAGGACATAAGAAGATGAGGATGAGAAAACATTTTCAGCTTTAAGTAAGAATTAAATCATATTTTATTTAAAGATGTAAAAATTTTAAGCAATTAAGAGATAATATACGTTATTACAAATCACTAGAAAGTATAAAAATTCCTATTAAATTGTTAATGTGATTAAAGAAAAAAAAATCTTTTTAATTAAATCGCTGTTGTTCAGTTGTTAACTGAAAAATCTTGGTTTATAATTAAAAATATTCGTAATTAACTTGAATAATATAAGGTTGATTAAATAGAATGAGGAATTCCATATTAAGAAATAATGTTCTTAATTATGCAAATCCAAGGATATCGAGTTCGGAACAAAAAGTAAAAATACCAGTTTTGAAATGTTAATTCAGCTGAGTTTTCAGTCAGAGATTTTTAATCACGGATTTGTCGGGGTTTTTATAATGTTTTCCTGAAATGGACCGGAACAAAAAGAAAAGCTCCAAATACAGTCAAACTTGGATAATTCGAAGTTGTTTAATTCGAAATTCTGGATAATTCGAATTTTTTACTTGGTCCCTAGAATTCTGCATTAAAATATGTTAAAAAATCATGGATAATTCGAATTTTATTTTGGATAATTCGAATTTTTCGTACGATTGTCCTTGAAATATTACGGTAAATATTGTTCCTGAGACATTTCTCAGCTAAGGTGCATTATTTATTTTTAACGATTTTTCTAAGGAAAACAAAAGCGAGGGTTGGAATGTCACTATATGGGGATTTCCGACGATTTTTCTGTCCACCCTCTATTGTTACCCTCTCTTATAAGTCTTATTATAGAAGAAGTTTTATTTAATGAAAAGAAGTTTTATTTAATGAAAAAAAAAAAAATTGCAGTATTCTTAGATAAAGTTTGTGTGTGTCTTTGATCGTGGAGTTAATCTTTTTTATTTATCTCTTCTGTTTGAGAGAATATATGTAATTCGAATTTTTTGATATTTCGAACTTTTTCTCTGGTCCCTTCAAGTTCGAATTATCCAAGTTTGACTGTAGTTTGTCAGTTTTTATGTTGTTCATTTTTTTAGGGAAGAAATTCAATGAACTGATTGCAATGACTGACTTGCAATAAATAATAAGTTTTATTAATATATTTATTTGAAGCCATTCAGGCATAGCCTTGCGATCTAGGCCACGCTGCTATGAGGTTATACTTCTCAACCTGGGTTCGAATCCCTGTATACGGGACTTGCATGTTTCGTTCTTCTGTATTTGTTTCTCTTCTTCAATGGAGAGTTCTGTCTGCCTTCTAGCGGTGCCCCCGGGCAGATATGATACCCAATATAGCATAAGCCAACAACAATAATTCGTACTTACTTGCAAAAAAAAAAAAAAAAGTAAATTTTTTACGCATACTGAAATACCTTACTTGCAAGAATAAAGCCATACACCTGATTAAACAAAAGCACATTTATACAAAATTAAATTACAACTAGTTTCTCCACCGAGAGGTGGTGTTCTCAAGCAATTGAATTCAACAGTGAGGTAAGATTATATAATATTAAGTGGAGTTATGGCTTCTGGATCCGGCATGACATCTGGTGACAGCTTGGAGAACGTCGCGGACTATATTTGTGACTATATTTCATTAATGATGCTGGTTAATAAAAAAAAACTTCAATTGTTCAACAAATATAGTAACAGATGACGAAACAACTTAACGTGTAACAAATATACGATAAACAATTACTTGTCGTTTTAATGTCGTTATAATTCGTTGTAAAAATTCAGTTCTTCAGTTTCAAATCAGCGGTAGTAAACTAATGTGTTTCTTAAAAATATAAGCAGTTGGAAATCACACGTATTTTATTGAACAAATGATGAGAACTTATAGAATCCAAACATTAATAACTGAGTAATTTCTTAAAATAAAAATATCGTTTTCTTAAAAGAAGAGAAAAGTCCTGAAATTTAACCCTTGAATAAAATTTGGGATTGGTCCAGTAATTTAGTATTGCTGATGAAAATCTCCCACGAAGTCCGTTTGTTTGAACAGACAGAAGGACAAAATTATAAAGAAAAAGAAAAACAGCACCTGAATAAGAAATTAAGAAGAGATTGCCTTTCTGATTTAGATTATGGGGAGGAGTTGGGAACGGCCGTTTCGTCCTTCAACGGACTCATCAGCCCAACCCAGCCTCAACCCTAACCAAATCAGAAAGGCAAGCTCTTCTTGGTGAAAACCTCTGTCAGCCTGGCAGTGGTCCCACTCAGTGAGTGTTTTTTTTTTGTTTTTTTTTTTTGGGGGGGGGGGCATGGATTTCTGATTTTGCTTTGCTGTAAAAAAATTTATCCAATCGTGTTTTTTTGTTAATATACTGAAAAAACAAAAGAATCCTAGTCCATTAAATATTTTGAAGGAATCTGAGTTTGGGAGAATTAAAAGGGTTAAAAGCCTTAAACGCTGCCGTAATTGTGGATTAAAAAGAAAAAAGAAAAAGAAAAAGCTTTTATTAGACTGAAGCGACATTTTTCGGGAAACTGAAACAAAGGCTTTGTCTTTCAAGTTGCTTAAAAAAAAAAAAGAAAACAGGAATACAAATAGACACATAAACTGACAGATCGTCGATATAAAGTATTAAATTATGGAAGCAAATCTATAGATATTAATAAAACTTAAAGAAAAGGTAATGTTCATTGTACAGGAATAATAATTTTTTACCTATGTATTGCAGAGAAGATATATTCTTTATTCTAAAATTTGTTAAATGTTTAATGTAGGCCTATTTAGTTTTCAATATATATATATATATATATATATATATGTATATTTTTTTTTTTGCTTTTTTTTTTAAATGGTTGTAATTTATTCCTAAATTACGGATAAAAAGTAAAATAGTTTATGTAGATCTATTATTCATGTTTCAATGTGCAAATATTGATATATAAATTATTAACAACCATCATTGCACAATATAAATGTTAAAAACATTTATAAAACATTTGTTATAAAACATTTAAAAACTTACAGTAGACGTTTAAAGTTATAACCAAGACATCTCTATCAGCAGTATCATATTTTTTGACATTTGTGATTATAATTCATTAATGATGCTCGTTAATAAACAAAAACTTCAATTGTTCAACAAATATAGCAACAGATGACGAAACAACTTAACCTGTAACAAATATGTGATAACCAATTACTTTGTCGTTTTAATGACCGATGCTCCTTTGTTTTATTGAAAATGAAGTCTCACGATTACGAGCTTCAAACGTCTACTGTAAGTTTTTGAATGTTTTATAATTTAAAATCTTTTTAACATTTATATTGTGCAATGATGATTGTTAATAATTTGTATGGATTTCTTACATAGTAGGAACGAATTATGGTTTTTTTTGTTAAACCAAAATGGTTCCCGCATGCTCTACTATTTTATTTAGATATCAGAAATAGCGAAGTCTTCAGAAATTACAAACTGAAGTATATTAAATATTCTTATAAATAATATCGATCGTGAAGTGTTAAATCCAAATCTTAATCTATTCTTCTTTCAATAACAATTCGTTCCTTATAATCTCTAGTTCTCTGCCTTCTTTCATTTTCATGTAATTTGGAAGGTCATTAGATGGTCCTCGCAATAACCTTACGAAGGTTCCAATATCATTCCCTAACAATGAGAATAAATGAAGACATTCCAGACATTCAATAGAGGTTCTTCAATGAGTGGGGAAAGACAAATTAATCAAGGTACTAATTCAGAGTAAGGATTTATTGATACCTGAGCGTTATTGTCATTTTTATTGGCAGTGTTGGCAATATAAAGTAAGGCATTCTAAACCCTTATTAGCTCTTCTCAAGGATTTTGGGAGCAACATAATTAAGCTTAGGTCTACAATCCAATTTAAATAAGGTATACATTAAGGGTAAGAATGTAACGTATTTATTACGTGCTTTTTAATATAGTTATAACGTTATTGCTGGGCTCGGTGGTCCAGTACTACGTACTGCAGAAGCCGAGTTCAATCTCTGGCAGAGGTTAGGGATTATCTTAGTTTATTTCTCCTCCTGACGGGCCCTAAGGTTCACCCAGCCCTCTGTAAAATAGGAACCAAATTTCTTTCTGAGGGTAAAGGCAAAATACGGATATAGGAAGACTAAGATTCAGCAGTCCCTTTCCTACATCATTTGAATAAAAACAATTATTTAAAAAATATAAAATAATAACGTGCGCTAAAAAGTTTAAAATATAGGACGCCGACTCACTTTGACTAAAAAACATCATTAAAATAAAATAATAAAAAACTTTTTAACATAGATAAGTAAAAAGGTGAAATATCCACATCCGATAGATCGCGGTATCTAAGACTTCATAGATATTCAAGATGCCGAAAAAATATTACATTAACATTAAATTTAACAAACTAATAGATAACTTTCTCGAAAATCCTAAATAGAATTTAATTTTAAACACACTAAAGGTTGAGACCAGGTGTTTATTAGGTGACATCTCAAAACAACTGTTTCACGCTTAATTGGCGATTATCAGTGGAGAGTAGTCACCAGTAAACAACAAGGTCTCAATACGAAGATGAATAGAAATAACAATGAGAAGAAATATATCTATTCACCTCCATATCACCTTTCTGTATACTGTGGCTACTCTCACCTGATGATCGCCAGTATTTCGAGATATCGCCTACTAAACACCCGGTCTCAATCTTCAATGCATTTAAACATTTTAAGCCCTTTTGTTATGTCAGTGCGCATAGAAAATTCAATGAGGCTGGCGGAGTCCAGCACATGAATTTTCTTTATTTTATTTTTAATGTGTATTTCCTTGTTTTTAGTTTAGCGAGAATAGATGTTGCCACCGCAATATCTGGTAGCGTGTTCATTGATAGGTAGAGCAGGGAACCAATTGCTTTCCTATAAATTTCTTTATTCTCCATTGGCTCCATTTGTAGAGATAATTCTTCTTATTAGTATTTAATTTTCTTCAAAATTTTAACTTTTAGGTGGAATAAATATTTTTTTTTGAAATCTTTTAAATTTCATTGTAATTTACAAAAAAAAAATCATTACCTTTCTTTTAAAAAAAAACAAATGCTATTAATGAGATCCCATTATTATCTACATAACGTTGAGCCAGGCAGTGATTCGCTAGTTGAATTACGTAAATTACGTTTACTGGAATCATTTTTTTTTTTTTCAGTAATTGAATCTAAAAGAAAGATAATGTTTTATTTTAATTTTGTTATATAAAAAAAATAGAGATTTACTGTTTTTAGTGTCTACTGATAAATCAAATTTTAAATTCTTATCCGATGTTTTACTTGAGGATTCCGCTGCAGGTACATATTAGATCGGAAAAACGTCAAACAGTGAAAGCCTCCTGAGAAGCTGAAGTCCATGCAAAAAGAAAGTTATATCCGTTGGGGAAATCTTTGCAGTGAAAACATCCTCTGTTACCTAAGCTTTGCTATTTTTTTTTTCAGTTGTTTTTTTTTTTTTTTTTTTTTTTCAGTTTTTTTTTATGTTTGATAACGTATTTGTCTTAGTGCTCAGGATATTTTTATAAGACATATAGCACTCAAATCAGTAATAATCAATAAATAAATACAGTAGAGTCCCGATTATCCGAGTTAATGTGGACCAAGACTAACTCGGATAACCGAAAAACTCGGTTAAACCGAAAATTGTAAATAAAATACATCGTCTAGGTTTAAATGTATATTTTAACAAATACAAAAATTATACAGATACACCATATACAATTCAGATTGAAAGAGTTCGTTTACTTAAAAAAGTCCTTAATGGTTTTTTGTTTCACGTTACTTTGGCGTTTTTCTGCAGCAATGTTTCGGCATTTTTTTAAGGATAACCCAGGATTGTTGGTATCGAAACCATTCCCCGATTCAGGTAGGGGGTCATATGACTAGACGAACGAACATTAATTTGCGAAAAATAAAAAATCCTAGAAATATTTGATAGCTCGGTTAAAGCGGAAACTCGGATAATCGAGGCTCGGATAATCGGGGTTTTACTGTAAGTGGAAATGGATTTCCAGTGACTAAGGCAAGAACAACATTCAGTAATTGTTATTTGTTTCAAATGTTCTTAATTTTGGTCAAAAATTTAAATCAAATATAAATGTTTTACATTTAGCGACTAATTTAAGTATCGAAAATGATTTGCAAATTTGATTTATTCATATTTTTCACTGGGATATGACAAAAATATATATATTTATAGAGAGAGAGAGAGCGACACTACATAAAAGTTTGGAAAATAACTTCATCCCCAAACTATGTTACGAGAATTAGTCTCTCTTACCAACTTCTTTCCTTCGCTATATAGTTTAGGATAAATATATCTATTTTTTAAAAAAAATATTATTTACTATTTATTTTTAGTATTATTTTCCCTTCCATTGCCAGTCTAGACCACCATATTCTCAATTCCATATCTAAGAATACCCCCTTACGAATGAAAACTTAATTTTTATCTTACATTTTTTCTTCCATTTATACTTAATATGATAATAAAGTTACTGTTTTTTTAAAAATTAACAATTCATTCTCATACGAAACAATATTTTTGATTTATTACCATAAAATATTACTGGAAAGTAATTATATCCAATTTATATTTCATTAAAAATATCTTAGGGGATTTTAATAAGATTATTTACATAATGAAATATTTATAATTAGATAATAGCTACATATTTATAATTAGTTATTTATGTATAATTAGTATAATTAGATAGTAGATGGGTTTAATAAACAATATGGCCAAGAAAATTGTAAACAATAAAAATCTCTTAGAATCTCTCAAGGAAATTTTAATGAGTTAATTTGGAATTTATTCATTTATTGCAGTTATTGATTCTACACACATTAACAAAAAAAACGAAGCACCTAGAAGGAGTTGTCCGATGGAGACAAAAATTGGTGGAGAGGAAGATTATGTACAGAATAGAAAATGATTAAAATTTCAGACAAATTGAATGATTTATTTCAGAGTTACAGAGTTACAAAGCTCAATAAGGAGTTGATCCACCTCTACCCTGAATGCAAGCTGCCACACGACGTGGCATAGAGTGATAAAGCTCCGTGATGGTCTCCTGCGGTATTTCTTGCCAAATTTGCTCCAATCGTCGGGCTAGGTCATCCACATTCCCTGGTAGATGCAGTCGCCTTCCCATCATATCCCAGACATGCTCGATTGGAGAGAGATCGGGGGATCTGGCTGGCCAAGGAAGTGTTTCACAAGCTGCAAGACAGGTCATAACGACACGTGCAGTATGTGGTCTGGCATTATTTTGCTGGAAAAAAAGGCCAGGGTACTGCAAAAGGAAGGGTAGCAAAACAGGTCTCAGAATGTCGTCGACGTACCGCTGTGCTGTAAGTGTGCCGCTAATGACGACCAAGGGGTCCGGCTATCGAGGGAAACGGCACCCCAGACCATAACTCCTGGTTGAGGGCCTGTGTGGCGTGCAATAGTGAAAGCAGGATCGGCACGCTGCCCTGGGCGTCTCAGACACGTCTGCGACGATCGTCAGGACTCAGTTGGAAGCGGGATTCGTCGCTAAACACTATACGTCCAGTCAGCATCATTCCAACCGGATCGAGCCAAACGCCACTGTAATCTGGCCCGACGGTGTGCAGACGTGAGTGGCAGGTGGCGTAGCGGTCGGTACGAGCATAGATGTCGCTCTCTCAGCCGTCTGTGAATGGTCATGGTGGGCACTCGTGTGCGGGTCGCACGTCTGATGGTTGATAACGCCGTGACAGCTGATCTGACAATCACTCTATCCTCCCGCTCTGCTGTGGCCCTAAGTCGACCGCTACCTTCATGACGCTGAAATCTGCCATTGTCCACCCATTCCTACCATCATCTTCTAATCGCCGCATCACTTCGACCCATATGACGAGCGATTCTCCGATTTGCTCAACCTGCCTCTTTCAATCCAATGATACGACCTTTTTCAAACTCTGACAGTTGCACGTAATGATCTCGAATCCTGCGGCGAGGCATTTTTTCAGTCGTTGAAAGGTATCCTAACTTGCAAGGCAACAGAAATTTTGACCATCAGATTGAGAATCGCTTCTTATATACATCTGCTGAGTGCGCAGTTCCGATGCGCTATACCTCTCGCTATTCATTCATTGGACACCAAAGTTTAATCATTTGCAAGGGCGGTCCCAATGTCTTTGCGTACGAAATTTCATTACAATCGGACAAATCCTTCTAGGTGCGTCGTTTTTTTTGGTAATGAGTGTAATTAAGAGAGCTTCAGCGAAGAGTTAATGATATTATTAATTTAGAATCTAATGAGAAAAGGATCGTGGCTGGACAATTCGATATGTTTTTCAATAAAGGTTACAGATTCATTTGTGATTATTCTTAATGCTTTTGTAGATCTTGATATCGAAAATGTTATGGAAAAAATATTTAAAATAGGAAATATCAATTTTTAGCGATCCACTTGGGAGCTGTTGTGATGGCGATCAAAATTCTTAGCTATTGCGCTTATCTTGTCTGTCCATCCTTGTCTGTGCACCCCTAACAACTCCCGAACAAAAGATTGGATCGGCAAACGGACTTCACCATCGTGTTCAGAGGCTCAGAAACAGGATATTTTCAGGGGATCTAAAAAAAAAAAAATCGCAAGAAAAAAGATCGTCGGAAAACATATCGTTGAAAAAACATCGCGTAAACGTACATTTATTTATATGATTGAAATTTTAGATTTTTATTTTTGGAGGAAAATATGAGTTGCGATCTTGGCTCACTTCCTGTACATATTTTGTGTAAATATATATATATATGTTTAAAGATGGCTTCTCATTATGAAGTGGAAACCAAAGTCGTGTCACGTTTTAAGATATCTTTTAATTTTTAATTTTTTTTTTTTTTTTTTTTTAAGAAAAAGCTTAATCAGGTGTGCACACTTCAACGTATGTTCAGCCCACGTAAAATGTTTGTTAGATGTTAGATATTTGTAGATGTTTTGATACAGTTTTGTTTACTTTGTTTTCTATATCAATCCTTTTACGGGTAATATTATATGAAATGACAACAGCGGAATTAAGGTTAATTTATTTTTTTTCGAAGCAAACGTTAGAAAATTCGTTAACACATACTAGGAATGAAACTGTTGGAAAAGTCCGAGTCAGACGTAAACGAAAGTATGTTTTTTTTTTTTCTGGTGTTTTTTCAAACGATACATCATGGAAACTATGATACCTCACTTGACCTAACCTACAGTTCACCGCACGGAAAACGTTTTTTTGTTTTTTTTTAACGTTTTATTTATAAACGAAAAATCGTTTCCGCCAGGTGGTTTTTTTTTTTTTTTTTGCCCCTTGATAGCGACGCTACAACCTTTTACCTTGAAACTGTGCACATCCGCCGCCAGCGAAAGAGTTCCAAGAAAATCTCTAATTTGCATAAAAAGTACAAAAAAAAGTCCATCAATTTCATTTCCATCAATTTCATTTCAGTATTTATTTACGAATCGTTTCGTTCAAAAAACAAAATAATAAAAGAAAATTAACGCTAATTCCACAGGTGAGATTTCATATAAAACTATCCTTTTACATTAATTATACTCTTTTGTATCGTTAATTTAACTTGTAATTTTATCAGTGTCATCTTCCTTTACATTTTAAAATTGTCTTAAATGTTCTTATCGGACATCTTTCAAAAATGATAACAACATTATAATTAAATTTTGTTATTAACATTATAATCTATTCTAATAACATTTTCTTTTCTTATTACAATATTCCATCCAATACAATTTTGGATCTTCCTCAGGTTAAACTTACAGTGTAATTGTTTACTTCCATTCCTTTGTCTCGGTTAATGCATGGGACTAAAACTTCAACTAGAAATCTGATTTTATCAACTCTTATTATGTATAGAATTTTAACTAATGGGTCCGAATTATGATTCTGTTGAATACAATGTTCAGCCCATTCAGAGAGTTTTCTTTACCGCTTTTGAATGGTTGATGTGTTCTTTTATCTGTTCTTTTTAACTTTTTTTAAATAAATGATCCACAACAAAAATATATTCTCACGACACATCAACTTTCTGTTTTCTGTTATATATTGTTCATATTCTATATTGTTATTAATGCCAACGTTTAATATGAAGGTTGAAGGAATGGATTGAATAAAATCTGTTCTCGATTAACCTTAGGAAAGTCCAACATTGTATTGGGTGAAATATTGTAAAAAGAAAAGAAAATGTTATTAGAATAGATTGTAATATCTTAAATATTGTCTGAATATTTTTAACTTTCTATTAGTTCTTTGTTCAGTAAAGCCGAATGTGTAGTGTTATTAGTGCAAATGTTTGAGGGGAAGTGTAATTCGCGAAGTAAGCCTGAGAGACTCTGTTTAAAGAAAAAATATTTTAAAGGAGTAATTTCAGTAAATTTAAAAAAAAAAAATCTGAAATTTCTATTCAATTGATTTGAGATTTCAGGTAATTTACAAACTTTTGAGCAAAAAAAAACCCTAAAATTTCAAAAATTTAAGTAAATGTATGTTATGCGATGTTTTGACTCGCGATGTTTTTTTCCTTGCGATATTTTTCCGGATACCATTTTCAGGGCCAAGGCCCCCCCCCCCCCCCTCCTCCCAAGTTCGAAATATTTGGCATTGTTTTCATTGGATTTCCGCTATTAGCTGAATTGTTAGAAATGCAACCATCTTATTTCAATTGTCAGCTATAGATTGATAGGTTCGGACTCATGTGTTGGAGGTTGTCGCTTCGAATATATCTATTGTTTTTTTTCTCGATGTCAGCGGGTTTGTTTGGTTTTTTTTCTCATTTTTCTTACTTTTATTTATTTTTCCTTACGTTAATGTATTTCTTTTTTATTATTATTATTTTAATTTTTTTATTATGATTATTGTGGGTCGCCCTTAAATTTATGCTTTAGCACAAAATTATTTACGCTTGTTTTGATAAAGATTTCTCTAAATATTTTTTTTTATTAAAACCAAATTTTAAATTATAAAAGAAAAAAGTCTTAAATTTATTAGAAACATTACGTTGTTAATTTCGTTATTCTGTATTAAAATGAATAGATTACGTTATTCAATACAACAACAACAAAAAAACTAATTGTCGATCGCTTGCAGTGATGGAGCTCATACTTTTAGTTTTTATTTATATTTTTTCCCCTTTCACTGCACGTGCAATGATTTTTTTTAACAAAGAGCAGAGCTGAGATAGTAAATCACTGGTTTTTTTGATCCGATTACGTTCCCTACCCTTTGTTTGTGTGTGTGTGTGTGTTTTTATGTGTGTTTTTTTAATGCATTGTTCTTTCATTAATGTTGGGGTAACCCCACCATCACCATCTTTTTCTGTTGGTTGCAGATCCCACAGTAAGGGTTAATATTCGAAGCCTAATTGTTATTGTCATTAGAACCGCTAATTCGATTACTCTTTTTTTCAACTGTTCTGATCCTATTGTGCGAAATAAATATGTCAATAAAAGAACCTGCTGATTTAGACACGCTTTGTTTTGGTGTCACGTTCTCCCAGAAATTGATTTTCTTTTTTATTCTCTAATGCAAAGCAATGAACTGCAATTTATGATTATTTTTTAAGAGATATTCTTCCTATAGATAACACACACAAAGAAAGAAATATGAATAGCACTGAATAGAAATCAATAAATTTCCTGTGCCTTATTTCTAAATAAGAGATTACCCTTGTTCATTTGGCTGGAAAATTATTTACTGTGAAATGCATTCGTTATTTTGGAATAAATATTCGTTATATTTTTTTGATTCAAAAGAATAATAATTTTTCAATCAAAATAAGACAGTTGTATAAATACTTATTTTATTTACGGAAGAGTAACATTTTGGTCCCAACACAAAAGAACGACACAGTAACTTAAAAAAGATATATTATTATATCGTTTATTATAGCCTACATATATTTCATAAGCAAAGATATTTTAGACGTAATTTTAGTGGTTTTCTTTAAGTTATTCGATGAAACAAGTTAATTAATTTGTAAATTCATTCATTTTTTTTTTACGTCTACTTTTGCTTTATATCTTAACTATAAAAGCATTAATGATTTGAAAACTTGTACACTACCTCGAAGCTTCCCTTGCATACCCGTAATATTTATGATAATTGTAAATATTACGGATAAATGTTTGTAAACTTTCCCAGTGACTTGTAATGTTTACGATAATTTGTAGAATACAAGATATAATATATCTTACAAATCTACAATTTGTAGATACATACAAGAATAGTATCTCTGCAATGAGTATATGTTCAACCATTGTTGATGGAGATGGCCTTGTGTCTCGCTGGGGATATTGACAATTTATAAGATGCTATTTGCATTATCGGGTAGAAAATGCTAAAGAATTTGATCGTTTATATGTTTTGAGAAATCTCTCTTTGTGATTAACTTTGTATAGTTGATCACACTTACATCTTATCTCAACGTACATGAAACGTTGGCTTGTCTTTGTCAAGAATCTTAGTGAAATTTGATCGGCATTTGTCACGATATCTCTTTCTCTCTCAACACTCGTCTACCGACACTTCCTGTGTTTGTTGACAGTGTGTGTTGTCTCACCAGAAGGGAACGAAGGAGATACATCCTTTAAATTCCCTGTGCTTTCCAGGAGGAATTAGCGGATCTATAGAAGAACAGAGAATAAAACATGATTCTACAAATGCCCTTGTTTGGATAAAACCAAGGAATACCAATGGCAGACGAGACTTCTTTAATCTCAGTTCAATGGCAATCTATGACTTTCCATCTAGTGCAACGGCCTCAAACTCATTTCATTTCAAGGGCCATAAAGAGGTGTTTTAATCATATCTGACTGCACATAGTAAAATTAGCGAATCACACAAATCTGAAATAACAGAATGATAATAACCAAATGGTAAAACACTGGACTGGAGAAGCCGGATTCAATCTCCGATCCACCCTGGATTTTTTTCCGCGCTGAATTCTCTTCCAGACGGGTCCTAGGGTCCACCCAGCCCTCTGTGAAATGCCAGCTTTCTTTCCCGAGGGTTAAAGGTGGGAGGGCTGATCACTCAATTTAGTCCAATAGTCAGGAAACTCCGGCAATCTTACATCTCTCTACTCTGAAGCCATACATAATCCTACAGTGAGATATTTTAACTCAACTTTTAATAACAACTATATCTTCTTTTTTTTAAATTATAACAAATTCACTAAACTTTACTACACTTTCCTTCAATCGTAATAACTTATTAATTCATAACAATATTATTAAATTCAATTGTTGTTATTTCGTTTTTGTTTGTTTTTTTATTCATAACATTTGTCATTTCCTATCAAGTTTAATCAGTGTGGATCATTTAAGGATCATTTAAGAGAATTAAACTATTAAAATAGAACTAAATGATTAGAAAACATCAGAAATAAATTATTTTCCGATTTATTCGCCAAACATTGATTACAAAAAAATACGACGGATAGTGACAATAAGACTTCTAAATTAACTTCTAATTTGAGGCACCACTGCGCTTCCGATGTAGACTTCTAATTTACTGCGCACCTCTTTTAAACTTGTTTGTTACTTTTCAGTTAAGAATACACTTTTAGGTTTATATTATCCTTAAATAAGGAAACATCAATTTTTTACAAAACAGTTGTATGTGTAACAACTTTATTATTAAAAAAGAAATTCGTGAACAATAATTATACTTATTATTGTAAATACTATTAATGTAAGGCTTTAAATAAAAATAAAAAAATTAGCTTTAATATTACGGAAAAATCGATCACAATCCATTCGGTCTCGGTATTTTTTTTTTTTTCGTTAAAGAATTTAAAAACTGAAACTTCAGTGAGATAATAAGATTGGATTACCTTATTGATTATTGATTTACTAATTGATTGTGTTATTAATTATCCTTTATTGTTTGTTTTTTTTAATTATTGTAATAAATTAATAAAGTCGATACTTTCGATTTTTTTAAATTTTATTTTATTTTATTTTATTTATTTTATTTTAAATATTTATTTACAAGTTTTATTTTGAAGCGGTTAAATAAAAAGCAACTGTAATTCTAAGATTCACATTTTAATTTTAGATTTTATGAATTTTTATAAATTATTACGTAATATTTATATAATAAAAATATTTTACGGTAGTTTTTATTAATTGGTAACGTCAATTCAATAGCAAATATTAATCCATTAATAGTCTAATATATTTTTTTCTATTTTTATTTGCAACCCAATTAATTAATTAATAACGTAATATATAAGGCAATAAAAAGTTATTAATATTGTTAAGGAAGATGTCGTTTACCCCATAAAAATGTTTATGTTTTCTGAAAATTAAAACTGGAATTGTGGCGGGGGTGGGTGTATAAATAGATCTTATAAATTTACATTTTTCTAATATCATTAGAAAATTAATTTTAATACAATTTTGTACATTTAAAAGATGCTTATTTAGGATAGCGTCTGATGTAGCGTGCTTTGTGAGTTTCACTTTCCATGTTTTCCAATTGAGTGAAACCTGGAATTGTTTAAACCTTTGTTTAAACCGGAAACCTTTACGAAATATCAGTTTGATTTTAATTTCAAACTCACTATGATTTTGGTTTAAAATATCTTTGTAATTGTTTAAAAGATCGAAGTCAGTTATTGTTGCTTTCTGTGAATAAAATAACAAAGTAAACAAACGTGAAATATCATGGACTTCGGTCGTTATTAGATAAGATTATTCATTTCTTAACCATTTCTGTTTTTCCAAATGTGTCTCAATGTTTCACTTTGATCAAATAAATAAGCGATTTCATTGTTTAGGACTTATGTTGGATTTGCTACCCCTCAAAAGGCATACTTTCAGACTGTTGTTATTGTTGTTTTTTTATTTGTTTATTTTAAGTCCTGAGACTGGTTAACACTCGATGAAATTTGCGAGAATTCCCATAGAATCGTTTGAGGAAAGATACTGCGGTGGGTTCCCTTCGCCTTCCTCAGTAAGTCGTTATGGAATGGCTTCAGACCAAAGAGAAAGTGAAGAAGAGGCTGACAAATACAAGAAAGGAAATTAAAACAATCATGCCGCTACCGGGAATCGAACCCAGGTTCCGACTCATCGGCCTCGTGAGATGCCGCCACCTAATGTACGAATACACGCCGGAACAGAATTATAGAGTTATGATGCTAATTTTTATTTTATTCTTAAATTTACATCTTATTTCCAAAGCCCAATCAGTTTCGGTATTGTGAGACTAAATATAGAGAAAAGTGAACTGTTGGTTTCAATTCTGACTTTGTGTTTTCATTCACTAAAGGTAATTTAACACTTTTGAGTTTAAAATTTGCTAGTAACTTAAGTTTTTACGTGTGTTGAGAATGATGGATAAAAACAAACATTAAAAACACAAGAGCATCCACAGCTTTCGCCTCAATGTGACGAAAGTACTGAACGTTCTAGTGTATTTAATGTTTGTTTTATGCTTGTATGCAGGCTGTATTTTTGCCCTTTCAATTCTGGGTCATTCCACATCAGATCACCCGATGAGTTCACCACACCATCACAGATTTTTATGAAAATTTATTTGCATGTAAAGGATCATAAGATAACACATTCTACAAAATATGGGATTTTTTTGGTTAAATATTTGCCGAGATATGAATTTTTGAAGTTTTTTTTTTTTTCGTGCCACGCCCCCTTTTTGACGTATTTTCTTGAATATCTCATCTCCTAATCAATCAAATGGAACCCAATTTGGTTTCCCCAAGAATTTTTTTATTCTGAATCCAAAAATTTCAACGAAATTAGTCTAGGACTAATAGTTTTGTAGTAATCGAAAGCATGTAAGCATTTAGGAAAAAATTTAAATGGCCATGTGGGACAACATTAAAAACTTTAAATTTTTACCCAAGACTAAAAAAAGGTCTAAAGTAACTGATAAAAAAAAATGAAGAGGGTGTTTTGCTCCTGAGCTTGGAAAAAAAATCGCAAACTTGGTATTCTTTTTGATTCGCGACAATTATCATTCGCAACAATTATTACTTTGTCACTGCATATTTATTTAGTAAATACAAGTTACCCTTGCTTTAGTTACAGCTCTGTAAGCAGTAATTCTCACTTATAGCCAAGTAAAACCCATATTTTCAAACTGATTCAAACTGAATATAGTTTGAAAATACAGCGATTCAAACAGAAAAAATCACCCGTTTCAATGGCCGATGCTAGGCGGCGTAAAAATCCAAAATATTATTGAAAAAAAATACAAGTCTTCATTTTATTTAATAAAAGTGTTTTACATAGGTGTTACTTATAATATTTTCAATAAAAATTAATTTTTTCTGACAATAAAAAATTAAAATACTAAACTACTGTTATTATACAGTGAGTTCTACAAATTTCAAAATTATTAACTAATAGTTATTCAGGACAAAATATCTAAAGCACCCATTTTTTTTTTTCTCACTTTCTTTTCAAAATAGTTTCCGTATTTTTGGTTTGGAATCTTACAATTGTACAATTTACTTTAGTGAAATTTTGGTGGGAAACTCAACCCCTAAAACCGAAAGTGAAAGTACCCGGCCTCAAACAGAAAATAAAAGTCATTCCCACCCTTTCAACACTTAATTTTACAATGAAAAACAAGATGCCTGATTAAAGGGTTATTTCGATTAAATAAATCATGTACTTTTTTACTCTTGTTAATCTTTTTTTCAGTCTCAATCAAGTATAACATTCAATTGTTTAAACTAAATTAATCAGCATTTTGATAACTATAAATTTGTTATTAAAAATAATTTATATCTATTAATATTAAAAAATCAGCTCTTTAATAATCGTGACCCTAAAACTCTTAGATCTGATATATAGGAATATGCTTATGCATCAATATATTGAAAACATTATTTAAAAGAATATTTTGATCTAGATGATACTAAATTAAAATAAGTATTGACTTTAAATAATTATATGTACACTTAGTTGAAATGATATAACTTTATTAGAAAAAATTAATTTTTATTGAAAATATTATAAGTAACACCTATGTAAAACACTTATATTAAATAAAACGAAGACGTATAATGAAGACTTGTATTTTTTTCAATAATATTTTGGATCTTTACGCCGCCTAGCATCGGCCATTGAAACGGGTGATTTTTCTGTTTGAATCGCTGTATTTTCAAACTATATTCAGTTTGAATCAGTTTGAAAATATGGGTTTTACTTGGCTGTAAGTGAGAATTACTGCTTACAGAGCTGTAACTAAAGCAAGGGTAACTTGTATTTACTAAATAAATATGCAGTGACAAAGTAATAATTGTTGCGAATGATAATTGTCGCGAATCAAAAAGAATACCAAGTTTGCGATTTTTTTTCCAAGCTCAGGAGCAAAACACCCTCTTCATTTTTTTTTATCAGTTACTTTAGACTTTTTTTAGTCTTGGGTAAAAATTTCAAGTTTTTAAATGTTGTCCCTTTAAATGTTGGCCATTTAAATTTTTTCCTAAATGCTTACATGCTTTCGATTACTACAAAACTATTAGTCCTAGACTAATTTCGTTGGAAGTTTTGGATTCAGCATAAAAAAATACTTGAGGAAACCAAATTTGGTTCCATTTGATTGATTACGAGATGAGATATTCAAAAAAATACGTCAAAAAAAGGCGTGGCACGAAAAAAAAAAAACTTCAAAAATTCATATCTCGGCAAATATTTAACCAAAAAAAATCCCATATTTTGCAGAATGTGTTATCTTATGACCCTTTACATGCAAATAAATTTTCATAAAAATCTGTGATGGTGTGGTGAACTCATCGGGTGATCTGATGTGGAATGACCCTTCTATGATTTATCTCGAATTGCAGTTCATTGATCTTTAAGCTAAGATAAAAATCTTAACCTAAATTCTTAGTTTTTATTCTAATTTAGTGTCTGCCTAAACAAATTTTATTTTAATTCATGAAGCCCAAGTAAAATATTTTAACGATAAAAATCTTTCTTCACAGTTTGGATAATTCTTTCAAACATAAAATAGATTGACAACAATGGGTGACATCCTACAACAGCTGTTACATGCTATTTGGCGATCATCAGCTAGGAGCAGCCACCAGTAAACAGCGAGGTCTGGCTATTGTTGTTTTTAGCCTCAGTACCGAGATCTCGCTGTTTACTGGTGACTGCTCCTAGCTGATGATCGACATCTAGGATGTCACTTAGTAAATACTTGGTCTCACCCATTGTTTTTTATTAATAATTCAAAGCGCAGATTGATTTTTCTACGCACTAAAAAATTCACTGAGGCCGGCGGATTGCTTGCACATGAATTGCTTTTGAGACGCCACTGCGATTCCGATAATAAAATTGAGTGAGTTCACTGAAAAAATATTCAGTCAAAGTGTTTAGTGTTCATGCATGAATTAAATTTTAATAACAACTTTTGTGATCTTCGGTGTCATATTTTGAAGCTAACATCACATCTAAGCTCAGAAGATTATTTTCAGATAATATTATGTACAAAGATGTTCCGTTAGTTTATCCTTTCCGTTAGTTAATTATGTACAAAGATTTTCCGATTTTTTTATTTTTTTTTTATTTATCTATTTTGAAAAGATTTTTAATAAGTGAAATGGTTCTTTAATTATTACCAAAATCCTGTATAGGAGCCGTAATTCACATCTACCCATTTAATAGAAATATTTTAGAGCAAATCTCTGTGAACCAAATGACAGATTGATATCGCTTCCTTCGCTGAGATGCTTCGATCGGTCGCGTGCCCGGCAGAGACCGAATCGCAACCGTCCTTCACTGCGTGCGTGCCCTTGAGCTGTTCGCATGCCAGCATTGCGTATCCCTCTGTCATACGTGTCTTGCTTGTGTGGTCACTAAATCATGTGTCAACAGGAACAACCAGGTGTTAAACTATTAACAAATAAACGCTGAGTTGCAATGATACTCAGTGCGACTTCCGGATAAAACTGTCTTGTTTTACGATCTTGCTAAGTGCTGCGAGATTTAAGTCCCTTTAAGAGTAGCTGTAGTCCCTTCCTATTTGGGTGAAATTTTTATTGCAGAAGCCTTAGATAATAAAATTCTTAAGAAATAAGAACGCTATTATTAAAATAAAATACCAATAGTGGATACATTGAAGCATTCAAAAATTAGATGATTCGTTTTTATTGGTAGGCAAGTGTTTGACGTCTTCGCGTTATTGAATATCAGTTTTTAGCCTACTTTGCTATGAAAGTGAGACTCACTAAATCATTTATTCGTGTAACACATAACTTTCGAATTGATCTTCTTGAAACTTGGCATGCATAGTTATGGACAAAAAAAGCGATTTCACTTTTGAATTTGACAATTTATTTGTGCGGGTCTATTTGAGAATATTCACATAGAAGTTTCGTTCAATCTACCAACGACATTACAACTTACATGATTCCCTTACGTCATCACTATCAAAACAGTTAATAAAAATTATCTACTGAACAAAAATAAAATATTACTTATTTTTAATCCCATTTATGAATTTCGGATTTCAAAAAAAAAAAAAAAAATTTATCTTTTTTTTTTGTCTGAAGAAAGCAAATGACGACAGTCAGAAAACAAATGACGAATCCGCTATTATTGCAACAGTTCTCCCATCTGGGAGACGGGAGATTTACACCTTCTGCCATTTACCATGTGGAAACAGTGGAGTCGTGCCGTCTGTTGCCCGAGTCTAGTCGGCGTCTAGCGTCTACTGGGCCATCGTTTATTTCCCGGTTGCACGCGTTGCTTTACCGACCGTACAGTTATTCATAGCAGACGAAACAGCAAAATGGCGCCTTTTGACTAAACAAAAGCAGAATCAATTATAGATTGAATTGATCACTTTTGTTAGGATTACGTATCTATGAACTATTTTTTTTTTTTTTTGGCAAATTTATCTGATCGTAGAATTTATAAATATATTAATTGTTAAAAGGCTATACGTTTCTTTATCCTTTTTCGAGATGCGATCATCAACTGAATGGAAGGTCGGAATGCCAATCCGACACTTGCCCGGTTCCCATTAGATACAGGGTTGGATGAACGTTACGCCCTATCTGGAAAAGAAAGAACCAGCACCTCCAGAAGATAAGCGCATTACTATTGAGCTACAAGGACCGCTATCTGTTAAAATGAAAATATTATTATCGTCTTCCTTCTGTTTTCTTTGCACTTAAAAGACGCATGTTTTTGGATTTTCACTATTTTTTTAAATAATGGCTCTTAAGTTAATAAACAATATAGCAATAATAATAAAAAAAAACAAAGTATTCTTCAAACTGACGTATTATTAGAGAGCTATTATTATTGTTTAATATTGTTATTTTATTGTTGATGTACTAATACGTTGAATAGCATGTGGTGCTGAATTCCAAAACCTTTTTTTTTATTTATAAAATGATGTAGTAGCTTACGTAAGCTTCTTAAGGGTGAATTTCACAGATTTAAATTTATTATGAAATTCCGGTGTCTTAATTTACCGGTGGTACGATACTCGAGAATTTACTGAATATCAGTATGATTCAGGATTTTTTTTATTCTCTCGAAAATGACACAAGAATTCTTTACGTTAAGCAAACAATTTAAAAATTTGAAGATACAAAGGTTCCATTTGATTCTTCAAAATTATCGTAAATTTAAAAAAAAAAAAAAAAAAAATGGACTTTCATCTGAGGAAAGTTAATTATGCAAATTTTCATAACAAGGAATTACAAAAAATATAAAGAATTAAAAGAAAGCTTTTCCAGATTTATATACGATGGTTACATTATCTTTGGAAAATATTTAGCTTTATTAGTTAGCTTAGCTGAAACAATGAAAGTGAAAGTCTGCACATTGCAGCTCTTCTATCTAGCGCCTTTATTATTAGATCTATTATTATTTATTATTTATTTTTTTCAAATAGTTGGAAGTTCGACTCACAACTTCCAGAGAAATTATCCTTTATTTCAACCTCAGATGTTTAAGGGAATCTTTACTATAAAACATTATTCATTTTATCAAGGATTCCTTCAATCTAGAATAGTTTATTATTTCATTTCTATAAGTTTCATTTATTACAAAACTCTTTTTCTCAACATTACACAGAGAAAATCGTTTAAAATTTCCGTTTCATACAAATCTTCAAATATTAAATTTATTAAATTATTTTTGGATGACGATTCATTTAAATTTTTTCACTACTTTTTCTTTTTTTGTTTGTCACCTTAATTTTAACTATGTTATGTTATGTTATGTAGTGAATGTGGGTGGCAGAGAAGCCAAGCACTGCGACCGGAGGTCTATTGTACTTTCCCACGGAAATGAGGACAGATGGAGAGAAAGACTGACAAAGTATGGTGGGAGAAGTGCAGGGGAAACGGGAGAACCCCGAGAAAACCTGCCCAGCGCGGATAGTCCACCATCACGAAACCCCACATGAGAACCAAACCCGGTACTCAGAGGTGAGAGGCCAATGTCATAGCGACAACGCCAACCGGCCTAATTTTAACTAAATCATTTGGGAAGGAAACAATTGGAGTTGATGACAATACGAAGCAGAAACCAATTGATTATGTTTCTTCTCATTTATTTAATTCATTTATTATTAAATTTATTTAATTAGCTCTCCGTTTATTTTTTATTAATTTTATTTTTCCAAGAAATAACCATTGAACGACTAATTATTATTCTTAGCAATAATTTTTTTTTTCAATGGATGACTGCCAATGATACTAAAAATCGCCCACATCAAGAAAACTGAGATATTTATTTATTTATTTATTTATTTATTTATTTATTTATTTATTTATTTACGTCAGAAAAATCCTGCTGAGATGTTTATGACTGTTAATAAACTATTAACTCAGAACCTCGTTTATTTCTCTACAGTTGAGGAAACATTTTGCTAAAACATCATTTAAGGAAGAATCAAATTTATTTTTGTTATTTTGCCTTTTGTATATTTTATAACGGAATCTAAATTTCTACTGTAGTCTTCGCTGTAGATCTACTGTAGATTAATTAATCTATTAATTGTAAACCATTGAATCGATTTGCGTAAAAACTTAGACAATTTGGAAAAGTCTTCAGTTCTTAATTTATTAGAATCCCATCTTCCTCCAAAGACTTGTGGAAAGACAATAAAAAAACTATCTTAATAATGTTTTTAAATATATTATGCTCTAAAAATTCTTCTTTTTTACGGTAATCTGAAATTTTAGGCAATTTGATATTGTCGGATTCCCTGGTCACAATTACTTCCTGCGGATTAATCTATTGTTTTTCCTTTTTTTCTACATATTCTTAAACACTGTTCTTGTTCTATTAGAAAACTAAATATGAAACTTTTTTCTTTGTTCTAATCTGTTCTAGGCTATTACACTTAGTAGACCTATTAATTAAAATACTTCAGAAGGTTTCAGATAAGTTTGTGTGTGTGTTTTGTTTTATTTTTTCCTTTCAGTGCTAGTGTAGAAATAAAAATAGTATTCCAAATTATTTTTTTTTTCTCCTTGGAATGTAATTTTTCAGTGATTTTTATCAGATTGCTGTTCAAAGACAGTGTCATCTGTCTGTGTGTATGTTTGTATTAGCAGAGAGAAAGAAGAGTCTACTTCCCCAATCTGGTTGTTTGTGATACTAAAACCACTGATTGGGCTGTGTTCACTCTGTGAGCTTCCACTGTTTTCTAAACTTCACTCAGTTGTTTCTCCCTCCTCGCAGTTTATGGTGGCTGTGTTTGCTCTGCAATGGTTGTAAAGAATAGAATTGTCTCAGCGTTCATCCCCAAATACAGTAGTCTTTTGTAATATGGACCTTCGCCTCTTTTTTATGTGTTTTCCTTTCTTTTTCTATTTATGAACCATCAAAAATTGCAGGAACACGTTAAAATCTCGAATTACAATGTTTGCTTTTTTATTTATTTTCTTTTTTTTTTTATTTATTTATTTACTTATATTTTTTTTATTATTACCGTATTTACTCGCATAATTTCCCCTTTTTTTCATCAATATTTTGACAAAAAAAGGGGTGGGTGGGGAAATTACGAGATGTTTTTCAATTTGAGGAAAAAAAAATATAGTGAAAGTGTAAGGAAAACCATGTTAAATATTGATTTTTAAAGCAAGAAATGTAATTAACAACAATTTTATTAACATGCAACATTTAAAATATAAGAAATCACATCTCAACATTTGTTTTTTCTTCAAAGTACAGTTAAGCAATAGGCATGCACGGAAGTATGTGTGCGACTGTGACGTAATTTCGTAACTCACGCAGCGCAGCCCGCCATCTTTATAGCTGCTCACCGCATGACGTCAGCATCAGCTGCCTACTAATAGAGAACTTAACTTTATTCGGGAACTTCACGTTTTCACAAAACACTCGAAATTGTTGTACTGATTCAGAAGGAGTCTGCTCTTGTACTGACCGGGGTGGGGGTGGAATCTTCCCCTAAAGTAGCGTGGGATAGAGAAATGCGAAAGTTACGTACATTGTCGCATCGTCGTGAGTTGACCGCCAGTCAAAGTCATGTTGCAAACGCGTTGAAGTAGAGGTGGGGAAATTATGCGATAAAAATAAAAATTGAATTTTGTAATCCACAAAATCTGGGGTGGGGAAAATACGCAATGGGGGAAATTATGCGCTTAAATACGGTATTTTTTTTTTTAAAATCGATAAAGTAATTTTTTAATTAAACTTTTTCTCAAAAAATAGAGGGCACAAAAGAAAATATAAAAAATATATAAATATAAATAAAAAAAGACCTCTTTACACTTTTGAAATCTCACACGCGGTCACCCCAAAATGCGCGATCATGTCCACCCCTGTTCTACACTATAAACATACTGTAGATCTCAGCCCGGGCCCCAGTGCTGAGGGACCAACTGACCCCCTCCCCCTTGTGGGGGCCCTAACCATGATCACATATTACTTAACGTAGGACCCACGAGTTGCGATCTGTAAATCTCACAATCCAAAGCATCGAGTTCTCTGCGGCTCTGCAGAAATATCCACGAGGTTCTAAGACACACTAACAAACCTGGCGCTTGTAGATGATTCAGTTCCTAGCATGAAGTCCTCAGTTGCGTGGTTGGTGGGTTTTATATTTAAATTGTTCAAAACCCCGTTCCGTAGCGGGTGATTGTTTTCTTCTTTATGTTGAGCAAATATTTGACTTAACAGGAAACGAGAAGGAACAAAAACAAGTTGCTTTGAAATAACAAAACCTCGTTGGTTATTGAGCGAGAATTGCATTTGTGTCTCGAACTCAATCAAAGACAGATTCAATCGTATTCAATTTCCTTCTTATTGCAGGTCGGGAAATTGATTTTCTTTCTCTCTCTCTCTCTCTATCTTTTTTTTTTTTTTTTTTGAGCCAATTTCTTTGGAATCTCATGGCAGAATTTTTCCTTGATTTCTGTTCTTAATGAGAAAAGTTCTACCATTTTTTTTTTACTCTTCCAGTGCGCTTCTCTTCCCCCGCCTTCAGAGTTTGACGGGTTACCTTTTATTGCGATCTGTCGAGACACAAAAACCACGGTACTTGGTACTTGTTGTCGTCTTGGTCTTTGTTCGCTTTGGCGCTCTCTCAACTCCCCTTCGACAACCTCTCGAGAAAGTAAATCTGCATTGTCATGGTGGCTGTTGTGATGGTCCTTCTTCGTTTTCGTACCCACTTCTAAGGATTCAAGTCCTTCACTGGATTACGACAACGCCTCCATTCCCCGCGTTGTGGAGAGAATTAAAGATAATCAGAGAGATTATCACTGTTGGGAATGCTCGTCGAAATAATGTGAACTTTAAAGTAAAATTATCTTAATGTTTCGCTGAGTCATACATTCACTCCAATAGTTAATTTTTTTTTTAGAAGTTTTAAATATTAATGATTAAACACGAAATATTAACTTCGAACTCAGGCTTAAGAAATTCCAAAAAAAACGATAAATCTGCTATTTCCTTTTGAAGTATTTTACCGAAATATTTAATAAAATAATTGAATGCAGCTAAATCACATATCAGTATATTTACAAGATAATAAAAATTGCCACTGTCCAGGCACAGCCTTGTGGTCAAGGAGGGAGCCTGCTTCGAGGCTGATGTATCTTAACTTGGGTTCGAATCCCGGAACCGGCATGAATGTTTTACTTTTTTTTCCTGTATTCGTCTGCTGCTTCTCATTCTCTTCTTCCATTATGATATGGTCCAAGCCATACCTTAGTTTCCTGAGGAGGGCAATGGAAAACCACCTCAGTATCGGTTCCAAGAAAATACGGCAAAAACACAGCAAAATGTTACGAAGTTGCTTCCTTGCCAGTAGACCTGTCATGTGATAGCACACAATAAAATAGAAAAATCGCCACTGCATTATAATTGTTTGTTGTTATTATTAAAAATTACCTTAATACGACATTGTTCTGTGCATAAGTAACTATTTTTATTTTTTCTGTTTTATTATTATTTCTTACAGTTTTAGTTCACATAAATGCCGCTAACAAATAATTTAAGTTGTCGCTAGTGTAGGCTTATAACTGAAATCTGAACCTTACTATAGTTTATGGCTCAAAATTAAAATTTCGGTCCGGTGAATTAAAATATAAATTTATTTATTATTTTTTACTTTTCATATTGTAATTTCATATTTCTATTAAGTAATTTATTACCTCTTCATCAGAGAAACTCATTGTGATTGATAAAGAGATGGAGATGGGCGAGAATCAAAATTACAATGGAAATACATTGTTTTAGGATCTCAAACTGCAAGTAAATCAAAAAATAATATTTTTTGCATATTTGTCTTTCTTATAGCATGTAATTGTTTCATTTGTGGCTCTTACACTAAAGTTTGAATAATGTAAATATGTTTATATGAGAAATAAATCAAAAATGCACAAGACTAAGAGTTCACTGATCTGTTTGTATTATATTTGTATTTCTTGTTTAACAATTAATCCTTTACATTCTAAGCAATCGCTAGCGGGGATTAACTGATTGGCCTTTTTATTCTTTATTTAGAATTTGATGTGTTTTAATATGGAGGACCGTTGTGGTGTTTACTTTTGTTTTCGATATATGTTTTCTGAGTTCATTGAGATATAAGATACTGGGCGGATCCAACTGAGGATGGTCAGAAACCTGAAATAGGCTATCTTGGATTCCCCCCGGCATCAAAAATTCCAAAACAAGATCAGTGAACTCTTAGTCTTGTGCATTTTTGTTTTATTTCTCATGTAATTGTTTGTATGCACATTAAATTTTTATAATAAATATGTTTACTCCAGTTAAATAATTAGTTTCTGATAAAACAGAATGAGACTGGTGTTTAAAATAAAAAAGAACTTTTAAAATAAATTCCCAAAAGAAATATTTGCGCATATATTTATGTTTGAATATGTTAGTTTGTTTGTTTGTTTTTATTACAAGCACAATCCAGGGTAAGGTAGGTGTGGACATTGTGCACATTGTTGTTGAAAATCGACTGATGGCGATGTACTGCCTTTTTTTTTTTTTTCATTTATCAATGCATCGGGACAGTCCGTATCCCTGCACTGAAAATCAAAGACATCCGACGTACGACCGCAAAAGGTTAAATTGCGGTCGTTAAACTTTCTCATAGAGTGTATTGCAAGAGCTGCACGGTACCGTAGACCAGCGTTTCCCGACCGGTGGGTCGCACAAGGGTTACAGGTGGGTCGCGACTTGATCCTAAAACTATCAGAAACCATCGATAAACCATCAGAAAAGATCAAAAAATCGAAAATCGATCATATATAAGGAAGGGATACGATACAAATATGGTTTTATTCTATATTCTTCTATTCCTATATATGTGGTGGTATTCCGATAAGGAAAGGTGGGTCGCCAGCTGAAAAAGGTTAGGAACCGCTGCCGTAGACAAACGGCAAACTGTCATATGGATGCCAAAGATGTAGCATCATGTCGCAAAAGTGTCGCGTCGGGGAATAACGATAATTGATAAGTGTCGAATAAGCGCAGAGTTGAAAAACGAATTTTTGCAACACTTGAGTGTGTAAATGCACTACATACGTGTAGGAGCATTTATTTACCGTCAAATATGGTATTTGTGATTTTAGTCAGCTGTCTCTTTATTATTCCAGGAAAAACATTAATCATCTTTACTTTAATTTTTACCCTTTAATTTATTTTGTCCATCAATTTTCGGATTACTACTGGTTAGTTTTATTGCAGTATCGACACAGAACTTGGATAAAGTCATTTAAGTAACATCTAATATTTAAATAGCTTAATATTTTTGATTCAATCTTCACAGTATATATTACCACCAACTTTATGTCGCTAAAAAAAAGAAAAAAAAACAGTTCATATTGTTGTAGGGAAAGACCTGACGATATTTATAAATTTAAATAGGAACATTGTTGAAGTAGTCTTTGGCCAGGAAAGAGAAAATAATCAATCCCATTTATTATATTCGTATATTTTTAAAATCGATTTGAGTTGCCGCTAGAGAAAATTGATTCTTCAGTGTCCTCTCTTAGTAGAATCCTTTGCTGCACAGTTCTGTGACGTCAACATCGAATTTAAAACCACTGTACTACAATCCGGCCATTTCTGACTGGCAGATTTATTATAAGGGCCATTTTGAAGTGTTAGTGAACCCAGAATAGAAGGAAAACGAATGGAAAGGAATCTTTTACTGGGCAAACAAGCATCTTATTGTGTTTTGCATCAATGAAAACCTCGCTAAATTTTTTATTCTGGATTCCTGGCTTTAATAATTCAACCCGTTACCCAGCCCTTCTTCATTTAGGAATTAGTTCAGGCAAACAGAATTTTGTAAAGAATTCGGGCAGGAAATGAGATTAAGGCTTACGGTAATTGACGCCAACGATCCTGAAAAATTAATAAACCACCACAGAATTACAGTAGGTTTTCTTCATTTAAAAAAATAAGCCCTATTTAGCATCTTAGAGTTTATACCCTTTCCCATGGATTTATCTGAGTTGCGTCAATGCAACAGTAATTGGATGTGAAATTAGAAAAAGCGATGTAGATATCACCTCTGGATCTGTGTACAAAGCATCTCTTGAAACAAGAGGATCTGCACAAATGCAGCCTTTTATGCATTTCGCAACAAGAAATCTTATAAATTATGAACACAGAGTTTGTGATATTTATGTTCCTCTACCATCCCTAGTAAACCCCAAATAAAATAATCATAGGAACAGCTGCACTTAGGGGTCGAGGAAGGGGTAACAAATCAATAAGTGATGCTCCTAAGGGTGAGAGCTGCGTCGTTCGATGTGCATTACGCTGTCCATTTTTTTCTGACTTTCTATTCGGTAAATAGAAAAAGGAAATTTGTAATTAAGCTTATGAATTAAAAGTACAGTATAGAGTGAGAGGTGTGAGTAAAAAAATTTAGAATTTTACAAGCTTTTAGATTTTCCATTAATTACACACAAATCACTCGAAAGCAATTTAAATTAATACTAAATTCAAAAATACAAATGTGAAAGTGGCAAACAAATTCGATTTTTGTGGTGTAGTAAAACTTTCTCTTGCTGACACCAGAGGGCAACAGTGTTGTTGCCCTTCTGTTTATCCACAATCCTCTCCCATCGATTGCCACAGTGTGTTTCTTTTATCTCGAACAGAGCAAAATACTATCGTTGCTCAATCTTTTTATTACGGTGACGCCAACGATCCTGAATAATTAATATTTTTCGCCAACAAATAATCCGAATAACATGGAAAGCCTTCATTTGGATGTAATACATTAGTGATCGGAATGTTAAGGTTTTAAACAGCAAATTTCATTGACATGGAACCTATCCTTTCATTCTAAGCTAGCACAACGAATACGTTTGTTCAGGAAGATTTGAAGGCATTAATCGTGAATAAGAATATGGCAGCTCAAAAAATTAAACAATAAACAAACATTAGAAATAAAATAGGGAAATTCTTGTGTCTGCCTTCGCCAGCCTCAAATGAATTTCCTTAGGCAGTAAAAAACATAATAAGCCAAAAATTGTGTAATCAAAAGTTGTTGAGACCAAGTCATTTACACGATGACATCTCAGAACGGCCGTTCCATACTTTATTGACGATCATTAGCTGAGAGTGGTCATCTGTAATGTCGCAAATAAATAGTTTTAATTTGGAGCTTATATCAGAGATATTATCCGTGGATTTATATCCTTCTGAATGTTTCGTTTGTTTATTTGTATATTTATTTGTTTTGTTTTGTATTTTTTTCGTTGAATGCTTATTTACTTTTCTTTATATTTAATTGCAAAGTAGAATTTTGCATTTGTTATTTGCCTACCATAGGAAGGAAATTTGAAGGCGGAAGAATATGTGATTAAGCAACTGTCCCTTAGAAAGAAAACGGAATTACGTGTAGAAACATGTAACAAGAATTGTTTATCATGAATTTAGATGCTAATCATTTCTCTGTGAGATAGAAAATATCAGTTTTCAGATATTTGCGTTTAAGTGCCTGGCGCTTCAGAATATTAACAGTAATAGTAGTCTATGTAAGCTAAAAAAAATAGTAGTAATAATAATGATAATAATAATAATAATTTATTTTCTTTGATACATTATTAAAGTCCTATTAGGATCTCCCACAAAGAGATTGGTGCTTGGATTATGTTATATAAAATTATATAATTACATAAATTAACACCATATAAAATAATAATAATAATAACAGTAATATTATAACATATGTTAATTTAAAATATGTAAACTTAATATTTATTATATCACCAGCAATTTTATATTTAACGTTCAAGATAAAATAATGTCTTAAATGTGTCCACCAATTTGCATTCATATATATATTTACATAAGATAAATCTGAAAAATTGCTGTAAATTACTAGTATTAAAATGGTAAATTAACGATTACTGAATGATTGACTGTTATTCTCTACATTGCCAAAGGTTAGCAGTTTGTTTTCGTTGTAAGATAGGCTTAGTCTACTTTTCAAGATAGCATAGTTGTAACATCTTGTTTACGACAATTTCAAATTGCATTGAAAGTAACCGATACTTTGGATTAGAGTTAGTAGAATTTTGAAATCATTTTCACTCAGTTCAGATTAGTGAGATTCAGTTTACTAGGGTTTAAATTATTAAGATTCTACTGTTTGCTTTGTTATGGAAACTACGCTATCTGCAGATAAATAATTAAGCTTGTCTTATGATAAAGTCACGTTTTGGGAAACATTTGTAATGTGTATTTAGAATGGTATAATGTAGAGATTGAGAACCATCAGCAATCATTGTTTTACTTCAACGTCAAATTTAATTTTGAGAATTGATAAAGATAATATCCTGCAATAAATGCGTAAATTTAAGTTTACGAATTCTTTCTAACTTTTTATGTAAGGCACTTAGCTTTTTTTTCCGATATAATTTCACGACAACTTAAGATATCTCAGAAGACTACATTAATCACCAGTGCCGCAGCAACTTTACTTGCCGCCTGGTCCGAAATACCGGGTTAAAGTTAAAGAGGTGTTTCGAGCTCAATTACCAAAAACCTATTGAGCCAAACTCCATCGCATTTGATGTGGATACTATTTAGAGGTTTTCATTTCTAAAGGAAAAATAAATGGTTCAAAATTTCACCACCAGGGGAAAATATGGCGCTGAAAATACGGAAATTTGCAACAAGTTTATTTCCTTCGTTTTTATTGTTGATTGTAATCTTGTTTTCAAAGTGACAGTTATCAATTGCATACCCAGGGTTTTGGGATGAGATGGGTTATAATGGTCATAGTCGTTCAACCAAAAAAAAAAAACATTATGTCCTTTTTTGGATAGGAGGGCGGTTACAAATAAATCGAATTCCTAGATTACTTCCATTTTCGGATGCATTGGGGATGGTTACAATCCCTAAACTCCTTCTCGCCTTTCGGTATGTTAATGATCACTGGATAAAACATAAAATTTGTTAACTGTTGAAGAAAAAAAAAATTTTGGCATAGAAATACTAGTTGTCGTCCATTTATTCCCAAGATTTTCAAAATAAAAGCAAAAATATGGCCTTAATATTGCTAAAAATAATTTACTAGATGACAGTAGTATAAAAATTTAAGTTAGTTCAATCGTAATTAAAGTAATTCTTGGGAATTTATCTTAATTTAATTGAAGTTTTTTTTTTAGCTGTATTTTAAGGGTTGGTACTTAGTATAATAATTATGCTACTTTGTTTTTGTAACTTAAGTCTAATTTTTTTTTCTTCCTCGCTCTTATATTTAGCATTTGTCATAGTTCATGAGTGGTCTCATTTGTATGTTTTTCTTTGTATTTTTTTCCCCATCTTGTGTGTTAGTTTTCACAGGATGTTTACGTCAGTGTCATTTCCCCTTCTCTTTTGCCAAACCCCTCCTTCTGTCATTTTCTGTGCTTATTTATGCTTCAGAATGTCTGTTTTCTTAATGTATCTCCAGTCCTCTTCACCCTTGTGATCACACCCACAACACTACTTTCCCTTATTACATTTCATCCATCGGAAAAAAAGTGAAGAGTTCATTTTCGTTGTCTGCGATGGATTTTAACTTAGTAAAATCTTCTTAAAATAATCGCATTACAATTTGTCATTTATTAAAAAAGAAATGAACTGAATGACGCCAATCTGAGTACGTGATTAGAACATTGATTCGTGTATCTCCTGAACCAATGCAGTGACGAAGCATAAACTAACGGGTGGGTTAAGAGGACAACTTTGTTTATTGAGTGACACTGATTCCATATTAGGATAACATAAAAAAAAAATTATCAAGGAACCCAAAACAGGATAGAGAATTTATGATCCCGTTTCTTACTTCACACTAGATCTTGTGCTAAATATCTAGAATTGGAAGAAGATATTATCGGAAAACGTTTTCATAATTTAGGCCTTCTTTGTCCGAAAGTTATTATTTGCAAGAGTAGCATTAAGTGTTAGTGTAAATACTAAATTCATTGTTATTTATAAGCTTTATTTTAGTTTTACTGCAAGTATTAACTTTGATAAAGAATGTTGTTTATGGGTGTTCAATTAGGTTAAATTTCGAGAAATGTGATAATCGATTCACTCTTTAAATCTTTGAACTTCCGATAATAATAAGCTCTTCCAATTTTTGTTTTTTTCCTGATAAAAGGGTTTTTTAATATTTTCTGGGTTTTTTTTTCCAAGGCGAGGTGCTTGGTGTTATCCCATCTCTTCTTCCATCTTCAGTTGACTTTCTCTGCTGGAGCATTGAAGTCCATCTTAAAGTTTGACACATCCCATCGTATCTCCTGTGGAGGAGGTGGCCAGCGTTTCGGTGTCCAGAGGGTTCTGATCAGTGATTTATTTACTGTGGTAATAAATGCGTTATTGTGAATTCGACGGTGCCGTGTTGTCCAATGCTTATTAAAGACACTTTGTAGTTCACAAACTTCTACAAAACAGTTTGTGCATAGCTGTAGAATCTAGCACCGGAGCCCATTCCCTAATCAATTATAAATCATCTCCATTCTTAATTATGGAGTTATTGGAATAAATTTTCAATGTTGGTTTATATCTTTCTGGTTCGACAGTTGTTTTTACATCACAAACTGACTGTTACCGGACGTTTAGGTAGAAAAATCAGAAATTCCGTCAATTTCTTGAAGTTTAAATATATATGCTTAATAGGGGGAATGGATAAATTAATTTGTATCGATGTATTAATTTTTTACTTGCAAAAGTGGAAAATTGCGATTATAAATTGCGACTACAATTAATACAACAGAATATAACTAATCACAATAAATAATCACATAAACACATATGTCATATATAGTAACATATGTGAAAACATAATTTGTATATACATCGATGAAGAAAAAAGTATTTTAAAGTTTTATGAAATCAAATGAATAATTAATAAAAAAAATATGGTCAAGGTGACGGCCTGCCTGTGAGACTGAAACATTTGAGCCTGGTTCGAATACCAAGCAAGGATTACCCTAGCAAGGATTAGATGTTTCCTTTTTTACTATTTGTCTGTTTTTCTTTCTCTCCTTCCGTCATCTATGCCAAGTGAAATAAATTATGTAACTAACTTCAAAATATTCTTGAGGGCTATGTAAGAATGGAACAAATTATGTACATAGAAATTATTGTGTCGCAGTATGTATGATTTCATTTGCAAAATAAAAGAAAATGGTTTTAGGAATTTGTATTTCAAGCAAACTAGGTACCGGTACAATGGGATTAGATATTTTAAATATTTCCTTAACAACTGTTTCCTTGTATCAATTCTTTCTCTCAGTGGTTTTCTATCTAAGTTACCGTATTTACTCGCGTATTTTTCGTCCTCGCATAATTTACGCACTCCAAATTTTAAGAGCAAATTATATATTATAAAAGCGTTATTTTGTCTGTCATAAGACTTTAAATTTTTCCAATTTTGTGACCAAACTATAAGAGATAGAGTGGTCATGTAAATGGATAAAATGTAGATCTTTTTAAGACAAACAAAATGCTACTAAAATCTTTCGAAAAAAGTTTTTGGTTTTCAAGATGGCGCCTTTTAAAGGGTCCAATTTTGACTTTTTCTCGATTTAAACGAAAAGTATAAAAGATGGAAGAGAACATTATATTGAGAAAATGTTGGTATTTGAAAGTTCTATCGAACGATATATGACTTATTCATAAACGCTTCAGCGTTTGCAAGATACATGCAAAAATGTGAATTTTCGGTGCGTGACGCCGACCCGCAATATATCCGAGTTATTCGGAGAAGCCACAATGGGCTGGGAAGTTATATATTCTCCGACGATCGCAACATTAATTTGCTAAATAAATAAAGTTTTTTTTTTTTTTTAATGCTATATATGCAAGGGTTCCGGAGCGAAGCGACGGTACCCGGCTATTATTATTATATATTATAAAAACATATATTATAAAACGTTATTCTGCCTGTCATTCTGTAAGCAAAATGCTAAATTACAAATTACTAAAATGTTACTGAAATAAAGAATCTATTCATAAAAAATGAAAATATATTAAACAACTGTCCAACTATACTGATTCTTCTTCTTCTAGTTCCTTATCCTTATTGGATGTTGGAGATCAATTGTTTCCAGTACACTCTGTCTTTGGCTTTGTGGAAGATTTCCTCCGAATTTATATTGGTCCATTTTTTGATGTCGTCCATCCACTTCTTTCTTGGGCGTCCTCTTCCTTTTTCACCGATGAAGAAGTCCTACAAAGAGCTGGCCAAAAGAGATCCCTTCTAAGAACAATTCAAAAACGAAAGACAGCATACTGCGGACATTTGATTAGAGGTCCAAAGTTTGAGCTACAAAGACTTATACTGATTGGCGACGTAAATATAGATATTTTCAAAATGAATAAAAACAATGTAGTACAGAAATACGTAAAACTTATGTGCAATAATGGTTTCAAAGATCGTCTTTACGGAACAACAAGAAACTGTACAATTCATGGAAATACGAAAACAAATATAGATCATATTTTCATAAGTAAACATGATATCAAAACACCAGGAATAATATGTAAAGAACGAATCGGATTACAGTTGAAAATGAGAAAATAACACATCCAAATATAATCTATAAAGAACTAATCAATGATGTTAACAAAACAAAATTCATGAAAATCTACATATATAAAAAGAAAAGTCCTGACTCACTCACTCACTGACTCATCAACGCCCACCCCAACCCTTGGATCTAGAAAGCTGAAATTTTGCACAGAGGTTTCCTTTATGATATAGACAAGGAATAAGGCCGGATTTTTCGAAATTCGGGATAGGGAATAATCTGGCAAACTGACGATGAAGTGTATGGCGGCAACCCCAGGTGTATGGCGCCAACCCGCAATACACCTGAGTTAAGTGGAGAAGGGCACAACGGGCTGGAATGTCGTATATTCTCCGATCTCAATATTAATTTGCTAAATAAATGAAGTTTTTTTTTTTTAATGCTACATACGCAAGGGTTCCGGAGCGAAGCGACGGTACCCGGCTAGTTTTAGATAATTTTCTTAGTGTCGAACAGTAGACTGGTTAGTTATAATGGTAAAGGGCCTCACCACGCTCGTCTTAAACTGCCTTCCATCCCACCATAAAACAAACGTTTTTGCTTTAGTGAAGGATGTCTTTCGCTTACAAGCCCCCCCCCCCCCAACTGAGGTTTGCTACAGCTGTGAGTAGTGATAAATCTCGCAATCGGTGTACTTGTTGCTATTTGTGATGAAAATGAGTGAAAAGCAGAAGCTTACCTGTAAATATAGTAGTTATATGGTCAGTTTTAAAGTTCGTATAATTCTATACGCGGAGAAACATGGGAACCGAGCTGCTGGGAGAGAATTTGCTGTTTCAGAAGGATTTTTTTTTTATTTCTCGCGTAATTTACGCACCCCTATTTCAAAACGATTTTTTTCTCCAAAACAGTGCGAAAAATACGCGAGTAAATACGGTAATTCAGCTGTCATTGATTCACTTCACTGACTAAATTTCAGAAAATCGGGAGTTTTTTTGCTCTTTTCTTACCTAGAAATCTTTCTCAGCTAACGAAAGGTAAAATCTCGAAACAGTAACAGCAAGGAATGTTAAACTCATTCATGGATCTTTCATGGATCTTTACTTTTGTCAGAAAGATCTTATAATCAATAAATCATCATCATCGGTTAATTGTTAAAAAAATTTCCTAATTTTCGTAGAGAAATTAAAGTTGTAATTGTTATACTGGTGCAAGTTTTTTTACTTTTCTTTTTGATGATGAAAAAGGATCACAAAATTATATAACCAAAATTTGGGTTTGTGCATGTGTGTGTGTTTTACCATTATTCTGTACTTAGCTAATTTTGAATTGAAATTCTATATAACCGATGTCGAAAAGAAAGCATCACTTTTTTTTTTTTTCATTTATTTTCATTTTTAACGACCCAATTGGGAGCTATTATGTTTCTCCTGTCCGTCCGTCCGTGTCTATCCACCCCTAACAACTCCCGGACGGAAGTTCGGATCGGCAAACGGACTTCACCATGACGTGTAGAAGCTTAAACACCTTAGGAATGGGGTCTTTTCAGGGGCCAACGCACCCCTATGTTTGAGATATTTGGTATTGTTGTCATTTCTACCTCCCCCCCCCCCCCCCAATAGCAATTCCCGAACGGAAGGTCGGATCGACAAACGAATTTCACTATCGTGTTCAGAGTCCCAAACAATGTGGGAATAGGGTACTTTCAGGGCCAACGCTCCCCTCCCCCCATTTTTGAGATATTTGGCATTGTTTTCATTGAATTTCCGCTATTTAATATTAGAAATGCAACCATCTCATTTCAGTTGTCAGTTATAGCTTGGTAGGTAGAGTTCGTATACGAACTGGTTTATTTTGTTTTGTTTTTTCTTTCTTCTTAATCGTTTTTCTTCAATTCCGCGTGTTTTTTTTTGTTTTGTTTTTTTGGTGTGTGTGTGTTTTTTTTTTTTTATTATTTTCTTTTTTTCCTAACTTTGTTTTTATTTTTCCTTACACTAATATACTTTTATTACTATTTTTCAATTTTTTCATCATTATGGGTCGCTTTTTATCATTCGTCATCATTTCTTCAATTAAGACAGAAAATAGAAGATAACAGAACATAACTGAAATAGATCATCTGGACAATAATGTACCTAACATTAAAAGAGTTAACAGATTATCAGTTAGTCCTGCCTTGATATCCTGTAAATAATTATCAATGAAAATTTGCTGAAAACATTAAATTTCTTAACATTCCGATTTGCTTTTAACACTCTTAGAACATTCGTTATAATACAGAGATTGAAAGATAAAACGAAGTTCTCTGCAATCCAACAACAGAACCTCTTTATGCGCATTGGTGTTGTTCTCAACGTGGTTCCAATCTTATCAGCAAAGGCCAAGGACTTAATGGCATACATATTTTTTTTCTCTCCTTCTCCTCTCTCCGCCCTTTCTTTCTTCTTTTTTTTTCTTCTCTTTCTTTTGATGTTTAT
>JAFIDM010006943.1:35993772-36065135 GCA_023159025.1 Thereuonema tuberculata | reverse complement strand
GACAGTGCTTTAGTGGCGTATGCAGGTTCACCGTAATTGGGCAAAACAAGGATAGAATGTCTTTTGTTAAAGGACAACACATCGTTTGTCAAAAATGAAATGGCTCAGGACTCCGCCTCTTCTGAAAGCATCTTTTTTTTTTCATTGCCTTCTGTTAAATTATTGCCTGGAATGAAAGAATATCATACAATAGAAGCATCTTTCATTTGAATTCGTGCTTCACTTATAAGTCTTTTTGACTTTTCTGATTGACGAATAGATGAATAATGGAACTTTAGTTTGGTAACTTCTGTCTGCCAGTTTGTCTTTTTTTTTTGTCAACAAAATATCATGGAAAGACAGCCTACAATTACTTTGATTAATCTGTAATATTACCTCTTTGATATATCTGTAATATTACCTCTGGAAAGGTGATATTTTGAAAAAGATGTTTCTAGAATAACGCTGATGCAAACTGGTATTTTTTTTCCTGTAATTCAAGATTTTTGCTTCGAAATGCAAATTCTATCAGGGAGTTCGGAATGCTACGATTGAGTTATTTGGGTTTTCGATGGGAGAATGTTACTTTGTGAGACAACATCCGTCATTATTTTAATTAACTTCATCATACTGTCTTTCAAGTAAGATTAATAAAAATTACCTTACGGTTTCAATAGTCTACGGACTATCATCTTCAGAGGTAGTAACAACTCCGTTATATTGAAACCGTAAGGTAATTTTTTATTGTTTCGATATTATACGCATATATCATAGTGCAATACCAACCCAATCTTACTTTTATTTTCTTGCACGTTAGTCTGTCAACATACTCTCTTTCACTTCAAGAAATTAAATAGGAAAATCATACTTTGATTACTCATACGAATTTAAAAAAAAAAAATAGAAGTTAAGGTATATAATGCGTATGTGGTTCGCTTAATACTTTATTTGTAACCAATCTCTGTCCTCAGCTTAGTAATTTGATTCATAGCTGCTTTTTCACACCTTTGGCTGCTCGCTGTGATTTCTGTTCTGTTATTTTTGGACGAATTACAGGAGAGCCACAGAAAAAGAAGTGCCGTTTATGTAATCAATAGACAATTTCGTCATTTATGCAAATAATTTTTTCAGAAAGTCATCTGGGAATCGTTCAAATGTCATTAGCACTAATGAGTAGCTCTGTTGTAGCCCAAAGCCATATTATCTACATTTACTTCAGTTAGTTAGTTCTTATTGTTATCGAAACTACATTTCAGTTTCCATCATTTGTGTAGACCTCCAGCCTTCTATCTACTAAGTTATTGTTATTTTACTTACTAAAATTATTAATAACATTTGTTTTAAACGCGAAATAAAGAAAATTATAAAAAAAAAAAACAATCAACTGAAAAAAATCCAAATTCTTCATTGTAAACTCAACTTTAACGTTTGGAAATAAATATTTATCAAAGCAAATAAAAAATGTTTCACAAATTAAAAAAAAATAACATAAAACACCTTTCCACCAAACATAATGTGGCTTAAGTGTGGTCTGCTAGGAGACAGATGTCTGGGTTCGAATCCTGAGTCCAGGGAGCTGTTTTCTTTCTTTCCTGTGCTAGTCTATTTGTAAGCCGCACGGTTGGCGTTGTCGCTATGACATCGGCCTCTCACCTCTGAGTATCGAGGTTCGGTTCTCATGTGGATTTCGTGATGGTGGACGATCCGCACTGGGCAGGTTTTCTCGGGGTTCTCCCGGTTCCCCTGCACTTCTCCCACCATACTTTCTCAGTCTTTCTCTCCATCTGTCCTTATTTCCGTGGGATAGTACAATAGACCTCCGGTTGCAGTGCTTGGCTTCTCTGCCACCCACATTCATTACATAACATTTGTTCTTCTCTTTCTCTATGGATAGATTCAGAAATTCTAAGATTTGTACAATAGACCTAATAGCAATGGAGTGTGTCTACAATAAAATAAAACTATAAAAACATAAAAATTTCATGAATACTCAAAAAAAAAAATCCTTTTTATTAAATAAGACCAAAGAAAAGACTAAAGAAAAACAAGAATAATATTGAAAATGGATGTAACTTTAAATCCTCTGATTCAAATTTCACCATACCACTTTTTTTAGCGATCAAAAGGGGGCTATTGCGTTTGTCATCTCCTTCCATCTGTCCGTGTCTATCCTCCCCTAATAACTCCCGAACGGAAGGTCGGATCGCCAAACGGACTTCACCATCGTGTTCAGAGGCCCAAAAACGGTAGAAATGAGGCATTTATTTCTGCCTATCCGGAAAAATGCGGATTTACAGTCGACTTTTTGTTTCCACAAGCAAACAGTCGACTACGCCTTAAACTGTTACAGATACATAAAAGAAGGGACTGGGTACACTTAAAAAGGACGTATTTACTCGTACAAATAATTAAGAGATTGCAACATGTTATCAGGAATTCAAGAACGAGTCCCTGTAGTAAATCAGTAAAAAGAAAACAAAGTTAAGTTCTTATGGCCGATTTTGCTTGTCATTTTAGATGCTAGACGAAAGGGAATCTTTCTTGAATCTCTTAATTAATTATATATGTCATTTTTAAATGTGCCCAGTCCCTTCTTTCATATTATATAATCCCACTTCTGTCATGGAATGTTATTGATACAGTTGAATAAAAACATAGATTGGATGAGTCGCCCTTAAGTCAAAGCTTAAGCATAATTTTTTTTTTTTTTACTTGTTTTATTCTTATTGCATATCATTATAGAGGATTATTGTAAAATTGCTTGGTATTGTTTTATTTCATTCTATTATTTTTACACCCTCCTTTTATTTTAGTTTAAATCAGATTACCACTGCGTTTCTTATCCAGTCGTGGATAATCTAAAACCGGTCATCTAAAACGAAATTGGCGTGGACCGGAAATCGGGTTTTTCTCCAGTTCTCCGACCAAGGGGAATCGAACGAGTTATGATTGATATGGAGCTCCAACTTCCGGTTGTGTATGTGACACAGGAACTCTAATTAAATTCCTCCCTAAGATGGTTGTAAACAAGGAATCCTACTGGTAATTGTGAATAAATTAAGATTAAATTAAAATTTATATCTAGTCTTAAAAATACTTTTGCAGGATACATTAGTAAATTAACACATATTTAATGAGATGAGATATCTAAAAAAAAAAGCTATCAAATAAGAATATTTTCAATCTAACTGTGAATTTTTGCTAAAAACCGTAGAGAGTTGATATACTTCATTTTTCAGCAGAGTTAAATAATGTTGACAAAGGTTGAAAATGATGATATTAAGAATATTCTTACCACAGCCAAAAGATGATTCGCTATCAGTGGCAAAATTATTTATTTATTTTCTTATTTTTATCTCATATTTTTTTTTAAATTTACATATTTATCAGAGTTCTATTTGGAATTTCTGGCAGCTGTTGCTAATACGCTTATATGAAATTTCATTTTTTTTTTTTATTAAATCTAACTTTTTTTTTTGTTTACATTAGAATATATAAATTATTATGCTTGTAAAGAATAAACCATAAGCCTGATTTATATTAAAAAAAAATTAATTCGTAAAAAAAATAAAAAATAAATTAAGCTATTAATTGTAACGTCAAAAAGAAAAATAATAATTCTTGGGGACCTTAGCTAATTATTTCTAACTTAAAAAAAATTCTAGTGTCTAAATTTTAGAATACTCTATTTCAGACTAATAATGTATATGATAACAACAACAACAAAATAACATTAACCTAACAAATGTACGCAGAGTATAAAGGTGACATTGTTGTCTTAGATTTATTGACTGACCAGATCACATGTTTTCGAAAATAACATTTCCATACATTCACTTTCTCAATTCGCTTTCTCTCGCAATTGTGTTTATACATACTAACCTTAAAAGTGACTAAGAATTTTATTTGCTGTCTTTCTCTCACTCAAAGAAATTTACGATTCTTGGGGATCTGTCGAAATGCACGTGTCGTAAATTATTGAAACACCAGAAGAACCAGGATGGATATCAGTGGATTCTTATCTTTTTTGTTTCTTTTTCACAATCGATACATCCCGTCTCCGCCTTGAAAAGAAATATTGTTTTGAAATAGACGTAGCGACAGTTGACAGTTGTTTGAAGTTTGCGGAGCAATTTTCGACGTCCAATTCGATTGTCCCTCCGTAAATTGTCAACGGCAAAGCGATATTAAATTGTCAAAAGTGATGTGATAAACTTAAAGAGGAAAGACACGTTTCTCTTTCTATGTTAAACAACAGACTGACAATGATTTCATTATTTAGTCCCAAAAAAAATAAAATTAAAAAACAATTAATATCAAAACAGTGTTTCACTATAATTTTTCACACCAGCTGTTGTGATCCAGCTAATATCTTATTTACTTTTATACTAGGCTTTAATTTAACCACTTTTCCCAGATATATAAATTCAGTAATTGTCCAAAACTATTTTATTAACTTTAAGACAAGAAGTACATGAAAAACTTTGAAGCTTAATATCTTTATACAGTGGTGGTCAAAATTATAAGGACAAGGGAAAAAATCGCCAAACTTGGTTACAGTTGGCTGGAAAATTATGCAAATTTTATGGCTAGAAACCAACGATAAATGCAGCATTTTTTATTAGTTTTTATGGAAATATATGTGAAATTCACATTCATAAAATATATTTTGGATTTAGACAGCACTGTGATATGGACAAAATTATAAGGACAATGCTATTTGTGTGTTCTAAAAAGCAAAATTTGCTTGTTTTTTGTTCAGCAAACGGCACTCCCAGACGATATAAATGCAAAGTAAGAGATTGCGAACGTCATATTCTATTTTTTCAGTCATGCCACTAGGTACGAAACTTTCGGAGTTTTAGAAAGGGAAAGTGGTTGCTTTTAAAAGTTCAGGACTTACTATACATCAAATTTCGACAAAGCTGAATAGATCGAGAACGGTTATTTATAATTTTCTTAAAAATCCCGAAAAATATGGACGGCAAAGACGTATAGGTAGGCCATCTTCTGTTTCTGTGCCTGTGAAAAGAATGATAATAAGGCGAGCTTGCTCCAAAAAACAAACATCAACGGAAATTAAACGGGAATTAAACTTATGATGCAGTGTTCGAACTGTTCGACATGTTTTACAAAAAGAAAAAAAGATTCGTTAGGAAAACTTAGGTCACGACCACCTCTTACAAAAGTTCATAAGAGACTGAGGATGGAGTTTGTCAAAAAATGCATTACTATGGAAAAAGAAGTGCGATGATATTATCTTTTCTGATGAGAAAAAGTTTAATTTGGATGGACCAGATGGTTTTCGCTTTTTCTGGTATGATTTCCGTAAAGAAAAAGAAATTTTCGCAAACCGTAGATTTAGAGGTGGCTCACAAGGGAATGGTTAGGCTTGTCAGTTCGAAACATCTCTTGAAATTTTTATCATTTATTCAGAATCTTAAGTAGTTGACGTATACCAAATTTTAGCTGCTTTTTTGCACTGAAAGGGGGTTCAAAAAAATGCTAAAGTTACAAGAAATACGTCATCACTCTTTGCTTGCCACGCATGACGTCACTATCTCTCGCTGGTTTGCCGGCGCCCAAGGTCACACGGATGGCACGGCAGAGCAAAATACTTACTTTTAAAATTATACTGTTATAATTACTGTTTATAAAATAAAAGCAATAACCGCAAAGTGTGGCCACATTTGTATTTTAAAAAAATGTAATTCTACATAGAAAAAAAAAAAAAGAAAAATATTAAATTAAAGAATTGAACAGAAATTTATGTAACGCTAACTGTAAACTATTAGCATATTATAAATAAAATTACCAAACAATGAAAATAAAATCGAAAAATAACTTAAAGAAATTTACAAAAATAAAAGAATAGAGAATGTTTTAAAAAAAAATGGAAAATAATTTCTTAAATTTAGAAAACATTTCAAATTCGTAAGATTGTGGAACTAAAATGTTTGTAAACATTGAAGTCAAGTAAATATCTAACTTACTACTACAATTAATAATGTAATTATTTGTTAAAATCCACCACGCAGACTTAACTTCTAATCATTTATTATAATAATAATGATTAAATAAATGATTAGAAGAAGTTTGTGTTGTGGATTCTAAAAAAAAAACTAAGTTTAATTATCTATTTACATTTAAGTTTGTATCTTCTACAAAAAATATCCAAAAATTACTTTGCACAAATCTTGAATAAATCTATCTTGAATTTATTTTCTTCTGAAATGAGTTTGTACTTTCGTCTTAAGAATTTGTCTTTTTAGATTTATTTTTCTGGCATGATATCTGGTGGCGTAAAACAAAGGTGAACGTCTGGGGAGAAATAACCATAAGAGATTAGAAGGGAATTTGAATTGGAATTATTGGATTTTTTTTTTATCTGTTACAAAAATATCCAATAATTATCTAAACCCCCAGGATTTTTATTTCTACTATTTTTGATTAATGTGTAATTTCAAATGTAGTTAGGATTATAAAACCATTGAGTTACACTTGTTCATAGTAACGTTACAGTACGTGTTTTATTCTTCATTTTTTATATTCTACTTATGATTAACTGTTAATGGGCTATAAAATGACAATTGGACATTCTTTTTCAAAATGTAAGCTTATTTTTTTTTTCAAATTCAAATTACTTTATTTTAAAATACAAATGATGCCACACTTTTCATTTGCTGATTTTAAAAGTTTTCAAATACTAATTATATTTTAAAATCCTGAGATCACTGCTCTTCATATTACATATTAGAATCCACAATCATTTATTATTTTCATAAATGATTAGAAGTTAAGTCTGTGTGGTGGAATTTATCAAATAATTACATTATTAATTGTAGTAGTAAGTTAGATATTTGCTTGACTTCAATGTTTAGAAACATTTTAGTTCCACAATCTTACGATTTTGAAATGTTTTCTAAATTTACGAAATTATTTTTCATTTTTTTTAAAACATTTTCTATTCCTTTATTTTTGTTAATTTCTTTAAGTTATTATTCGATTTTATTGTCGTTGTTTGGTAATTTTATTTATAATATGCTAATAGTTTATAGTTAGCGTTGACTAAATTTCTGTTCAATTCTTTAATTTAATATTTTTTTTAATTTTTTTTTCTATGTAGAATTACATTCTTTTAAAATACAAATGTGGCCACACTTTGCAGTTATTGCTTTTATTTTATAAACAGAAATATAACAGTATAATTTTAAAAGTAAGTATTTTGCTCTGCCGTGCCATCCGTGTGACCTTGGGCGCCGGCAAACCAGCGAGAGATAGTGACGTCATGCGTGGCAAGCAAAGAGTGATGACGTATTTCTTGTAACTTTAGCATTTTTTTGAACCCCCTTTCAGTGCAAAAAAGCAGCTAAAATTTGTTATACGTCAACTACTTAAGATTCTGAATAAATGATAAAAATTTCAAGGGATGTTTCCGACTGACAAGCCTAACCATTCCCTTGTCAGTGGCTGGTCTGAAGAGGTTTCGCAACTGGCAGAACCACTGCAATAGTTTTTGTGCAGGGCAAAATGAAGTCTGAGAGTTATATTTACATATTGGGCAATAATCTTTTATCAAAAGCACCGTCAATTACAAGTGGAGACTTTTTGTTCCAGCAGGACAATGCCTCAGTACATGTTTCTCAAACTTCGAAAGCATGGTTTGATGCTAATTTCGTGAAATTACTTGATTGGCCGGCCAGAAGCCCAGATCTAAATCCAATGGAAAACCTGTGGGGTATTCTGGCACACGAAGTATACAAAAATGGTGTTCAATATCAAAATAAGCAAGAACTCATGTCCTCCATCGAAAAAGCCTGGAAAAACATTTCTAAAAACGTTCTTAAGGAACTGTCAAACTCTATGACGTCAAGACTGATGAAAGTGATTGAGAAGAAGAGGGAGATTGTTAATTATTAGTGTGTTTTAGGCCAAAAACATTCATTGTCCTTATAATTTTGGCCAGTTTTTACAATGACATTTTTTGTTTAATACGGCAAATCATTCATATTTTGCATTTTCCAATGTTTTGCATTCTACAATGATTTCTAGCATAAAAAAGCATTTTATGTATACATTTCACATTATTTACTTCAGAAATAAATTTTTTCTGAGAAATTTTCAGTTGTCCTTATAATTCTGACCACCACTGTATAATAGCTTCTTCTTCTTTTTGTTTTTCAAAGTCATTAAAACAATACAAAAGGAGAAGTCTCCTCATATTTTGTAACTATTGGCGGAATATAAGAGAATGGCTGTTAATTTTACGCGGAAATTTCTGGACAGGAACTCGCACGGAAAAAACTTACCAAATTCAAGAGTTAGAGAATCTATGATCCATAAATATACATATCAGCTTTCAGGCAGATCCGTTTCTTTGGTTCATTGGTTATTTCAGACCTAAACAACATGTAATGATTTTTGTGAAACTACGCCATCCCTCTGTCTCCTACTGGTAAGTATGAGATAATCCAAGAAGAATCGATTCCAAGCGGTTATGGCAAAAGTTTTTGAATGAACTTATTATTTGATAGCGCGCGAACAAATTGAATAAAAGTAGGATTGGATATTGGGGGACCAACAGTAGTCTAATGGTTAGCGTTCCTGACTGCGAAGAAAAAGGTCCTCGGCTCGAATCCCATGCAAGGCGAAAAAAAAAAAAAGTCAGATTATAAAATTTTAGTTTTTCTATAAAAAACTAATAATTAACAATTGCGCCGGACAGATAGACAGAGAAATAAAATATTTTAGTAATATAGATTAAATTAAAAATTTCCTAAAGACTCATCATTGGCAAAATGAAACAATTATGGAAACTATTATTATTATTATCTAATGTAACACGTGCTGTTACACGTGCCAATCCAATTATGAAAAATTGAATTCTAAATTGAAATCCATCCGAAGCAGCAATATTAAATCTGTTCACGGAAATACAATTACTGAATACTTTTTTCCAACTAAACTTCGTTCACATTATCTACTTTTTTATTATTATTATTATTAAAATGAATCTCGTTTGCACAAGAGATCGAAGGATTGCAGCGCTACTTTTCCGAATTACTTTTTAAAACCTAAGCTTTATTAATTTACAGCTTATTTTTAATGAACTTTTGAACCACAGATCTAACGCATCTTAGGTTATTATTATTATTTTTATTTATTGGTAATGATAAGTTCGAATGACAATTACGAAGAATGATAACTTTTTTTTATTCTTTTTATTGTTGATAATTTAATACAGTCGCGTTAGTGAAGTTATTTTCCTTGTCAACAGATCCTGTGTTTTAATTAGGCTGTATACATAAGCAACAAACAGAAAATTTGTATGAGCTAAAGATAAAACATACATTTTTGGCCATGAATGCGGATTGACATTTCCTAAAGACTAAGGTGGGATAGTGAAACAAGTCTTCAGAATATAAATAATATAATATATAAAATAAGAATATAATAACGAATATAAAAAAATAAATAAATCACAATTAAAAGTTGACTTCTTTTATTTACTGTCAACTATAAAAACAGTAAAAGTTTAAAAAAAAGTTCAAACATATAAAAACAGTAATTAAAAGAAGGTAAAATAGTTATTTTTTATTTACATACATTTACACACGAAACAAATGCATATATACTCCCAGGACTACAAAAGAAAAGGTGAAATGAAGAAAAAAATTAAATTCCAGTTTATTACCAAACCGTCAACCAAATTGCTTTCCAAAATATCCTAAAAACTTTAGTCCTTACAAAACCTTTCTTGTTTTCCTAGGAACCATTTAGAATTTCTCATTTGGCTGCTGTGAACAACAAATAACTTATCGGTATTTGGACGTACCGACACTTTCAAAAATGATTTGAACGAAATCGTAACAAGTAATTAGTAATTTTAGGAACATGTTAAACTTTTCTGTAAAACCTTATATCAAGTATTATTAATTCGCCTATTGGCTGAAGAGAAATTATTGAAAACAAAGGATTTATTAAAAAAAATAAAAATAAAAGAACTAGTTCTCTTGCATCAAAATTTCGTGGCAAAAAAAAGAGTCAAAAATCCATGGAACCTTGTCATCTATTCTTAGTTGCTGTGGGATTAAGAGTTTTTCTTTCGTCTGACCTCTCTTCCCTTGTTTTTCTTTTTCTTTGTTTCGTTTTTTAATTCCCTCACCAGACTCACGAGAAGACAAGTACAACAAAAGAAGTGGGTTTCTGTCATTGCTTTTGTTGTTTTTACTTGACTCTCTGAGATGCCAGTCACGAACTCTCTTTTGGGCGTTTCTTCCTTCTCAAGTTTTCACCACTTCAATAAATTCCTTGTGTTGATAAGATTTATCGAATGCGATCACGAATTTCCGCAGGTTTTCGTTTGCTTTTTTCGTTTTTATTCTTCTTATATTATTTCCTCAAGTTCGTCTTTCTAATTATAGTACTAAAGAAAAGAAGAAAAGTAAATAGTAAAAAAAATGAGTAAATGGGCATTTGATGAGACAAACCCTGTTACAAATAACTTGCCAGTATTAAAATTTCAAGTTTCCAGGCTATTAAATTTAATGGCCTTATTAAATATTTAACATCAATTTTATGTTTAACTAGCGGTGACATTTGTATCATTAGCAGAATACATTACCGACTACATTGAAATAACATTGCAATTACATTATAGTTTATTAAGCCAATTGATGCTTCTATTCTTTTTTAGATCAAAAGCTTTCACTACAGCTCTCCGCAACTCCATTAACATGTCATATACTTCTTTAATGGCTCGTACAATTCCAGCTACTGGTTTGCCTTCGAAGTTTCCAACAAACTAATGGTCGGATTTTGATTAATTCTATAATTTAGATTCTTGAAGAAAATCTTTCCACTTTATCTGAAAACACAATCTGTAAATAATTACGAAAGTGAGTGCCAGGAAAACAATATATAACTAGATAAATGTCAAAATCCTCTTAATTTAAGTAAAATTGCCATAAGAAACAATATTACGAACTGCCTGAATATCTGTTTTTCATTCGAAAAATCAACTTTTGTAGTGTTTGTATAGGCAAGGATCTTAACTGAAGTTTAACCTCAATTGATTCTTAACGAAAGTTAATGTTTTAGATAACTTCTTTTCTCAGATATAATTTATTGTTATTATAGTTATTATTATTATGTAAATGTTTCAATTCTTGGTTTTACCAGCAATGACAACATGGCGGATCAAGGAACAAAGCACATGTTGCCTAGTGTGAAAAAGTGTGCAAGGGGGTGAGGGATATTAAGGATGTGTGGTTGTGTCCATGATTTTCCTAACTACGCGTGTTTTGTTGAGAATCACAGCCTTCTGGAGTTGTGCATAAGTGTTTTTCTTAAGTCTTAGTGCTGAGGCTCTGCTGCAGTGTGTGAGGGTAGTACTTTAGGTACAACACGTACTCGGTCCCGTCTCCATTGCTTCTGGAGCTCGGTCGGTGTATTTATTTGTCTGCGTGAGTTTTCTGCATGTTCTTGCTGATAGGCACTGCAATATCAATGAGATAGGTCTGTTTGTTGACTTTATGAACAAGTGTGATGTCAGGTCTGTTGTTATGTATGGTTTTTGTCTGTAAGAATGAGGCGGATCCAGTATAGTTTATGTGTGGTTGACTCTGGCACGCTTTGTGGTGTGTACTTGTAGTACGGGACCGTGTTCTTATTGAGTGTTTGTGTGCTAGGTATTGATGAATGATCGACGCTACCTGATTGTGTCGATGGAGGTAGTCTGTTTGGGAGAGAAGGGGACAGCCTGATATTACGCAGTCAATAGTCTCAGTGTGGCATTTCCTGCATGTGTCGCTGTCAGTTGTTACATAACTAAACTGTTGGTAGTTTAGTTATAACAGCACAAGATACCTTTATTAGAAAAAGAATAGCAGAAGTGTGAAGTAAATTATCAGCAAAAACATTATTAATTGTAGTTCTTACACTTTGCCAACAATGAATGCTGTAAATATCGCTGCTTGTTTATAAAGACTAGGTATTGCCATTAGACTAAAGTACAGGGTACACATAAAAGAATGGTGGGGTTTCTAAGACAATACTATATTGCCAGCTAAGACATCTCTCAATTGTAAGTGCAACTGTCCAAGTTTAATGTGCATCAAAGTCCCTCAAGATGCGCAGCTTCTGTCATCCGGCACAAATCTAAGCGGTGATCTAATTCCTATCAGACTCGATAAAGTAGGTCCTGTGTGATGGCCTACACAGCATGGATGATTCGATCCTACGATGGATCTGGGCATTAGGATGCGTACCCATTGTCTTTCACGTACCCCAATAGCAAGAAGTGACATGATATCATGCATGCTGTGAAGGCCATAAATACCAGACATGCTTCATCGATTCTGGCAGGAATTAAACTGTCGCTTGGATGTGTGCCGGGTGACAAAAGGTGGGCACCTTGAGGGACTTTGAGTGATCAGCATCGAACTTGGACAGTTGCCCTTCCAATTGACAGATATCATAACTCTATACGTTAAGCAATACAGAAAATGCAAGTCTTTGAAACCTCACCATTCTTTTAAGCCCACCATATATTAATATTATTAATACAGTATATGCTTCAAATGAAAAAGTTAAATTTCTCCTTGTCGGTAAATCGGTAAGTAAAGTTTCAAGAAGATTCATTTATAGGTTCAGAAATAATTACAGAAGGCCACAGTACATATGCACGTACGCGCACACATATATTATACATGACTACTGATTTTTGATCCTCATTTTCCCTAGGGAGCTATCCTTAAAAAGAAAACTAAGAGTAAGTGTAGACTGATTTCTGCACACAAAACTTCCCTATGGATATTTACTTTCTTTGTTTTGATAAATCAAAACAATTTTGGTAAATCTTTGGTATTTCTTCGAAATTTCTACGCCTGAAAGATTTTAATTTCAGCCTACATTCTTAACGGAAAGAGAGGCTCCTCCAATCAGTCAGACTGTCAGTGTGTCCCCTAATAACTTTTGAACCTTGAATGAAGGATCTTCTTGAAACTTAGTATTTATATTCGAGGACTAAGGGCGATGTAATCTTTAATATTAATATTCAAAAACTTCTCCGAATGAATCTTATCGAGAAATTATCGTAAGAAGACGAAAACAAAACAATTTCCATAGAAAAATTAAAGTCTAAGTAAGAGAATTCTATTTTTTCTTGTTAATGTCTCATTGTCTTAAACAATGAAAATTAAATCCTTCATCCATTGCACGTGGTTTGATACGAGTAAAATGAATCCGATTTAGAGAATATTAGTAAATAATGCTGAATGAATTCTTTTTTTTTTCCAGAAAATGGAAAATTTGTACTTTTTATATTCAATATATTGTATATTAGGATTTGAATATATATGTAAGTTTTCGTTTTTTCGTTTTCAAGACTTTAAAAAAAAAAAAGAAAAAGAAAATAAGAGAGAACGTTTTCAGGAAAGTAGGCTTAAAGTTCTTTCGAAATTCTTGTTTACAAAATTACATTTATTGAAAATCTCTCAGCTCAGTTATTACTCGTGTACAGAGTTCTTTCAACTAAAAGTAAAAAAAAAAAAGATAAAAAAACCAAACAAAAAAACAGAATTCTTAGAATTTCTAAAAACGAGCTGAAAGTCTTCAGTTTCCATTAATGATTTACATCAACTTAATTCGTAGGAAATGATTTTAAATTCTAATTCTTTATTAAAAGAACTTACCATATTATCTTAAAAGATCCCATAAATCTGAGTATCAAGGCAGATTCCTTATCTCAGTAGCCACAATTTACGCCAACAATGAATAATCCATTTGAAATTTGTGAATTTGTATGGAATATTAATGGACTTAGCCGTTGGCGCCAACCACAAGGGGCCTGCAATGATGAATGGTATCTCTGTGTATTTACTTCAAAACGGCTTTAAAATTTATTTCCGAATAATAAACGACTCAAGGGATGGAAAACTGAATTCAGATTTGCTTCTAATAAAGATACCGTTTCGGCATTTATTTTTTCTCCTAAATTATTAATTCTTGAAATCCTTGTAATTCTCCAGCTTTGATATATACTCTTGTTAATTGAATTCGTTAAACCCTTTAGTGCAATTGATTTCATGGGATCCAATAGGAAATCTTCTCAGTTCGAAGAACCGTGAATGTTCAATATTATTCCTTAGTCAGAAAAGCCTTTTTTTCCCTCTCCTTCATGAATTTTACACGTTCCTCTTCTGCAATGTTTCTGCCTTTTAAGGCCGTATTACATTTACTATTTCACTCCCCATAAATGCAAGCCATAACGGAGGTCATGTCAGGGTAGATTGCGAGTGATTAGTGTATCGTTTTACACTTACCATAACGCCTTCCATCACACGGGACATTTACACTTCTCAATTGTCATCATGCCTACGTGTTATTTACGAAAAAAATAGCAGTGATTTATATAAAAACCATGTAGTCAATGCATCGGATAGGTGAAAGAATGTCTTTAATTAATTAAAATAGGAAATATTCATGTTTTTTTTTTCATCGTTTTGTGTTTCTTTGTTTTCAGTTTCGATAAATCAATTTCGATAAATAATTCAGTCTCGTTAAATCTCTATCAATGGCGATATCTTTCCGAGATGTCGATCGGTCGTCGATTCAAATTTTCAAGCCGAAATTCTGTAATGATTTTGATTAATAATGTAACATTTTATGAAAGCATCCACAAAAACATAAGGAAAAGATGCCCTCCGATCGTGAAAATCATTTTTGTAATCGGTAATTTCGAATAAATAGATACAAATCGATTGGACTTCCAAGTTCTACAATTCGTCACCAGGAGCGCTAGTGGTATGTCCAGCCATAGATGTCTCGACATTTCTTCGAAAAATAGCCCAGGCTCTATCGCTCTCCATTTACTGGACATCTGTGATGTCCAGGTGATGGCGAGTGAAATGTCCAGGTTATGGCGAATGAAATTGTAAATGTAATACGGCCTTTAGTGTTACCATCTTTAAAAGCTAAACTTCCACAGGGTAGCCGAGAAGTTTCTGCATCCCCTATTATTTTACTATTACTTTGCCTATTTAGATTACGATGCTTCTCTTTAAGTAGTAAATGATCTGCATATCTCATGATTATATCTGTATGGGAAAGTTTGATTCTTGTTTTGATTCTTGGTAGGGTGCATCCAATACCTATACGAACCCCTTTTTCTTTCAAGAAATCGTTTCCCGTAGTTTCTTTACTTCAAATCTTAAAAGTTTTAAATTCTTTAAAGATCAAAAGCTAACAGAAAACAAGTTATCATCGCGAATTCTTGAAGCATTTATAACATAGGCTATCATCATCAGAAAATGCGTCTGGACTCAAAAAGTGATAAATTCATCTGTTTACATCTGGATTTTGTTTTAGTCTCAATCTAAATGTCGTTCGTGATAAGAAAAAGGAGTTTTCAGAGATTCATTATCAACAGATAGTATTTGTAATAGCAGGGTGACCAGGAAGTTCCCGTACCCTTTAATATAGTAATAACATAATAGGCGGTATGGGAACTTTCCGGCCACCCTGTACTGCTCGGTACTGAACAATTGCCAATTTTTCAGATCACATGTAACAACTTAAACTATTCCTTGCTATCTTATTTTCATTAACTTTCTTCCATGTTAAATAGCCTTTTTTGTATGAGCTTGGCAGTTATCCAATCGAATGAGTAGCTTTCGTCCGCCCATTTGTCTGTCTGTGATCAAAATAATCTAAAATATATCTTCAAAGCTGAACCTTAAATAGAAGGTTAAATTTTTAGAAGAAAGATCTCCATTGATTTTGGTGTAAGTCAAGGAGCAACGGAACGTTAACTGCCAAAAATTTTACAGTCTTTCCGTTAGAACGAAAAGTGAAAAGAACAAAATGGATGTCGCTTTCATGTAATACATTCTTTTCTTCTCCAACCTCAAAGATCGAATTTTTTTTTAATTTTTTCCAAAAATATAGTGATTTCATTACTATGTCAATGAACATTTTTTTTTTCATTATCTGCTTTTGCCATCTTACAATACGAATATTCGAAGTTGGCACAACAACTAACTTATATCTTGTTTCCTTTCTTCAATTATTTTATTCGCTAATATGAGTTTTATTTCGACATGTTTATATTTTATTCCATAACAGTGTAGCTTTATAATGCAACTTTTATCAATAGACAGTGATTTCTAACGCAGTGGGGTTTTTTTTTCTCGATGTTTCTAATATACGATTTAACATCTCCACACTTCCATCCTCTGTCCAGAAAGATTTTTATAAAAGATTTTTCCTAATATATTTAAGAAAAATATCCATAAATAAAATTGTAAGAAATGCTACTGTTGGCCTAATATGCTCTAAAAATTAAATAATTCTGTTCACAATAACTCTAATCAACAATATATTACTTTAATCGTAATAGCTGCAAGAAATAAATGAAATGTCACGATGATATCCATCCTGATGCTATCTTCGAGCGACATATTTGATAACAAATCTCTATTGGCTAACACTATTCCCGTTGATGTTATTGATTTGAGCAAATAGTAAGTCTCCTTCCATAATTGCATTGTAATTTTTTGAAGTCACATGTCAAAAACGTATGTTTGCAGTAAGTCCGCTGTAGCAGATCAATAATTGTTACTCTTTCACTGAATAAATTGCTGGTTTAGTTGGCTTTTGATAATTCCACTCAAGTGATTCAGAACGATCGTATTACCGTTTCAGTAAATGTGAGGTTAAATTGCTAATCCATTCTTGTTGTCTTTTTTTTTCTTTTTAATGATTACCAGAATGCTGTTTTGTATATGTTGTCCCGTTTGACATAAAGGAAGGGTTCACATTTTCACGATTTTAAAATGTTTTATTTTAAAATCTGTTTTATTGAGAAATAAAACAAAGTCATCTGAAAATGTTTTAATTACTTTGATATTTATAAATACAATTAACTTAATCACATTTAAGGTTCATTTCTTTCCCATCATTGTCCCGTATTCCATCGTTTTTGTAAATGATCTTCCACAATGAAATAAACTTTCCGACAAAGATCCTTGTTACCATTGATTTTCTGAAAAGCATCAAATAATAAAGTACTATAAGATGTCGCAGAGTTTGCAAGAAAATACTTTGTATCTTCACAGGAAGAAGTCTGTACAGTATTTATTATATTTCTATTAACACTGTAGCTTGAAACTCGTTTTTGTCAGATCAAGCAGTATTTATATTCTTTTCAAAATATCAGTCAGTGCTTTGCCTTCCTTCGTTAAATACCAACTCACAAATTATATAGACACACATAATTCTTCTTTGAGGAATGAAAAAATCAATTTATTCCTCGATAAAATGTATTTATAGAAAAATAAATAAGCATCTTTCTAAAATAACATGGATTTTTTCATTACAGGAATTGTTGCCTCAGCTCTTTTTCTACAAAATAAAGATTTTTAAACATTATTAATATAATTTAGTACAGCAAGATTTCCCATCACTCGCACATCTGTTTTGGATGCCCGGATGACGATTAAATCTAAAATAATTCAATACCAAAGAGATTAATCAAAGATGAAAATTTTTACCTTTTGTTTTTTTAAACCAGGTGATTTGTTGTCCAATTAAAAATAAAAAGAAATTTGTTTCTGAAAAACTGTTCTTATTTGGAATACATATTCTTTATTTTTAGTTGTAATTTTAGCCTGCAGATGTGCAGATCAGATGAGCTGGAAATCTTGAAACAAAGGTAAAAACAATCCCAGCTGATATTGAAAAACCCACAGGTTGCCATTTTTTTTAAACGATCTTGATAAAGATTTTGGCAAACCTAGTCATTCGAAAAGCAATAGGAAGAACTTAATTTTAACGGTTAAAAGGAATCCACTTTACAAGTCAAGCAGATATAGTTTCCATCGATTCTCGACCATAGGTTGTCGGATGGTCAGTCCGATGTCCACTTACCTTTAATCCCGGGGGAAAAAAAACCTGGTCCCCATTTTACAGAGGGCGAGGTAAACCGTAGGATCCATCTATAGCGGAAACGTCCTCCGCCGGGAATTGGACCCGGCTCCTACAGTCCGCAGCCAGTGCATCAACAGTCGAGTGCCGGACCCCCAAAACTTAATTTAGTCAGAGAAAATTACAAGGGCTACCTTTCAACTCCAACAACAACAACAGTACAATAAGAAAACTGAAATGTTTTCATTAATTTTTATTTCATTTCTTCATTAATTTGGATTAGTCGGTCAAATTAAGATTGCTTGATATCTTAAACCAGTATGTTAATATCATCCTTTATTTTTATAACTTTTGTTTATTCTTTATTTTTCATTCAAATTATTCTATTATAGAAAACTCATGATTTGAAACTACAAAGTCCATCATTGATTTTCACACACACCAAGAAATCTTCCACTGTTTGTGTTTTTTATTCTTCTTTATTGTTCAGCTGAGAATCAAGAATCAGTTCTTTAAAAAGCTTTTTAAATACTACTTTAAATACATTCTTCGTAAGTTATTCTACTTCCTCCTTGGATCTCATTACTGAGATAATAAATTTAAATTCCATTGAGAGTTAAGAAGGCTAAAAGAATCCAGTTCACACTGAAAAAAAAAAAAAAAAAAACTCTTAACAAAACTCATAAGTTTAAAACAACTTCTGCTTAATTACTTTGAATTTTGTACAATTTAAGAATTTAGATTTCTGCCACGTAGTTGTTTTCCCCGAAAGCCTGTTCTTTTCTTGTCTTAGGAGAATAATATTACTCCGTGGTTAGACTTAGCAACTTCAACGTTATCCTTTAACTTGCACGTTCGCGCCTCCAAATTACAGTTATTCTTTATAGAGATAAATGCTTCGCTTTAAGCACCACTTTCACTGAAAATCTTACGTTACTGAAAAAAAGAAAATACATGTTTTCACAGCAGTGCTGAGGATTGAATTAAAGATGCTCGCACTTCTGTATTGTACATCAATAAGAATCTAATTGAAACTATTTAATTACTTTTTGCACGTGAGTTTCACTCAATCGAAGTTAAGAAAAAAAGAAGTTTTCTATAAACTCGTTATTTTAAAATAAATAATAATAAAATTCATAATAACAATTTAGGATATCAGAAAAATAAAGTTTAAATGAAAATGTTTTATTTCTATTCATTTTTTAATGCGAATAAAAATAAATAATAAATTTAAAGAAATTTAATATTGAAGAACCATTCATTTTAACTCTACAAGACGAGAAAGAGACCAAGCCTCCTGGTAATTTAAATTAATGTAAATGTGAGACAAATATTGAACTTTTTAATATTTCTGTCTTTGACAATACTTTACCACACTTGAAAACAAAAGTGGTAAAACCTTATAATAATTCATACCTATGATCTATTTAAGTGAAAAGGCCGTAGATTTAAAATACATATGTTGTCTGTTTCCTTTTTGAGTAATAAGTTCTGTGATATCCTTTTAATTCTAAAGCACTTCCTGTCAAATTATCCTCTGTATATTCGCTGCTCCATTTAGCATTCCTTTCTTCTTTTAGCTTTTCTAAGTATAAAAATCATAAAACTCTATCGCAAGTATCATCTGTGGGTGATTACTGTCCGTTGATCCCTTTTCCGTTTTTAACTGCTGTTCCCTATCTGGAGTTACCTAAATTTATAGGTGACATCAGGTGTTTGTATCAAATTTATTGTGATGCTTCCGAACATATGTTACTCCCAACCATAAAATGGCTGCAAGAATATCGTGGGAGAAGGCTTTTTTTTTCTCTTTAACTTCTAAAATACATTAATCCGTGAATGGTTTCGTTTTTATCGTCTTCCTGAATCCAACAGCTATATAAAAGCTTTAAAAATGTTTTGAATAAATTGACTTAAAAATATTAGTTTAAGGATTTTTTTTTATTAATATTCATTCTTTTTAACGTAGCAGAAAAGTCAGATTAGCTTTTAAAATAACTGATCGAGATTTCAAAAATACTAAAAAAAAGAAGATGCCAAAACCTATATTTAGTTGAAAGCTTGTTAGGATTATTTCATTATATCTTCTCCCCAGTTACTTTGCTAACAATGATTTCTTCACATTTTGATATACGGTACAGTAGAACCTCATTACAGCGGACTAATTGGGGCTGAAGGTTGTCCGTTTTAATGAAAGTCCGGTTTATAACAAATAATTCTAATGGTGTAATGCATCAGGGTGTACATCAATGAAAGGACAATAGTTAGCTATAAAAAGTACTTAACGACATGACTCAAAGGTTACTGAATAAAAACTGATGAGTGTGTGCGGCAATTTGTGGAATTTCAGACAATAACGAAATTAAATGATCGATAGAATTGAGAAAGCAAACGAAGGAACAACGCTACAAAGTTGCGAATCCTTCCTTGTAGCGTTGTGCCTTCGTTTGCTTACTCAATTCTTTGAATCATCGGGCATGTTAAAAAATTTTTTTCATTAAATGATCGATGTTTAATTGCTTGCTTGGAAATGTAAAACTCGTCCGATAAACATATGCATCCTTTATTATTATTATATTTAAAAAAAAAAAACTGTCCGTTATAAGCGATGTCCGTTATAATGAGATCCGTTATAATGAGGTTCTACTGTACTATATATTATAATTTCTGTAAAGCATGGAAAAATGACACAGAAATAAAAAATATCTGAGCTTTTATCGGTGAGAGTTTGGGACGGCCGTTTCGTCCTTTTTAGGGACTCATCAGCCACACCCACTCAGGTGAAATGCTCAGATAGTGCAAAAGTGATAAGGGAAAACCACTCCCGCACCCACTGTGGCTTCCCTCCAAAAGAAAACACATTTAAAATGGAAAACAAAACAGGCAAAAATTCAAATCCTGGCCTGCGACACCGTCAGGTATAAAGGAATTTGAATATAAAATACCACATTTTTAAATGTGTTTTCTTCTATTCCCAAAAAATGTGATTGATTCCCATTTTTTTCCCTTTGTTGCTGGAGTCCGTCTCCTTGGAGATATACGGCTCCGGGTCCCTTTAATCAAAATATCATCAACATACACTATAATTTACTTCAAATATTTTTTAAGAAAAGAACTTATATTATGTAATTATCATGATTAGATACAGTATTATATTTTTGTTTTGTTTTTGTTTTTGTTGTTTTATTTATTGATGCTAGCAATCCTCCGATGAGAAACGGGATGTGTTTTTTAATAGGAATCCTACATTTGAAAAACTACAAGAGATTTTCAATCTTCTTTTTTTTTTCTTTTTTGGCTAGTTACTATTCAAAATGAAGAAGCCTCAATTGACGATACTTTTGTACTTATCAATTCTGTTTACCTTTCCGCTTGTCATTTGTTTTTTAACTTTTTTTTTTTTTCCTTTTCATATTTTAACCGCTGATTATAGACTGGTCGAAAAGGCGGCGACAATCTTAAAAACCTCACATTTTAATTTTACATCCCATAAATTTCTCTCCCGCTGTGTTTGAACGTCGCCGCAAGGTGGAAACCATTTCTCGGTAGATTAGTCGACTCGCCTCCCGCGGACGCTGGCCATTTGATGTTTACCGCCGACTTCATCAACTCCTCCGTCCTTCCCAGTCCGCTCCAAGGCCAAAGCCTTGGCTTATCTCGATCGCTAAACAAATCACTGAATTGGAATGTGATTAATGATGTAAAAGCAATTCGGTAATTAAAATCCTGCATCCACTTGCCTTCTTCGCGAGGAATGAATAAAAAAAAAACTCCGATACTGGGTAATGTTAGATCAATCACTCTCGTTAGTCAATACGGAAAGGTTGGTAACTTGTCGAACCTTTCTGGCCTGCACCTGGATTGATTCAGTGTTAGACAAGCCTACGTAATTCTCCCAAATACCCATTGTTATATGTGAAATATAATTTACCATGAAGCCTTTCGCGTTCGAAACAATAGGATCAGCTGTCCCACTTGGGAAACTTCCCGCTATAAAGATTCTCAAATTAGGGTGTGATGGAATTTCAAAGCAAAGGGGCATAAGAAATGTTCATTTCAATTCCAAATGAAAATAATTAATCAGAAACTAAATTTAAATGTTAATATCTAGAATGTTAAAAGGAAAATGGGACACCCTCACCTAAACTTAAAAGGAAAAAAGTCAAAAAGTTAGGTTGAATACGTACGCTCCCGCAGGTCATAAATGCGTTAAACTGGCGTATAAAACTAAAGAAAAACCGCGAACATTTATCATTGATTAATCAGCAATAATAGTGCGAAACAGCTGTCCTAAGAGGCAGCTTATAATACAAGATCTGCATTTATTAGTATTTTTGAATATACTTTTATATTTCAATTTTTAACTGGTTTCAAAATTGATTATGTGTTTATAGTAACCTTATATGCAGCGACATCTACTGGCCATGTTCGGAATAAGTCGAGATCACACGACATTTCATAAATGATACAAATTAAATTTGTGTACAATGTAAAAAATGTTTCAAAAAGAGTTAGAAAAATTTAACAATTAAGTCTAAACGCATTCTTGCATTTTTTTTTAACTGCAGTTAGAGTTGCATACTTCTAGCGAAGTACTCCTAATGTCTTACTTGCTCCGTTAGGCTTACGAAGTTTAATTTGCTCCGATGAAGTTAATGAAGAATCATGTATTTCCCAAAACAACTTGAAAAATGTTTTTAAGAGTTCGAATTAATGTACGGTATGTTAGATATTTAGTGAAAACATAATAAGTCGCGCAGAGAAGTTAACGAAAGGAATGAATTACAAGTGGAAATCCCGAAAGATATCCATAATTCATAGCGATAATTGTCGATCTGGGAGACCACCGCATTCTAATTTACAGAACACGTTCAGCATCATGAAATTTTTTTTTTTGTTTGATCGTAACCCAGTCTACCGTTGTGCACCGGCATGTGGAGGTGGAAAATGATTTAATGCCGTAACTCCTTAGACTTTAATTGTCGGCATCTGCGCTTTTCAAAGCTGTAGTAATCTCATTTTTTGTTACTCTCTCTCGCGTTTTTAAAGCATTTTTTAATCTTTATTTCCGGCTTATTGTGAGAATTTTAACAAGGATTATCCAGTTACGACTATAAGTTATTAGAGATAATCCATTCAGCTGTATTATCAGTACAAAAGCTATGAGGCATTAAGTGCGATAAGAAAGGTAATAATTTATTACTTGAATTCTTATCTTTGGTGATCCAATAAGACTCAAAATAATGGGGTTTAAAGGTTAGTTTAAGAAGATGACGCAATGTATTGAAAGCCGCTGATTATTGTACTTTCAATAAAAAGATTACGCATATATTTCGTAAAAGTCATTATCGAACAATGTATTGATATTTAAAGGTAATTTTTTTTTTATATATTTTTTTAGAAATATTTATTAACTAGGAAACAACGATGCATATTGAGTTACAATAAATTTTAGTTATTTTAGCTAATGTGACTTGAAAATTAGCTAATTATAATTTTTTTTGCGAAAAAAAAAGATTAAGATTTTTTGCGAAAAAGAGACAGGGCCGCCTAGAGGGGTGGGCAAAAGGGGCATATTACCCCGGGGCCCCACAAAAAGAGGGGCCACATCAGGGGGACCCAAGGCACCCCGCCATATTTGATTGTCCCTTTTTTTTTTTGGTTGTTGAATTGGAGATCCCGCTTTTTTTTTTTTGGTTGTTGAATTCGAACCTCCTTTTTTTTTTTTGTGGTTGTAGATTTTCGGGGTGGGGGGGGGGGGGCACAAATCCAAACGTTGCTCCGGGGCCACCAAAAGTTTCTGGGGGGCTCTGAAACGAGAAGAGTAAACTTTATTGTGATAAAACAAAAGCATTAATTACAAATTAACTTGTCTCTTCCCAAAAAGTGTCTGAGCAAAAAGTAAGTTAAGAGATTAAAATTGTTGTGTTAATTCTAAAAAAAAACACCAATAGAGAATGTAAAATTATACAAAAAAACTGCAACTAACTATTATCTGCTTTCGTGCCTCCAGTATTCTCCGAATTCTGTTGGTGGTAGCTTCTTTTCCTATGATACGTTCGATTTCTTTGCACTTTTTCAAATATTTTCTACAAAATTGTAAGTATTATTCAAATTTCTGTTTTAAACCATTGCAATTACGAGGAAAGCTGTTGAATGCAGGAAACCTTGAAAATATAAGTTTATTTAAGCTAATTACTAATGGCATTTAAACGGAAAAACAGACTGTGCCGCCGAAATGAATCCTCAGTTTCAAAAGAAAATTGCCTAATGGAGGCGTTTTAGATAAAGAAGCTCTCATTGAAGGTCATGTAGATGTTGGACCATCGGTCAAGAAATCAGGTCCCATTTGACAAGAGGGCTGCGTGAACACTAGGACCCACATAAAGAAAATCCCGGTCTCTGTCGAGAATTGAACCCGGCTTTTCTAGCCCCTCAGCTGATCCGTCCCATCTCAATCCCCAGTTCAGCCGACAACTCTGAAGAACCGAAATTCACCAGCGAAATTTCTGAAAATATAAAGGAATTTTTATATAGCAATCACTTCTTTTACTTCTAGGACTTTATTATATGATTACTTTTCCTATTAATAACCTATACATATTATTAGTTTTTATTTGTAATCTAAGTTTCTAATAATTAAAATTTATTAAAGCAAAACATATGTTTTAATAGATCAGCATCTAATAAAAACATAAATTTTTTTATATACAGGGCGAGGCAAAAGTCTGGAATCGATATCGTATGACCCCCTTTCACATTTAAAAAACTTGAACGTGAATTCAAGATGGCGGCCAAGACGATCATCCCCTCTTTGCAGATAGCGTCCCCTAGCCAGTGCCTATTTGATTCGATTCCTTCAACCTTTTTAACAATAAAAGGGTGTTTCCAGACTTTTGCCTCAACCTGTAAATATTCAGTGCCTTAATTGATCGAAGCTGATAGTGATGTCATCTATTTAATTCCATCTTTACTTAGTTCTAATTACAAGTGCCTTTTGTTCCTCAAAGTTTCGCCTTCATCGCAATAATATTTTCTCTCCAAAAACCAGTTTCGCATTTCTTTCCTCAGGCAACTTCTCCTTCGTTCTTTTTTTTTGTAATTCTGCTTCTTCTTCTTTTTTTCATTCCTCTTTTACTGTATACCTTTGTGCCTCTCTCGCATAAATCAGTCTTGTTATTCGCCACCCTTGTTATGTGGTGTAGACAGAAGAAAATTACAGACTGAATAGAGCCTCGGGTGTTGAATGTTGAGTGTCACGTCCTTGTTTGTGTAAATAATAAAATAAACATTATTTTAACGTTGTGAGTGGAGGGGAAAAAAATAAAAAAGAAGAAGACCAGTAAATGACAATCTTTTTGTTTTTGTTCGCCTTCTGAGAATGCGCTTGACACATTAATAGCTGGTTGTGCTGCATTTTAAAATTTCAAGTTCATCGATCTTGTTATGAACTAAGAAATAGATTGGTTTGGAGAGTTACCTAAGAGGTTGATTTTAATTAGATTGAACAGTACTCCGCCCCAGCAACGACAGCCACCGCCCCGATATTGTAAAGTTCAGGATCAACAAATAGTAAATACTAGAATATTATCCAAAAGCCCTAAATTAAAAAACTAAAAACAACATGTAGTTGTTGTGCCAATTTTCGAGTAACTTTTCTGTAAGAAAATGTTGGTTAAAAAAAAAAAATAGCTGTTCATTCTAAATGAATGAGGTCTTGACTGTATTTACGCTAAATTCAAAAGGAATCCAAATAGACCGTCTACCAAAAGTTTAAGTTTTAATGGATAAATAGGTTTTGAGTTATTTTCATCAGAGAGAGAACGAATAATGAACTGATGATTTCTCCTTATTGATTGATAGAACTTGTACCAAAATCAAAGGGATCTTCACTCTAAAATCACACGCCGTTGGACTAAGAACGGCAGCTGGTCGTTCCTTCGAATTGGCCGCCACCTGGACCATTGCAACTATACTGTGAGACGTTAGGGAATACTCACGCGCAGGAAAGATACTGAAAGACCTAGGTAGACTACCAGAGGAGAGGAAAGTTTCGTCTTCCGATAGGCACGAACTGATCAAAGGTGTCCCTGTCCGCCATTAAGACACATTTTGTAGTGGGCATCACTAGAAACCCCTGGATTTCAAAACTAGACTTGCCCTCTAGGCATCCTTTATGCCATTAACATCCCAGTATCGAGCGAGTGGCATGGACGGCTGTTGACTGGCAACGAATCGTGTTTAGCGACGAATCTAGATTTTGTCTGGACGAATAACCCTCATTCTCAAGTAAGGAGAAGCACTGGACAGGATTTCATTGTTGAGCCATAACTGATGTTGTCATGGAGCGATCTGGAGTGGCAGCTGCTATAGATGTGGGATGATCTTCCCCAGGATAGCATTAGACGTCTCTACGATTCCATACCAAGCCTTATCGCCGCATGAATCGATGCTAGGTGCGGTTTAACGTAGTACTAAAGGAATATTGATCCTGTAGTGTTTTGCCCGAATAAACGGCCCATTTGCTCTGATACGGCATAGTTAGTTGCATCATCATTCTCATTGCCAAGTGTCATTCCAGTTCGATTGCTGATTCTGAGTGCGCTAATTTTTTTTAGCAATGAGTGTATTTACATTCATGTATATAGTTTTCCAATCCCTCTGTGTGTAACGCAAGAGATCAGAAATCTGCTAGGCAAGTCTCATATCTACTGCAGCGCAGATGTAGTAGTGTCGGATGATCCAAGTGATGAACGAAACTATCCTGCAGAGTTTCCGGCATGCCACCTCATCAGCTGAGCCTGAAGAAAGGATCAATTTGATGCTTCTTCGCAGTCTCAATCAAAAGAAATTGGTCATTAGGAGTGTCATCGCAATTTAATCATGGCAGAAGTTCTTTCGGAAAGCAACAGAAGTGATATCGTCACTCTTCTCAGGATCGCTTTTCAACCGAGTGATGTCAATTTGCCATTCAAGTTGAAGTACTGTCAATTCCCAGTAATATTCATTTCTGCTCGTAGCAATGCATTCATTTTAGTTTTCTAATCCGTCATAATAAACGTCGGGCAAATTGAAATATAGAAAATTGCTTCTGCATGACTATGATAGAGCAAAGAATTTTTTATAATTAAAGTCTGTATCATAACTTAATAAAAAAAATTGAATGAGCAATGAATTAAACAACAACAACTGCAAATAAATCAGAAAAATTTATTTCTGATAAACACTAAGTTGGAAATTTACTAACAAAACTTATGGTTGAACATTTCTGTAATATCAGTATATCCTACTTAAATAAAACACATTTACGATTTAGTTTGATACTGGAACTTCACTTATTACCTTTCAGAGATTGGAGAGGAGTTGACTGTGCACAGCCAACTTAATCGTCTATGAAGATACTTCGATGAATTACGGCACACCTCAAGCAGACCATTCCTGATGAAGAAGAATAAAACCTCAATGACTCAAATATGTCGGGGGTCACTGCCATTGATTGTTAGATATTCACTACTAGATCCTTGAAACACCATTTTAACACAAGTAGATTATTAGACATTCACTACTAGATTCTTGAAGCACCATTTTAACACAAGTAGATTATTAGACATTCACTACTAGATCCTTGAAGCACCATTTTAACACAACTTGACTTCCACATTCGAACTATCGCCTACTTCGACCATCTTGAATTTATCTTCTTAACAGTCACACCAGCATGATCAGCACACTTATCCCACACAAAACAATCACAGACGATTTAATTGTTAGGCGCAAGATTTCAAACATTGAAATGAAGCGTGACTGATAACAATACAAAATCAAAACATTAATAATCTATGAAGGTAGAAATATATATGATAATAAATATTAATCTTGGAATATTTCTATCAAGTGAAAAATACACAACATTAGAAATAATAAATATATCCAATAAGTGGTTTAATTTTTTTACCAAAATTACGGTACAACTTTGAAAGATAAAATAGATATAATCATTTCTATATCACAAATACTCTAGTTTCATTATAATTTTATCAAATTCAGTTTGTAGTTAGTCTTATTTTGAATTCTCAGTTCAAGTAAACTAGAAAGGCTGAAGAATTGAGAATTCTCATTTCGTTGAAATCTGAAATCCGTTGGAATTATCTTTCATCTCTGTGAAAGGGATCCTATGATAAATAAGATATTCTAACCAACAATGACATTTATGAACGATGTTTTTGATGTAAGAGTACGATAACAATGACTTTTCGTTATATTTTTCATTGTAAGGCGCTCGGACTTAAATTCATCGTTTGTTAATTGCCAATGGTGTATGAAAGACTGAAATGCTTTTAGTATTCTACAATATTTAAATCTTTAGATGAGATTTAGTGTATTCTAATATGAGTTTAGGGCTCTAATTCTCAGGAACTAGGACTCTAATTCTGGCCTACGGACAGAAAAATTTCTCTATAGAAGCCCTGGAGCCTTTGTGATTTATCTCCTGCAGCTGCTATCCTTGTAATAAAGATTTTGTCGTAAAAAATTAATATGTCTTTTCTCTTTTTTTTTTTTTTTATTAAAATATTAGATTTTCTATTAAGTTTCGGTTTGTTACTTAAAAAAAAAAAAAAATTCAAATAACCTTGAAATTCATCTTTTTATATTGAATGCCTTTAATTATATTTTAATTTTTTTACTATTTACTAGTTTCTCCTACAATACTTATTAATCTAGAATATAAATTTCATAATTTCTAGTTATGTCACAAACAGAAAGTATAATGGGAGAGTGTTATATTCGTTTTGTCCGTCTTTGACCACTTCTGCAGCCTTTATTACAAACGTTATTACTTGTAAAGGTGGGGGAGGGGGGAAAAGGTGCGTTCTATTGCGATAATATTTAAGAAAGAGTATTATCGATAACTTACAGACATTCTGTTGTAGTTTTATTCAGCTCATCTTCTTCGTTGTGATCGTAAAATATTTGTAAACTGTGTTGTGACAGCAGAAACCTGGGATACTAGTTCTTTTCTTTTTTGCCAATGCCCAGGCTCTTAAAAGCGAATCGATTGGCCTCAACAAGGGGAGGTAAATATGAGCATTCATCCGTCGTAACATTGCCCAGGGTATGCCAAAGGAGGCAGCTCATGCTATACCCGCAGAAACGGACGAAACACAGAAGGAGAAAGAAACATCCATGCCGACGCCGGGATTCGAACCCGGGTTCCGACACATCGCCGCACGGCATACCGCCGTCTAGACCGCTCGGCCATGCCGGAACGCTAAGGGTTCTAGTCCTTGTCACTGAAGCATTATTTGAGAAGTGATATCATCACTCACGAGGGCCTTTTCTGCTTTTCTTTTTCCTTTTTTTTTTATCTTATTTTAGTCTTCTATTTTATTTTTACATGTGTTGGGAAGAACAATTAAAAACGAATTACACAAAAATGAGAAAGGACTGCATTGCGGTAGTCCGAAACTGTCAAAAGCGCATTCTTTTTTTTAAAAAAAAAAAGCTTTTTTAACTTTGTGTATATTTTGCTTTTAAATTTTACACACGTAAAAAGAATTTGGTCTTCTATTTTTTTCTTAATTATATTTGTATATTTTTAAAATCATATTTATGGGATCATTATGGTTTCCTGTATACAATGAAACCAGTTTTTTGCTTTTATTTTTTTATTAATGTTCAGAATGCATTATTTTTGAAACTTTTAATTTCAAAGGAAAAAGCAAAACAAAAAGCTGACGTTCTATTAAACTAGTGATTACAGTAATCCCTGAATCCTGCGATTCGGGATACTTTTGATACTTCAAATTGGCTTACTTTTCAGCCGTCATTCATTCAAACTTCATACTTGCATTCTGAATTTTAGACATAAAATTACACAACGAATTAAAACTGATTAGAATATTTTTATTATTATTATTTGGAAATTTTTATTTATTTATAAGTTTTTAGTTGGTTTTACAATTTTTTTACTCTCTTTGAAATTTTCCAGCTAAATGTACTTTGTTTATCCAAATATTCATTTTGGTTATGAATCAATCATAAGAATTTAGATCTAGGCCTATTTAAAGAACGTAACACGTGTGCTACTAAATTTAATAAGTTATGAATGCTATTTTACATCTGTTGTCGTAAGTGTTCAGGAAGTGCTTCTGAATTAGTATATTTGAACCATCTTCCTGTATTATTCCCATTTCTCCCCCCTTACTTCATTTTTTTTGGGGGGTTTATATTTTTCCTGCCATCCAATATTTACAGGCTACAAGTGACTGAAACAGTGTCTTTTACATTTCCTGAGCGTTGCTGATGGCATTCATTTTTCGAGCTAAGAGGGCATTAAGGGCCCTAACTTTCGCGTTTTTTGATGCAATCATGAAACAATAGAATACTAAGTGTCTGCTTTTGTTTTACGACTTTGAAATTTTTGCCTGAAATGGGATTTTATTCTTATTTAATTCAACAAAACAGAAAGATAGAGACTTCTGCTAAAACCAAACATCGTCTCGTTTCGTTTTTATTACTTTTCTTGAATCTTTTATCATTACTTATTTATAAAGCTGGGAGTTATTTTAAATATTAACACTCCCTTTTTTTCAATAAATGGATAATTAATATTTTTTTCCAATTTATTAATTTAAAGATCTTTTTATACGTAATGATTTTCTTTTGCTAACAACTTTGTAATTTTTTAATAATTCCATTTAATACTTCTTCTTCTTACATTGCAAAATTTCGAAAGGCCTAACCGGGCTTTCTTCTTCAAGCATTATTTCTTAAAGAATAATCGAATTATTAAAGAATTTTAAAATGTTGCTCTATTAGTGAAGAATTTATTATGGAATTATTACAGAATTTTATAATGTTGCTTTATTAGTGAAAGAATTTATTATAACTTTGTAATTTATTTTTTTCAAGGTTTAATTCGAAAAATGGTTAAATATATATACTTTTTTTGAAAAGCAAAAATTTAATGTCTATAATAATTTGCAAATCAAGAAAATCTCATTAGTTAAAAATCTTAAAAGCTAGAAATACTTTATGGTAATGTGAAATTTTTAGAAATAAACTGCAATAAATAAGTTCAGTAATTGAACAAGTTGAAGTTTAACATCAAAGTAGCTGAACATGGAAAAATATGTATTACTCTTGTTTGTAAGTGCTTGCGAATCATTGCTGTATCTTTCGGTTGTTTGGCTAATATCCCTCTTGATGAAAGGTACATTTCTGTAGCACAGAAAGCAGAGTCGTAAAATAGAAGGTGATTGTGTGAAACGAAGGAGGATAGTCACGTGTAGAGATAGGACCGTAAATAACTCGTACACTATGAATTTCGAAAGGCAAATACTGATTTTGAAAGACACATAATAACTATGTTCGAATTATAGAATCGAAGAAATAGTCTAATAAAATTGCGCTACGCTTTTCCTGAATACTGAAACTGTTAACTGTGAGTAATTCACCGTTAACTGTGGATTGAAGATACTGGCAGAGCTCCACTCAGTTAATTGACCCTAAACTGTTTAATCACATTGTAGCAATGAAATCAGTACTGAATGTTGATTAAGATTGAACCAACCACTATACTGTGAGGCAACAGCTAGATTAATATCAGAAATGATATTTTTTATCAATAATAAAAAATCCAGCGTCTTAGTTGTTATATAAAATATAGAAATTGACTTGTGCTCGTAGTGATTAAAAAACTGCGGACAGCCAACTCACAAGACTGTTAAGAAGTTACATACAAGTAAAAACTTAACATTCAACAACAGGTTTCGCCTCCTATACGAGGTTTTGACGAGTGACTAAAAGTTGTTATACTTAGTTATTATAATTTTGAAAATACTGTACTGAGCTTCTTTGATCCGCAGAGTAATACTGATAAAAAAAAATGCACCTTATCTGCAAAATGTAAAATCTTTCCCAAAGTTTGGCTTTACACCTTCGTAGATATCATAGAAAACGAATTTTTCTGCCGTACCAAAGGAGTCAAATTCTATACTTTTATCCCAAAAACTTTATATTTTTCATTCAAATTTTAGGCCTAAATGTTGAAGAAATCAGTGCAGCACTTTCAATAAGACATGACAACTAAAGACCTCGGATTTTTACTCTCTTACTATCTGTAGCTATTAATTTTTCTCATTATAGTAAGCCTTAATTGAAGTCGAGATGGAAACAAATTACATTCACTGTTTTCCTTGTGTCGTTGATGTTATCTTCGATTCGGTGTTTTCTTTGATCTTGGGCGATGACTTCCAATACCACTGTGGTTCGAGGTCTATAGAAATAGCCATAAATTGGTGGGGGCGGACACAAATTGTCCATTGCCGACCCGAAACAATGTTACGGCCTTCACTGGAGACCAATGGCAAATCAATACTGCGGCTGAACGCCGTCTCTCGTGGTCCGAACGATTCAACCAGCGGGTGTTGGATAACTTAACACGCTGGAATTTGTTTCCAGTATTAGTCCGCGCTCTGAAACATCTATTGTAGAAATTTTAAAACTTACTGAGTAAAGTATCAATAGAAAGCAATAAAAACTGGTTATTGTTCAGGCTTTTTTTTCCATTACAGGATATTTCAAAATTGCTTTTATAGTAATCTTTAGCTGCTTGTTCACAATTTGTCGAACATTGACATATCATCTATAACAATCGGAACCAGCAATAATTAGATAATTAATAATTAATTATTGTATCATCAGTCGTTGCCGAGCTGTCTAGGCAATTATTTACTTTGCCTGAATCTGGGTTCGAATCCCAGGACCACTATGGATGTTTCCTTTCTTACCTGTGTTTATCTCCTTCTTCTTCTCTTTCTGGCTATTCATGGATGTTGTTATTTCTTGGGTTTGTGCTTTAGGTGTAGCCACGGCCCTCAAGATAGAAGAGAACAGAATCTGACCATCCACCATGTGGCACGCTGTGAAAGTGAGTTGGTTCGTGCAATTGAAGGTGAATTATATTTGTAGGTTTTACGGAAGTTTTATAACCTCACGGTCGCCAACAACCATTGGATGTTAGAGATAGTCGATTTGTTAGAATGTTAATGGTAATTTTAATGGGTCCTGATAATTTAAAATTTTACCTTTTTACTGATTAGTGACCCGAACAAAGTATAAAGGGGAAGGTGGGAAGAGCTCTTATATTCGCTCTGCCTATCCATCCATCCGGCTGTCTATCACCACCTTTGCAGCTCAACTACCAGTCGGACAGACATGAGTCGTACCTTATTGGAGTAGCTTTAACTTGTAAAGGTGTAGAAAAATACGAGTTCCGGTCTGTAGTTGCTGCCTGTCTCACAGGGAAATGAAATATGGTTTACAGTTTCGCTTTGATTTCGTGTTCACTATAAACCAATTTTTTATCTTGTTAGATTTACTTTTAATCCTATTTGTAATCATTGCGAGACAGTAAATTACGAAGGCGCCCAGCATGTTTTATCGTTTTGCCCAAATTCAGATAGAGTTAGATGTAAGTTTAAAATACTCGAGAGATCTTTGTTATTTAATGGCTTCCCGCTCCTTGTTTTAATGATCCAACTTTGCGGTTTATTATCAACTGAAAACACTGCAGAGGTTGATATTAATGATTAAATTTTCTATCACTTTGAATACAAGAGAATGCAAAGAAGTAAATTTCAGGAACTTGAAACGGTTTTATATTACTTCAAGAGGTGTGTGTAACGGTCGCTACACTTGTAGACGGTGTTTCCTGTTGTGGGACACTTACATTTTTAATTTAGAACATAAAATTTAGAATAAATTTAAACATGAAAAAATACCAATGAGGAGGAATTATATAGCAATTAAAAACTAAAAATGAGACTGTATTGAGCCTATTTCGAAATTGCTTTCTGACCTCAACTCAGTTGCTTTCAAAAAGCAGTCTGGTAATTTATGTACTTTATTTTATTTATTTTTTATCCTTTCTTCCCTGAAACCCAAGTTGTTTGGGCAATGGCAGTCTTTTCATCTTCAGATTTGGTGTAACGGTTGTAAAGGCAATTAAATATCATGAGAGATAAAATGGGTTAGAATAATAAGAAAAAGCTTTCAATTTCATTTTAAGTCGAAATAAATGTGTCCGTTCATCCGTGATCAAGATAACAAATTATATCGAGATATCTTAGGAAGCTGAAATTATCGAGATAGTTGATTGGGCTATAAGGAAGTTTCCTGCTGTTACTGCATATTTTTTTGTTGTTTTAACAGTAGTTGGGAGATGGTAACTAACTGTCGTTGATATGTATTAAACTATTTTAATAAATTTGAATCCAAGCAATTACATTTTTATAAAATCACAGACAAGTAATATACACATTATATAAATCTTAGAACCAAACTTCTACCAATGTTTATAATGTACAAGGTGTACCTGAAATGTGCTGCCAAACTTAAAGGTTGTATTCAATCATGCAAAACAACGAATAAATGTCATATAAACATGGGTTTGGAAATCCTTTATTTCCAAGATATGAACGATGCAATAATTCAGAGGTGTACAGTTGCTCAGTTTCACAGAAAGTCCTCGAAATGTCCTCCACCGGCCACAATGCACGCAACACAACGTCGTTCCATCGACTGCCGAACACAGTCGAAGATGCCAGATGACGTCGAATTGTGTTGCACTTATCCATTATGCGATAATGCAGTGCTTGGGCGTCAGGAACCGGTGGGGTGTACACTAATGCTTTAAGATAACCCAGTACGAAAAAGTCCAGTGGGTTTAAATCAGGGGAACGAGCAGGCCATGTCACGATTACTGAGGAGCTATGCAATGACTCTACGATACGAAGTAAAGGCCAACACCTCTGTATCGTTTCATCGTTCATATCTTGGAAATAACACATTTCCAGACCCATGTTTATATGACATTTATTCATGATTGATTTATTGCATGATTGAACCTTTAAGTTTGTCATTATCTTAATTATTGGGTCCAGATTGTATTATATCGTTTGTCTGTTTAAATTTAACTCTTAATTTGTAGTGTTCTTTGTTATGCCGTTTACTGGTCTCGTCAGCAATGGACAAGAACTAAATTATACCTGAAGAAGACTGGAAAATTTTACAGTCGAAATATTGTATGTTAAAAATATGTTGTAAACGTTAATAGAAGTTTGATGTCAAGATTTATATAATTACATTTTTTTATTAACTCAAAATAATATGTCTGGGTTTTTTTTTTTTGGTTTTTTTTTTCTAATTCACTTGGATTTAGTGAAGGATGGATGTTATTTAGGTAGGATAATTTATTCCAGTTCTGCTCTTTTGGAAGAAAAGCACAATTCTGTGAATACTTGACTATTGGAGCAGGTAAACGAGTCTTCACGGCAAATCCATGTCAGAGAAATGAGAGATCAGGTAATCTAACATTGCCAGGAGGATTCAGTGAAGGGATTGTTTAGTTAGTGTTAGTAAGAAGAATATTACTTCTGACCACTTCAAGTCTGCAGAATTGCAGTGTCACCGATTAATATAGACAGGGAGTCCCATAAAACTCTCATGAGCAGCAAGCGTATGATAGATTTCTGAAGGTGGTTGAAATGTCTGGCATCTACTCAACTAATTAAGATGATCAACCAATTCTTAATTAAGAATGAGACGCCAATTTAGTTTCTAGCTGGATGACGCTGCAAACGAAAACTTTTAATTATAAGATTTCTGATTTTATTTCTTTACGTCGGAAATCCGTTCTCTTTCTTCAAAAATTACTTTTCACGGACTTAATATTTCATAAACATGTTGAAGCATTTCAACTTTCTTTTCAGAATCCTGCGAAATTGGAACAATTGTACTATATAGTGTCTCACAAGTCAGTGACGTTATTATCAAATTGCATGAAAACCGAAACCAAACTTGATCTTTTTTTCCCAATTCCCACCAACCAACTAATACTAACCTCCACCAGCCAATCGTTACAAACTCCTCCACCCCTCCCAGTATCGATTGCGATAACCCACCAATCCTATAAGAAACACAAACTTCAGCCGTCAATGGAAGTGCATAGAAAGAACGACCTCAGAAAGAACGACCTGAAAAACTTTTTTATCTACTATGGTATCGCAAATTGAGAGACATCTCCCTCTTTCTATTCTAAGGCCCCGCGAACACTGCCAAACCACTTCTCTTTGAAAATCGGCCTTGAGCGACCGTCCCCTGCGACAAATGTATTTCGGATTTGGCAGAAATTGGTCTTTTGAATTTTCCACTTCACTCAGACACAACCAACTCACAACCAATTGCAGTGAAACACTGGAACACGTTAATCGTGCCGTCATATCCATTCGTAGCTGCTTGTCTCACTTCAGCTGAACGGAGAGCAATTACAAAATTAATATCACAGTATTGAGACTTTCGAAAAGAAATTAAGTTTACACTTAAATTCATTAGTTTTATGCGTCAGAATACAGAGACATGCTTGCTTCAGAATCTAACGGAATATATTAAAAACAAGATTTTTTTTTTAAATTTTACATTATCGGCAGTGTTTTGAAATTCTGGGATTGTCGATCACTCGCAATAAAGAATTGAAAAATTAATCCTAACAAATGGAAGAAATTCAAAAATAAAATGACTCAGGATGGAGCTTGCTAAATTTCTGTTAATTTCTGAATGTGAATTTTGTCATATTAAAGACTTCATTATTTATGAAACTCAAAATTTTAAAATCTTTTCGCTGATTGATTCACAGAGAGAAACAGTCACAATATCATTCAATACGACGAAATTCTTTCTTCAAAATATTTTCAAGAGTATTTTGATGCATAGAATTAATATATTTTAGTGTAAAGATTTCCTATCGAATAAATGATTTTATTATTGCAAAAATAGATTTTTGATGGTTTTCAGAGCAGTTGAATTGAAAACTGTCAGCGCTGCAAACTATAATGATATCACCAGTAACGTGTTTAAATATTTCACTCTAATCGGTTGGATTCGTGGCAAGCATGTTCGACCAAATTTTCTATCCTTCTTGTCGTATCAAGCACGTTTCCGATGGACATATTCTGTTTAACTACACTATGAAACTACACTGTGAAACTATACTTTGAAACTGTTGGCTGGTGTTCGCTTAGCTTTATCATATTGAGATAGTTCAGGTTGATTGACAGTTGCAAATGATGAAAACAGACAGGTAATAAATTGCCATCTCTTATTGTTATCCAAACAAACTTTGAACGTTCGAGAATAGGTAAGAGAGACAAAACCAAGGAATCAAATACGGCGAAATAATTTCTTAAAGAGCTTATTAAAGTGAAGATGGAAAACGCAATGCACCCTCAATAATTAAGAAACAAAAATAAAAAAAAGAACATAAGTAATTGAAATAAATATCCTTCGGCGTTAAGTTTTCCAGCTCAAAAGGAATTTGTTCATAAATAAAGAAAAAGAAAATAAAACATAAAAAAAACAACAATAATAATGGAAAGAAAAACCTCTGAGCGTCAAACCTTCCGCTTCAAAAGGAATTTGACCATGAAGAAACAAAAAGAGAAACAAAAGACAAAAAACGAACGAAAACCCTCTGATGGGTAAAAGAAAAGCAATCATTATAAAAAGAAATGTCTTTTTTAAGCTGAGACCCTGAGACGACCGTTTCGAGTTTGTTGTGCTGTCTTCAGCTATGACTACTCGACCAGTGCATCCCCTCGTACGCCTTTTTGGGTCTTGCAGTGACTGAGTAGCCCTGGCTGAAGAGAACCCAAAAAAGCCCTAAACGGCCGTCTCAGGGTTTCAGCTTAAAATCCAAAAAAGGCAGTTCTTTTAGCTTATTAAAGTATAAGTAAAGTAAAGTTATTAAATAGTTTGCCTCAAACTTGGATTTGGGACATTCGTCATAGCCTTTCGCTACTGATCAATATAATGATTTTACCAGATTTTGACCATTTAATGTTAGCTCGGCGATTTTTTTTTAAAAATACCTAATAATCGTAGCTTCCCATAATATTTCCCTCACTCAGACCACTATAAAATGAGTAGCGGGATTCTTTCCTGAAGCTTAAAGGCTGGCTGAAAACCAATTCAACTGGTCCTGATTGCTTCGAACCTCTAGGAAAATTTGAAGCACTCATAAGCAGTGGAGGCTTTAAGGGTAAAACTAAACTGTAATACAATGTAAATAAAATGTTAATGTGTCATGGATGAATCATTGAATCTCATGCTGCGGCTGAGCTCTAATGACGGATTATAAAATAATCGAAATTTCATGACTTTTCTCCTTTGTTGTATATCATCTCACCACATCTTCGCAGTCATTCGTTGTTTTGTGATTAACAGGCATAGATTTTCAGTTAACACGACGAGGAAACAAGATAAAATTTGAAAGTTTTGCTTTAAATAACTAAATGGTAGTACTTTTATTTTTGTCCATTAATAATTTGTTTGTGGATTTGCTTGAATATTCTCATTATTAAGTTTTCAACAATTTATCTCTTTCACTTTTTTTTTTCAACTTTTCTTCAAGTTACAAACAATGTTGACGTAAACTAACAACTTCAAAAACCAAATGTGAACCCTCTTTTGTTTCTAAATTGAATCAGAGCCTAAAATCACGTCACAAATTCCTTTTCTAATTACTCTTCGCGATAACAGAATAGAAGGGAGATTCTCCACAGTTGCAACACAAAGTACAAGAATGTAGAACAATTCTCTCTAAATTAAATGTCACGATCTCTGTTCATGTTCCCAGCATAGTTTAGTTTCACTCCAAAATACTGTAATTAAAAGATAATCCTTGGAATCTGTAACCGTTAGAAGTTAGTGAAACATTCTTTGTTGATCAGATGACAGCAAAGTTTTGCTGCAGAATGGATTTACTTTTGGAAATTCATTATTTAACTAAAAAAAAATAATCCTGAAGCAATTACAAAGAATGGGTTCTGTCCCGCTCTCATTAAATGAGTGCTAGTCCAATGGGATGCTACTTTTTTTTTTTCCTAAGGATAGTTGACCATACAAATTAATAATCATAACACGTGATTTTAATCATTGAAGACATACATTACATAGCGTACAGAGACTGTGTATGTAATTGTATATTTACATCCTTACCAAATTTTAATATAATGTGTACTTCTCGGAAAAAAGCTGAATTTTTTTTCATCTTTTATTCTTTAGTTTAAAGAAATTATAAAGTTTGCTAGCCGGGTACCGTCGCTTCGCTCCGGAACCCTTGCATATATAGCATTAAAAAAAAACTTTATTTATTTAGCAAATTAATATTGAGATCGGAGAATATACGACTTCCCAGCCCGTTGTGGCCTTCTCAACGGGCATAACTCATGTGTATTGCGGATTGGCGCCACACACCTGGGGTTGCGCCACATTCACATTTTTGCATGTATCTTGCAAACGCAGAAACGGTTATGAATATATCGTTCGATAGAACTTTCAAATATCAACATTTTCTCAATATAATGTTCTCTTCCAACTTTTCTACTTTTCAATTAAATTGAGAGAAGTCAAAATTTGACGCTTTTAAAGGCGACATCTTGGAAACCAAAACATTTTTTCGAAAGATTTTTGTAGCATTGTGTTTGTCTTAAAAAGATCTACATTTTATCCATTTGCATGGCCAATCTATCTGTTATAGTTTGGTCACAAAATTGGAAAAACGTAAAGTCTTATGACAGACAGAATAACGCTTTTATAATATATAATTACTTTATAATCGTGATACATGGATATAAAGAAACAGAGTACTTTCTTTTGAGGCGTGCGAGAACATTCTTTGATAACAAATAGATTCGGAAAGAAGTTAAGAATTCTTGTAGGGGAGTGGTGACACTTGAGCTCCACTTTGCGTTCTATCTGCCAAACGGCCAGTGCCAACCATGTCATGTTAGTATCGAATGGTAGGTCTGATGTGACTTATCAACGAGCAATACTTGCCTTTGAAAACAGTTGACAATTGCACTTAAAAATCATTTCATTTTCGTCCAAACAGGATCAAGTCTCCCTATTAGTTGGGAGACTTGATCCCCGTACGATATGATCCCGTGGCACAAGTATCTATCGAGATACTTGTTTCGGGGTGCTTTTTAAAGGGAAATAAATAACTCAGATATGTCCCCTCGAACTCGATGGTTTATTCACCAGACTTCAGACACACATCTTCAAGTATTCGTTGTAACTCTCAGTGAAAGTAGAAATTGTGCACTCGTTTAGACTTGTAATGTAGAGGACTCGTGAAGTTTCACCACTAGATCTTCTTTCTGTACAATCCTTTCATTTCCTTTGTCAGGGAGAGAAAATTGGTTTCCTGTTTGTCTTTTTTTGTTAACAAACTTACTTTTACAGTATCGTCGCTAACTGAAACTAACTGAACGGCGTAATGATTCAACGTCTTTTTGGTTTCTATCAAAATAACCCCAAAATCATTCGGTCCTACGTCAAATTTGTAACTTCCTCAGTGACGACACCGGTATGTTTGCGGATGCAATCTCAATATCAAGGTCAGAGCAGAGAAGACTACGACTGTCTTCATCAGAAGGATCCTCCCAGTTCTTCCGTTTCCTCAAGACCGTCGTCGTCGTTTTTTTTAACAGGCAGGCTCCTCCTGGTTCACTTTCTTGTCCTTTGAAGAAGAACCACTTCCAATTCTTTCCTTTCAGGAGAGTCAGGTAGAACTCTGCATCGCCCTCGTTTGCTCTCCGTCCTTCACGTTGGGAGGTGATCCCGGATAAAGTCTCCCGAAGGGTAGTTTAGGGCCGTAATTGAAACTATTTAGCCTAAGAACATCACAAAACGCAACGAAAACTTGCGCAAATACTTTCAAAGGAACTGAAATACATTGGTCTTGGTTACATCTGCAACCTCATCGATACCTATTGTCTCCAGACCAAAAATTATACTGGTCAACAAAAAAAATTGAAAACACAAAAAAATATACAAATGCGAATGAAGTCTAAAGATGACAGCAGTCGCTCCAAACCTTGCTCATTGTCGTGCTCCAGTTGTTTTCTAGAAAGCTGAAATGTTGCACAGAGGTTCCCTGTATGATGTAGACAAGGAATAAGGCCGGATTTTTCGAAATTCCCACGGGATAGGGAATAAAGAGGATTTATATTTTCGCTTTAAAATTGTCTTATCGATATATAGGTGTGTGGCGACAACCCGCAATACATCTGAGTTATCCGGAGAAGGCCACAATGGGCTGGGAACTCGTATATTTTCCGATCTCGATATTAATTTGCTAAATAAATAGTTTTTTTTATGCTATGTATGCAAGGGTTCCTGAGCGAAGCAATGGTACCCGGCTAGTTATATTATAACCACAATAGCAATGACTGCTCTACCTACGTGTTAAAATAGTTACCAGTGCATTACTCTCAAATATATCAGCCCCTCAAAGTCAGTATAGTTCTGGTTCCAGCTACATTTCGAACTGTATGGTACTAAGTATCGTGTACTTCATTTGCCGTCGCCAGATAAATAAATCATAAAAAGTTCTAAAATCGCTTTTCACAAGATTTGTATAAAGAAATTTAAAAAAATATATTTAAAAGAAAAAAAATCATTAATATCGCTTTATTCAATATATTCAAACAAATAAACATTGATAATTTACAAAAAACAAACAAACAAACAAACCAATCTAAAATTACAAGTTTGGAAATGTCCAAAATGTGCCAAATCTAAGTTGAGTTTCTCGTTCTTCTCAACATTTGCAAGTAAAAGTTATCACTAAGGAACGATTTTTCTTTTTCATTTATGTGGTAATGTTGCGATCGATTTCAATTCTTTTCTCTCAAATATAATGTTGAGCGAGGATTATTCTTGAAGCATAAGCGCACATATCCGTTTAATATCGACTCTCAATCGAAAGGGGAGGACGGGATTCAGTCCATTTCTTCATTTACATTCTGCCAGATGTTTCTCAACCAAGGAAAAGGGAGGGAGAAAAATCTCCGGAAATGCAAATGCAGTTTTTTTCAAAATCTAATGAGCCTTTTTTTTTTTTTTTCTAGGGGTGAGGAAGTGTAAGAAGACCTCTTTGTCATGCATTATGCAAGCGAGTATTTTTTTTTTATTAAAAAAATGTTTATTCATTTCGTGTGCTCAAAGTTGCAATGTTAGAGAATATAATCTCTTCTTATTAGCCTCCTATTTTGTTTTTTATTCTAAAAATCAAAGGGTTTTTTTTTATTATTTTTTATTTTCTTATTTACTTTTTTCTTTTCCTAGTTGTTATTTCTCTCTGTTATCCCCACATGAATTTTAGATAATAAAACTCATTTGCATAGATTTTGAAAGAGTATTAAAAATCTGGGCAAAGCTTAAGAACGTTTCTAAATATACGTCGAGAGAAAAAGATTAAGAACGAAACAGTTTTAAAGTGAATTTTAAAAACAACTATCGGCAAATATTTTTAAATAAATGAAAAATCACCATTCCCCACAAAGCTGATTTTTTTAGTGGCAAGTTTAATCTACCTTGACCTTGTTAGGAAAGAGCTAGAACCACAAAATCGTCAATAATTGCTGTGATTAAAACTCCTATCCATGGCAAAGCAAAAACCATTTTGCCTTATAGGAAACTGAAGTTTTAATGATAACTCTCTAAATCTCTATTGAGTTTATTGTGTATTTTGAGCTTCAAACCAAAAATACTTTATTTCCATTCTAAATTCCGTTGTAGCAGTAAGTCATGGAAAATTTACGTTTCAGTGATAATAGTTTGAACAACAACTGTTGGCTCTTATCTGATGAATATTAGAACATGAGAAAATGTGAATCTGAATATTAGTGCAAGGTAACTTTCTTTTCTTTCATAACTAAAAGCAGTTTTAGATGGTAATTCTGTAACATGAGAATGGTGTTTCACCAAAGATCCCAATCTGTAATCATTATAACACAATTTAATACAATCTTTAACTGACTCTTGCTAATCTTTTTCAAGTTCGATTCCCATTACAAATTCATTGTAACAATATACAATATCTCATGGGAATCAACCATGAGAAAAATTAGCAAGAAGCTAATCGAAATAAAATATAGAAACTTATTTGTGTGCATAATAATTAAAAAATTGCGGACAACCAACACACAAGACTAGTTAAAAAAACATTATATACAAATAAGAAGTTCACAACCGGTTTCGCCTCCAATACGAGGCTTTGACCAGTGATAAATTTAAGCTAATCGAAATGTTGTCACTTATCAAAGAAGAAGAAATATATTAATATTAAGATTAATAATATGAGAAATTAGCGATTTATTTATTTATAATCTTTAATTGCTTTATTTCTTTTTTTACATCAGTGCTGTTATCTTTAACTCTCTTACTTTATTTATTTTGTTATTTCCTGTAGATAAATCTGAGGCATTATTTTTTTTCTTCGTCTCCAGAAAAAATCCAACTCGCACATTTTTTGTTGAACTTTAACAGATTCCTTTTACATAATATTGAATATTTACCAAACACATAATATTATTTGGTAAGTTGACTATCGATACGGTACGGTTGGAAGATGAAGTCATAATTGCTTCTTTGCAGGTGTTCTTGTTTATTAAATGAAGAAATTGGATTAATCTCTTCCATTGTAAGCCGGGAATCCCTTTAATAGCGGCAAATTAATGGTCTTCAAAATCCTCGTAATGAATCTACACAACATGTCTTCGCTCTTTCGCGTCCTTTCTTTTAAGTTGAAGCTTTCTGCTTTAATTCTTATCTTTTATTTAAGTAGGCTTTGAGTCTAAGCCACAGCAAAAAAAATAAAGAACTTAAGCAAAAAAATGTGTTAAACCCAAACATAAAAAGGATATCCTTCCAATTACAGAGAGAATTTAATGTTTCTGTAACAAGACTTTTCCTAGTTTACCTGATTAATCACTAGGAAAGGTCTCATGCCGTTGATTGATCTAAGAGCAATAAACTTATAAATTTGGATTTTACTGACTTATTTATAGAAAGAATTTAAAAGAAATTAAACCATTATAGTTGTAATTTGGTAATACTGAATAACACTTCCCGTCTTTATATTATTTTCATTACGAATTCCTATTCTTAAAAAAAATTGTTTTGACTATTTAATTGTGACCTTAAAAATATTTAAATTTGTAGACAGAAATTGATTTTAAATGAATACCCAGAAGGTTTTATCAATACATGTATTAAGGATTTTTTTCAAGAAAGAAAGAAAGATTAAAGACGCAAGTAAGTTATCATATAACAAGATCTTAAAGTTACCTGGTGAAATCGAAATTAACAAAGAAATAAGAAATAAGTGCAAAGAGAATGAAATTAGGATAATAAAACACAAAAGATAAAAATTTAAAATCTTTCTTAAGGAAGAAAAATGAAAGTGAAACTGACATGTGGAATGCAATGGATAATGAATGGTTTACAAATTGAAATGTAGGACTTGCTCAAAAATATATTTAGGAAACTCAGGTAGGACTTTGAAGGAGAGGATACTTGAACATATTGACGCATTTAGGAATAACAAGCCAAAAGTATCAAAGCATTACTGAAAATTATAATCTCGATCCGATCGTGGAGATTCTATTCAAAATTAAGGATAAGCACACCAGGTATATAATAGAAGCTTATTATTTGATTTTATAGGCCATTGAGATCGCTGATAACTTCATTGTGTATATATATTGTTGCTATTGGTATTAGATTTTATTGTTATTTTATTTTGCGAAATTCAGAACTTGAGAAAGCAGAACGATGGCTTTGAACGAAAGCTGTGAAATATCTTTTGTAGTTGTATGAAATTTGGAAATCACTTTAAAGAAGAATTATATTTAACATATGACGAAGAGATTTTTTATAATTGTTATCTTGTGAGTACAATTTAATTAATAACAAGTTGTATATGAGTATTTAATAACAGAATTTCCAAATTCTTCTTGTAACTTCTTCCTTTTCATTTTGTTTATTAATCAAAAAGAAAACACCACATCTCCATAACATGTAGTTTATTTAAAAACTTTACGGAATTTTCGGGATGATGATACGTCATCCCTTCTTCAAGCGAAATGTAACAATAAATTAGTTTTTTGGAATAACCAACAATACAAACTAGTGATAAACATGAACACTATGTTGAAATAATTTACAATTGTTTTAACAATATGAAATAGCAAGAACTAATAACACAGATAAAATTAGAAGAGAAGCTGAAAAGAAGTTACTTGAGGACCAGTTAAAAGGTACGTCTATACAAGTGACAAAATTATTAAATGAAGAAGAGATTATAAATAAGAAGATATATAGGAGATTACCCAAAGAATTATATCTACAGATCATGACATGGAATCATCAAAAGTATGTTAACACTAAAAGAAATAATAGGAAACGTAAGATAAATAAATTAAGTTTCAGGTTAAATAATAATAAGATTGACTCAGATTATGTCATAAATTTAAGTAGCAGGAATTTTAATCAAAGAGAGATTAAATTACTGAATAAAGGTCTTGATTATGTTTATGACAAACAGACGAATTTAGATATAAACACTATCGTTGCATTGGAAAAAGCATCTAAGAAACTGAATCCTAAAGAAAAAGAAGAGTTTTTTAAAGAATTAAACAAATTCAAAAATAGGACTTTGGATAAAGAAAGAAATATTAAAGAAGAAGAAATTAAGATTTTAAAACATCTAGGTAATGACAAAAACTTGATATTTACTAAATCAGATAAAGGAAACCATTTAGTGGTGATTGACAAAGAACAATATATAAATAAATTAAATGAATTAGTAAATGATGGGAAATATGTAGTATTGAAGAAGGATATAACTTTGACATTATATAATAAATTAAAAAAATTGACCAAGGAATTGGAGGATAATAAAGTAATAACTAAATATGAAAAAGATGAAATACTAAAAGAGTCATGTTATTCACCTACTTTGGAAGGCAGAGATAAAGTGCACAAAGAAAATTTTCCTGTTCGTCCTGTCGTTAATGCATACGGCTCCCCGACACAAAACCTTGCAAGAAAGATAAATTATTGGATGCGTGATTTCAAATTACCTAATGAAAGAGTTGTTATCAAAAATACTGGTGATCTGGTCAATAATTTGGAAACATTTAATGAAAATAATAAGAGGCAGTTCCATTTGGCGTCTTTAGATATAGATAATATGTTCAACAACGTTCCGGTTGAAGAAACTATGTTAATTTTAGATAAACATGTATTTGAGAATAGAGAAATTTTATTAAAATATAATTTAAATAGGGATACTTTTATGGAATTAGTTGAATTTGTCACTCAAAACACATATTTCAAACATGATAAAAGATTTTTCAAACAAAATAAAGGCTTCCCTATGGGGTCTCCACTGTCGGGACGTTTATGTGATTTATTTTTAAATCACTTTGAAAATAAATTATTAAAGGAAAAACAGAATAAAAATAGGTTCGAATATTATCGTTATGTTGATGATATTCTGATAATTTGGTTTGGGACATTGCGTCAGTTTGACATATTTTTTGAAAACTTAAACAAAAGAAGTACAGATATTAAATTTAAAAAAGAAATTGAAGAAAATAATAAGTTACATTTCCTAGATCTCAAATTAATAAATGTAAATAAAAGGATTATAATGGAACATTACAGAAAAAATTGTCAGAGTGACCATATTTTGAATTTTCGATCAGGACATGGAATAGGTATAAAAAAGAATGTGGTTGAAAATTTTATAAGGAGAATTGATAGAAATACAAGTAAGCAAGATACTTATTTGAAAAAAATTGATGATATGACTAAGTTATTAAAGAAAAATGATTACTCAGAAAGGTTCATTAAAAAACAAATTAATGATTATAATACTTTTAAAATAAAAGAGATTGGAAAATTTACAAATAAAGTTTTTATTCCATATATGAATAATAATAGCATGATTTTGAGAAATATTTGTAAGTCTTTTAATATAGATGTTGGGTTCAAATACCAACACAAAATTAAAAATTTGTTATGTAAAAAAGTAAATGAAATGGATGGGCAATATGAAATGGGAATAGTATATAGGGTGGATTGTAGAACATGTGGGGAATTTTATGTAGGGGAGACTAAAAGAACTATGGCAGAGCGCATGTCTGAGCACGGTACTGCCTTAAAAAATGCCAATAAGGACGTCTCAGATATTGCAGAACATTGTATTAATAAAGGACATGTTATGAAGGACTATGTTAAAATTTTATATAAGGAAACAGATTTAAATCTAAGAAAAATATTAGAAAGTTGTGTGATAAAATGTACAAAAGGAACTAATTTTAATAGATATGAAGGGGCTAAAGTAGACCCTTCTACGATTATATTAGTAAAGGACTTAATTAAAAAAGATGTAAAAAAAGTGGTTAATATTGATGAATTTCATTACTGAAATGTTTTTTGATTATTGGATTGTTAGTTAATTTAAAGGATTCAAAATATCTAAGTTATCTTATTGTAGACAAGTATTGATGTATCTATGTGTTATGTTGTTAGTTCATTTGGATTATTTGTTTTTTCAAAAATTGTAAAGTAATGTAAAAGCATAATTGCTATTTTATATTGTTAAAACAATTGTAAATTATTTCAACATAGTGTTCATGTTTATCACTAGTTTGTAATGTTGGTTATTCCAAAAAACTAATTTATTGTTACATTTCGCTTGAAGAAGGGATGACGTATCATCATCCCGAAAATTCCGTAAAGTTTTTAAATAAACTACATGTTATGGAGCTGTGGTGTTTTCTTTTTGATTTAATAACAGAGTTAATACTTCCGAGGTGAATTGGGCTTCGGAAAAATATCTTTAAATGTATCTGCATTATTTATTGAGAAAGTTGTTGGATTTTATGTCTGTGTATGTATAAAATTTCGTAGCAACTTCATAAGCTTTGCAATGTCTCCTAAAACAACGCTTGAATTCATTATTTACTATCATGACTTTCCACTTCAAACATCAGAAAATACTTTTTAAAAATTAAAATTTATTAAGTTTCGGATCATAATCCTTCTATGACTAAGGTTTTCTCGTCGGCTACACATTTCCTTCCGTAGTGTAGTTTACAAGGAATGCTTTGGTTTCAAGAGTTAAAGTAGTTTCAAGAGTTTCAAGGTTTCATGACAATAGGCCGATCTATCAACAAGTCATTGACTTTCAAACCAAATCAAATAGGCTTTAATTCGTCATTCCGCAAGTTTAGCAACGACAGTATCTGGACGATACCATTTTTGTACACGATGGGGCACCTACCTGTACGCACGACCGAAACAACAGCTTCAAATAAGGATTAGAATCGAATCAGTCATTCCGTCGTAAGTCAAAATATATCTCAAACGAATCAAACCAGAAACTGATGAAGAAATGAATTAAACCACAAATGTCCAAGAACAGTCTATTTAAATATATTAACATTCTACTGTATTTAAGTATATATGAAAACAACGAAAAAAAAAACACGACCTTTGTTTTAAATTCAGATATTGAAGATACTAACTATACAATTTTAAAAAAATACACTGGATTTATTTATCTTCAAGATAATTGTTTTGATGAACGTTTTCTCCATCTACAGTTAAAGACAGATTATTATCTTTAAACTTATATTGAATTGAAGTTCTTTCAAGAAATTGAAGTTGACAAGATTAAGTTTAGTTCAATGAGGAAGTAAGATTTAAAAAGGCATCGTTTTCAGCTTCTTTAAGTTGAACAAGTTGCTGTTCCGTGTTCTCGACTGTTAACCCAGTGATCAGCCTAATTGAAGTCAAATGAAATTGGATCAGTGTGAATGGACCACAAGAAAAGTGGTCGGCGCCAAAACGGAAAGTCGAATTAAGTATACTTAATATTTAATACTGTAATAGATAAAGTAATTTCGTTATATTATCGTTTACGTCGTATTTCGTGATGTTAATGTATTTAGCGAAATTACTGCAAGATAAAGCCAAGTTTAACTTAAAGAGAAACATCTCAGATAAGATTTTGCGTAAATTCAGTTCTTTACAATTAAACTATAAACAATATATATATATATATATTAATTGCATCTGTATTGTACTTATTAAACTTTAGAATTTAGATTATATAATATTATAAAAGAGGTATGCTAGTGATTTCATGAAATTCACTCGCATATCTCTTCTACTATTTATTTAAACAAAAAAATAAGAAATGTTAAATTTTTTAACAAATAATTTTTATTGTTACCTTGTTTTCTTACCTTTTTATAAATCTTAGCGTGAAAGGGGCTGTTCAAGTATTACATATGCAAATTTTTAGTCACTTTAGACCTACTCCCTCCCCTTGTAAGCAAATGTAATCAGATGCCTGAGCCCCCCCCCCTATGCTTACGTAAGATTTGCCAAATCATTAACAATAAAAAAACCACTGAAATATTGAAATACGGATGGAAAAATAATGTTTGTCTGTCATTGCTCTGATCCCCCCTCCCCCTTGACAGCAAAAATAAGAAAACCCCCTTCCCCTCCCCCTTGGATGCTTATGTAATACTTGAACAGTCCCTAAACACGTTTGACCTTTTTTTAATTAAAATTATATAATGACATGATTATTTTAATTTTAGAAATGAAATGCATATAAGTTCTTATAGCCTGCAATGACATTTTAAATTTAATTAATAAAAAGACATTATGTTGATAACGTGATCTATTCTCTAAGATCCTTGATTTTTACAAAGTAGTGTTTTGGGTGCATAGTTCTACTTCTCCTCACCATCTTGTAGTGTTTTGTTTTTTGGTTTTTCCTTTCTTATTTATCACTCTGGCAATAGTGACGTCATCTTGCAGTATTACGAATATATTGATATGGAAATTTTAGGCTATTTTACACTACACATCTACTTAACTGATAGGTATACATTCGTATTCGTCAGTTTTAATGATATTATTCAGAATATTGTCTAAGGAAACACTTAAATATTTACAATTGTAAATTCATCAGTAGCAGAGTGTAGCAGAATGACGAAATATTGAAGTGTTCTGCTCTGGAACCTGAACGTAACAGAAAGGAACTTTCTTTGCATTTTAAATCGCTCAAGTGGAAAATCTCTTCGCGGCTCCGTGGACCGATGATGCACCCGACGACGGCAAATGGAGCATTTTTAGCTAAATTTGCCGTCGATTTTGTCATCCTTATTTCCCTCCCTAATGTATTCTAAAGAAATCCATTTAGAGACCTTCGTGTGTGTGTTTTTTTACGAGAAACTTCTATCCCTTAATGGCACTGAAGACCGCCTATATTTTTTTTTCCAGAAAGTTGCAAATTTAATAAATAGTTCCGAGAGGAAACATTTATTTATTTACACCTTTTATATTTTGTTTATTTAGTTTTTTTTTCTTTCCTACAACAACTAACTCTGTGTGATGAAGTTCAGGAAGAGCTTCACGAGAAAACCCATTACCATGGTCTGATTTAATTTCATCACATCAATGAAATACTTCACTAATTCAACTACCATCAAGAAAAGTTCTCGTTGTTAAATTCATTAAAGCATCAAAGAGAAAAGCAAAAACAGAATGGTTGGGAATTCCATCAATATTTCAAAATACTGTGGTACCTCGGGTTACGAACTTAATTCGCTCCAGAACTCGGTTCGTAACCTGGTACGTTCGTAACCCGAAACATTGAAATCAAGGAAATAGAGACGATCCGTTTCAAGATGAAAGAATCGTTCCTTTTTATCAACATCCAGTCGTTTACCTAACAAAACGTGGAAGGAATTACTAGGAGGAATTACTCATAGCTCTACAAATTTCTGAACATTGACCAAAGAAGATTCCTGGAAAGTTAGATAAAAAGGATGTTTGGAAAGGAAATGTATTTCTAATATGCACTTCAAACTTCAGAAACACAAATTTAAATCTACTCCATTTAGAAAGATGTTCTGAGAGATGTGTATTCAGGAAAAATATTCTTTAGTATCTCAGGACATTAAAGAAGAAATGGAACAGAAAATATTCTACATTATCTGTTAATGAGATGTTTATTTTTCCATTCGTCGCCATGATTGTTTTTTTTTTCAATATTGTTGAATTGACTTTTAAAACAGGTTTCGCAGACAAGGTAAGAAATGAATCAGGAAAAAAATATGGTTATTTCTTATTCTCATTTTAAAGGAATATAGCTCCTCGTGGTTCTTATCTTCTGGAGGTATCCAATGGTCAAAATTCAGCTTCAGTTTTTAAATAAATGTAAGTTAAAACAGATGTAAATAAAATATAACCTTGATTTCAAAGACTTTTTTTTTTTTAATGTGCTACCGTTGTGATGATTTCTGGGGTCTCATATTGTTTTTATTTTGGTTTCACACAACAGGTTTTATTAATTATTGAGAACTAATCAGCCTGAAAGAACAGTTTTTGTAGCCTTTAAAAAGTGCATTTTCTTTCTTTAATTCTTGGAAGTTACTCCACTCAATGAGGGTCAAAGAATACTAAAAATTACAGGTGATATGACCAAACGTTACATGTTACAAAGGAAGTTATATTGGCTGTGAACATTGGAGCAATCGAAAGATGTAACTATTCACTGATCGTTGATCTAGTAATGACTGTTAAAATAATGTTTCCATTCGCATTAACAATATTTACAAATAGTTTTAAGAAGAATCAATTCTGTTTGTCTCTTTCTTTTTTTTTTTTTTGTTTTGTTCTTTACTAGAAACCATAAATGTCAAGCGATCCTTTATCGATTTCTTATCGGTCATTTAATTTAGAAAGTTTCGTTTAGATAAATGATGATCAAGCAACAAGGAAATTAACTTAGAAAGTTGAAGGATAGATGGATTTTAAAACAAGGACGCAATTTTTTTTTATATATTTTTTTCTACTCTTGGTGTTTTCTTCAATATTAGGGTCGGTTCCTCTAGTCTTCTTTAGGAGAAGTTTTAGAATGATATTAGCTAAAGAACGTTTCATTTCAACACATTCTAAAGTCACAAATATTATCCGCTCCAAAAATTCATATTCTTAAACCTATCCGGAAGAAGGCAGAAGGTACCGACCCAAATATTGAAGGAAGTATCTCATCCAAGCTTATTATTTGTGTATGTAAGCCTCAATTTACATGGGCCTTACATACACAGTTTATCTCTTCTCTCTTCAATTCAATAAGATTTGATATCTACGCATACTTTGTTAGTTAGATCCTTTACTTTCAATTAATCCTGTATTGAATGACTCAAAGTTGGTTTTTAGGCAAGCACTGAACAAAATGTGATCTTCCCTTGTGAGGTTTTTGCAGGATTTTGACTTTACTTTCTGATGTTAAGTTTCTTAAACATTAGTTTGATCTTTGCAATTCCTCTCGCAAATTTCCTTTGGGAATTGGGAATTTCTTTTCGCTCTATGAATCTCATAATGGCATTTCATAGGAAGAAACTCAGTGAATACAGCTCGGGTCTTAGCCCCCCCCCCCTCACTAATTATTGGAAAACTTTCGAGCCCCCAGTCTTCTCTTCTCTCAAAGACCAGAAAGCGTCGTCATCTGCTAAAACGGGTCTTGTGTATTTTTCGCGGAAGCACCTTTGAGAGTTGAGCTGGTGCTACTGACAGAATTCCTTTTCGCTACAAAATTGGACAGGTGGCGGTGAACTGCCCTCGCTCGACAGCAGTTTTTAAAATAAGTAAGCGGCTTTCAACTTGCTTTCATTTACTTAACATGTCCAAACCAGACGTTGGTTGATCTCGAGAAGCAATTTCCTTAGATTTCCTTTTTTCTTCTTTTTTTTCATATTTGTTCCTTTTGAACAGAGACTTCGAAGTTGAATTGGATGGAAAGAATAAGAAATAGTTGTTGCTAAGTATTTTCTGCAAAAGATTTTTCCAGAACTCGAACTCTTGAAAGTCTGGGTGAAGCAATGTCCCAAAAACAAAACCTACCAAACATTAAGGGTTAAAATATAAATTGATCTTCTTTCCATAAGATTCGTACAATGTGAATTTACAATGTGAATGGCCTGTTTGTCAGGTAAAGTGGATAAAGAGAATATTAAAACTACTCAAAATGACTTAAAATAAGAACAATTGATTAATCATAAAATAAAATTTATTTTATGATTAATCAATTGTTCTTATTTTAAGTCATTAAATCAAAGATTTCTGTCATTTGTAAATTTTTTAATTGTACTCATTAACAGAAATCAAAATTATCTTTCTAAGTTAAAACGAGTTTTTTCATAAGTTTAATTTTGCAGACTGTGCTAACAAACACGTTTGAAACTGATGATGCACTTCAGAAACTTACAGATATCTCACAGGTAGCAGTTTAAACATTCGTCATTTCTTAATATACTATAAAGGTATATACTTAGACTATTTAGATTACTAGAGGAGAAAAAAGAAAAATTTAATGTAAAAAAAAAAAAAAAAAAAAATCGTTTAAGTTTTAATATTTAAAATATTATTACGTATTTTACAATGGTAGAATGTTGCTAAATTTCTCGTTTTATGATGCAAATGACAGAAATCTTTGATTTAATGACTTAAAATAAGAACAATTGATTAATCATAAAATAAAATTTATTTATCTACCTGTATAATCATTAGATTAAGTAGATATAGAATTCAGTGTTGCCTACTTTGTTGTACTTATTGTTAGTTTAAGAAGTTCTCAAAAATTTACCATCCCATGGTGTATAACACTGTCCACAATATTAAAACAAAAAAGAAAATCCTAAAATATAAGCGCTATATTATATATTTTGTATCACTTCAATTAGAATAATAATAACAAGTGATGATATCTGGGGGCACGGCAGTGCCCCCGCCAAGACGAGCCGAAGGCATGAAGGGCACTACGTACCTTTTCTGGAAGTGTTTCGTCGTATTTTCGAACCCTCATAGCTTCGGCCTAGATAATACTAGAGAGCTCAAATTTTCAGGATATGATGCAGTTACCAGACTAATGAAATACGCTAAGTTTCATTTATTTAGCTTTTATACTTTGGATTTTATTAATACCTAAAATACGTCGATTCCGTCACTCACTCACTGACTGACTGACTGACTGACTGACTGACTGACTCATGATCATCAAAACCTCTAGGGTACTTCCTGAAGTCCTAGAAAGCTGAAATTTGGTATGCAGGTTAGGATTAGCACACAAACAACAAAAAAATTAAGAAATCCGTAACTTTCACATTCCAACCCCTCATAAAGGGGGGGGGGTCTGGTTATGTATTATCGAACCCTCATAGCTTCGGCCTGGATAATACTAGAGAGCTCAAATTTTCAGGATAAGATGCAGTTACCATACTAATAAAATACGCTAAGTTTCTTTTATCTAGCTTTTATACTTTGGATTTTATTAAGATCTGAAATACGTCGTACCCTCAATGCTTCGGCCTAAATAATACTGTGTAATAATGTGATTTCTTCCAAAGTGCAAACAGCTTGTATATACAAGTTGACCAATAGAAAAACAGAAAAGTAGGGTATTGAAAAAAAATCCATTTTCTAAATAATCTTAAAACTAAATTTAGTTGTAATAGATAATCCCACCCAAAACCCCACCTAAAATAAGTTGCCAAGACTCGCATGCTCATAACGCTTTCACTGTTAAAAAGTTATCAGATCTCATCCTACAAAAAGAAATGAAATCCCACCCAAAACACTTCGTGTAAAATAAGTTGCCAAGACTCACATGTCATAATGCTTTCACTGTTAAAAAGATATGAGATCTCATGTAGAGCCAAGCCCCTAACTCAACGAGGCCTAACTCTACAAGCCCCAACTCTAAAAACCCTATATCTTGGTCAAAAAGTATGGCTTGGCCGTTTCATGGAACTATTTCATCTCACCCAAAACATTTCATGTAAAATACGTTGCCAAGATGCTCATAACGCTTTCACTGTTAAAAAGTTATCAGATCTCATCTAGAGCCAAGCCCCTCACTCTACAAGGGGGCCTAACTCTAAAAACCCTACTATCTTGGTCAAAAAGTGTGCCTTGGCATACTCCATATCCTTTACATAACTCCATGGGATTGTCTGTGTGACAGCCACGAAACGGCCAAGGCATACTTTTTGACCAAGATATAGGGTTTTTAGAGTTGGGGCTTGTAGAGTTAGGCCTCGTTGATTTAGGGGCTTGGCTCTACATGAGATCTCATATCTTTTTAACAGTGAAAGCATTATGACATGTGAGTCTTGGCAACTTATTTTACACGAAGTGTTTTGGGTGGGATTGTTATTTGTAAATATTATTATACTGTATAAATGAATCTTTTATTAAAAATTAAAAGAAATATATAATTTAAAAGATTGTCATTAATTTATATTTTTGTTTTTCTTATAATGTCAGCAATAATTAAGATTTTTGTTTTTGTCTTTCTTTTAGGTAAGTCCCATTGCTATTTGGTTACATTAACCGCAACAGTTTCCTTATGGTAAATATGTTTTTAATATTAATTATTACTTATTTCACATTTGAAAAATAAATTATATTTTACAAAATCCCCTCTTTTTAATGCTAACAGTCGTAATAGAATAGAAAATTGTAATAGAAAAATTTAATAGAATATAATAGAAATGAAATATAAATAAAATATAAATATAAATATAAAATATAAATAAAATACAATAGAAAAATTTCATAGAAAAATTTAATAGAAAATTAGTTGTAATATCTTCCAGAATTTATTTCGACTTTCTTTATTTTATAAAATTGCTATTTACAAATACAGAAACATTAATCGTTTTTCAAGAAATAAGTAAATTCATTGAAAAAAATTCAAATGGCAGTGACATAAGTCGCGTTGAATTTTTGCAACGAAAATGTATAATTCTTGCATCGGCAAATGAATAAATCTATTCTAATTGAACGGAATAAACGCTCCTAAGCATAATGTAGTTCATCTCGAATCCACTTTTCATTTATTAACCGAAATTGAAAGCTTATGGAAAGTGGCATTGCTTAACGTCACAGATGATGTGGTAATGAAATAGTTCTGCAGATTTTACCAATGCGTCGTCAGAAAGGACGAATATTAGTGTATGAGAATTTTTCGAGAATTTGTGCAAATACAAAAGTGTTTATTTACTGAGTACAGGTAATAACGAGAAAATTGCGATATTCATCAAGAAATAGAGAAATGTTATCTTTCGAGACAGTGACGATGATAAAGATGACAACAGATGAAAATTCGGGTAATTTATGGCCCGATGCGGCATAACTTCAAAAAACGAAATTCACTAATACAAAAAAAAAAAAAAATTCATTGTGAAACAATCAGTTTTTTATTCAAATAGTTTATTACTTAAATTGGTTTTTCATTGTTAGAGAAATAATAACAACAGTCCACTTCATCCTAGGGAAGAGGGACATTACTATATTTTTTTTCCTTATAGAAATTACATAATTTAAAAACTGATAAATAAAATCCATAGTTAACCTTATTCACTAAACTAAGAGTCCTACTGGACTTAAGCTGAAGCCTATTTTTACTTTAATCCTTTTAAAATATATATATATAGATAGATAGATACAAAATTTACCATCATTGTATCCAACAACCTAAAAAAATTAATGTTATTCTGAAGTAATGGCGTGACAGTAGAGATCTTAAAATTAACTAATTTTTCACTTGAAGGTGTTCCAACAGTGCAGAAAAGCAAAACCTGTTATTTTTCTCTCCGAAATTAATGCAATGCTGACACACAATTGCGCGCAATCCATCATCTTCGCCCCGTGACTTCTAGAGTGAGCATTATAAGTTTCGCACCGAGGCTTAAAACCGAGATCACAAATTATGTCGGCGGCCGAGGTCCCGCAAGCCAGACAAGAGCTACGTGGTTTCCTAAAAGCCATCGGTCTCGTGAACGGGTCTGTTTTGATTTATGAGTTGAGGTGGTAGAGACAGGCCTATGACAGGCGCCGCAAGAGAAGTGTGGTAACACTGATAATTATGCATCACAGCTACTTTCAAACGAAGACAATTCAAGACAGAAATAAAAAGAAATAAAAATTTGAAGCTGGAAAGTGATAAATAGACTTTAAAGCTCAACTGCCCATTGAAAACCTTTTTTGGGGTCTGGATTCTCTTAATTACTTCTGGATTAATATTTTATTTTGCACCAAATTGCTCTGTAAGGTTTTCCTCTACTGCAAAATTTAAAACTGATGTTTTCCTTGTTGTAGAATTGGGACTGCGAAAAATGTTTCCAAATTTCAAAATATTACATCACTTCAAAGTCAGAAAAGACCTCATAAATTCAAAATATTTATTTAAATAAAGAGTTAAGATTTTTCGTGTAATTAAAAAAAAAATCATATAATTATTTGTAAAGAACATGTAATGAAAACAAAAGACCGCGTTAATAGAAAAATTGATACAAGATACTCAGAAAATCAAATCTTTATAAATTAACAATAATACATACTGTTACAAGAAGATGAACTAAATAGCAATGTGTATTGCTATTAAGTTTATCTTCTAAATACCAATAAATATTATATACATTACAAAAGCCACATTATTTTATCTTAATTAAAACTATCTCTGTATTCCATGTATGTATATCATATATCAAGCCTTTCTATTGTATCAAACCATTCGTATCAAACAGCAGCACCTACAGAAAGTTAAAAAAAATTTCTAGTATGATTGGGCCTTTAATATGATAAATAAATAATATTCTTATTAAACTGAGGCTCTGTTCTTGAGGCAAAATATATTTACACTCGCAAAACTGGCGCAGAACATTGCTTGTAAGTAATTATTTACTGAGTGACATTGTAAATACTTATCTAAAATTTCGGAGTTTTTGATTGACTGTTGTAATTGTGAGAGTCAAAAGATCATACTCATAATAAAGGATGACCACGACTGACAAGGGCGAAAACAGCTGTGGTACAAATGTGCATCCACGTGCGACACAGGTGAGTGTAGCAGGTCGTTTAAAAATTCCGGGAAATTTAAGTAATCCAAAAAAGAAGACGAGAACGAACGATGGAAACATCAAGATCGAATTATTTGAATCCAATGCAGCACATTCATCTAATCCAAGTACTTTCTGTTGTCATTATTTCTCAATCCTGAATCAGTGCATCGTCATATTTACTTTCAGTTTCCGTTTTCTGTAATCGTTTTAGCTCTGCCGATAGATTTATTTATTTATTTATTTTTATTTGCTATTTTATTTGAGGAAGCAAAAAAAAAAAAAAAGCTCATCCACTATTCTCGGATTATGTTGAGATCAATTAGTAACGTGATCATATTTTAAAATATCACACTATCAATTTAACACTGTGTGTCTTGTTGCTTAACCACACTCCGAATGTAACGTTTTGTAACGTTGAAGAAAGTTTCATTTTCATTTTCAGAATGCCGTTCAGGCAAAATCGAATGGTATTGCCCTGACTTCTTGGGCTTAATACCTTGATTCGAATTTGTGAGCTTGCATCGATGTTTGCCCTTTTTTTTTTCTTATTCCAAATGTATTGTCTTCTACTTTTCATAGCTTAAACTCAATCGCTCTTACAATATTAAGAATATAGCAGACTGAAGAATGTATCCAATCAAACAAATATTCTATATGCTTTCCTTTAGTATTTTCTATCTATCTGCTTATCTATACTGAGAGAAAATTAAATGTACTATAGTAGCTAATCTAATCCGGCACGTTCGGGATTTCGGCAGTGCCGGATTACCGAAAATGCCGGATTACTGAGCGCCATCTAAAAATAGTCGTTATTGCGAGGATAGCGGAAATACCGCAAAAATAAAGAGTCAAAAGAGCTATTAATAGGTATCAGGCCATTTTTCTGTGTTCTATTGTGATTTCTCTGATTTCCATCTCTGATGGAAAATGTTAAAAACAAAACAACAAAATATATTTTTATGTAGTGTTATATTTTAATACAGCGCCCGGAAGGCTTATTCAGAGTAAAAAAAACCCTTAGACCGATGCCGGATTATTGAATGTGCCGGATTATCGGATGCCGGATTAGCGGGGTTTTACTGTACCATTTTGCAAAATCGATAACAAAAATCATAACTAATAGCCGTTTTACATTTACCATTTCATACGCCATAATGCAGGCGATAACGCAGGCCATGTCAGGGTAGATGGCCAGTGATTTAGTGTACTGTTTTACACTTACCATATCGCCTTCCATCACACGGGAAATTTACACTTCTCAATTGTCATCTTGCCTACTGTGTATTTACGAAAAAAATTGCCTTGATTAATACAAATATCATGTATTCAATGCATTGAATAGATGAAAGAATGTTTTTAATTAATTAAAATAGGAAATATTCATTTAAATATTCATTTTTCATTGTTTTGTATTTCTTTGTTTTCAGTTTCGATAGTTCTCGTTAAATCTCGACCATCCCACGATATGTTTTCGAGATTTCAATCGCTCGTCGATTCAAATTTTCAGTCCGAAATTCTGTAATGATTTTGATTACTAATGTAACGTTTTCTGAAAGCTTCCACGGAAATATAAGGAAAAGATGACCTCCGATCGTGAAAATCATTTTTGTAATCGGTAATTTCGAATAAAGAGATACAAATCGATTGGACTTCAAGTTCTACAATTCGCCACTAGGAGCGTTGGTGTGACATTGCGCCATCTGATATGGCGCCATCTCTTCAAAAATAGAGCACGGGCTATCTATCGCGATGTCCTCGCCATGTGTGATGGAGAGGTGATGGCGACCATTATGGCGAGGTTATGGCGAGTGAAATGCTAAATGTAAAACGGCTATAAATTCTCTTTTAAAATTTGCATATTTGTTTTTCTTTTATTATTGTTTCGATATTTAAAGGATTTAACTTAGATCTATTAAATATATACTCTTGAGAAAAAAAAAATCATCAACCCATTTAAAAGACTTTAATGTTTTATATAATTATTCAAAGTATCTGCATTGTTGAAACAAAATAATTATTCCATTCCTTTCATTCCTTTTTAAATTTATAGCTAAAATAAGTGAGTATATTCTTTAAGGTTATTCAGTGCTTGGCAACTATATCTAATTAAGTCTTCCCAACCCACAGTTACTCTGTTTTGTAATTAATTTGTAGTGACTGGACTTTGCTACGAAATCAAAACAACAAAATTTCAGCAAGTTAATTCTTGTGGGATTTAGGCAGCCGCAAGTTAGAAGTTTTGATTAATTTTCAGGTGGTCCAGGTTCATTTTAATTTAAGTTATACAATTTAAACGAAAACTATTGGGAGGGAAGTGTGGAAGTTAATAAACAAACAAATAAACTTTTGCATCACTTTTGAACGAATTAAATTACAGAATTTAAAGCCGCCTTCAAAGTCATCATTAAATTTTGAGTCGATTCAGATAGATCATGGTTTTTTTATTGTATATTTATGGTTTTCATTGTAATTTCAGAAAAGAGCCCTAAAAAAATTGTCATAATTGAAAATCATAACTTTAGTGTCCATTCTTATAATTTTTTTTAAATAACTGCTAAGAAAATAAATAAAGCTTCTTAATTAAGTAACTTTTAATTAGTTTCTTTATTATATTTAAACTGTTAAAATAAAAATTTCTAGTAGATTGTTCTATGAAATCTAATAATATTTTTTTTTCTTATCACAAATTTGGAATTGTTATTATTAAAACTATCAATTATAAATAAAATCCATTTGAACCATTTGAAAATTCAATGTTTTCACATTTATTAGGAAAAGCTTCAAATTTTTCGCTACATTACTATTCAAAATATGATAAGTTGTAGAAGACTAGAAAATAGAGCAATAAATAAGCTCCAATAAACTACCTGTACCTTCAATTTTCAATATAACAGATTATATGTTTAATAGAGATTTTTATCGACCCATTTGGGAGCTATTGTGCTAAGGACCAAAATCGGTAGCTATTGCGTTTGTCCTGTTCGTCCGTCCATGTCTGTCCATCCCTAACAACTCCCGAACGGAAGATCGGATCGACAAACGGATTTCACCATCGTGTCCAGAGGCCCAAACACTTTAGGAATAGGGTATTTTCAGGGGCCAATGCCCTCCCATGTATGAGATATTTGGAATTGTTTTCATTGCATTTCCACTCTTAGCTTGAATGTCAGAAATGCAACCATCTCATTTCACTTGTCAGCTATAGTGTGATCGGTAAATTCTCGAACTCATATTCTGAATGTTGTTGGTTCGAATCCGTTTATCTTCTATTTTTTTTTCTTCTTCTCGTAATCTTTTTTTCTCAACGTCCGCATGGTTTTTTTTTTTTTTTTATTTGTGTTTCTTGTTTTCTTAACACTGTTTTTATTTTTTTTCTAACTTTTATTTTTCCTTACGTTAATGTACTTCTTTTTTTTATTATTATTTTAAAATGTTGTTATTATTATTATGGGTCGCCCTTAAATTTATGCTTTAGCACAAGATTATATTCACTTATTATATATTTATAAGGTAAAGAGGAATGTCAACTGTTACAACCATTGTCAAAAATTTCCGATGAAACATTTTTTTTTTGTTAGTTTTTAAGATTATTAGATTTCAACATGCAGAAGTCTTGTTGTATATTGAAAACTTCTGTCAACCTGAAGTAGATGTTACCGTCTAGCATAGGCATCTTTAATGAAGCTTTTGAAACAATTACATTAGTTGAACTTGAAAATGCTTGGCAAATTTATGAAACGTTTGCGTTTACATTCGAGCTTTCATGGAGCTGTAGTTACCATTTGAGTTGAATTACATTAAAATTGATCCTTTTTCTTTGGATGCATGTTTTTTTTATTCTTGATTTTTTTGCTAGAATAAGTCTGCTTATTTTGCAATAGAATATTCTTAAATTGGAGAAATGAAATGAGTCTCAGTTCCCTTCAAAATGATTTTCATAAAAGTTAAAAATTTGAGCTACAACTAAAGAACTAGAAACTTTAATTCTTTTTTAGATGAAACTTTATCGGTTTACGTAGAATTCTAGTTGGTTTCTAAGAAACTGTCTCAAAGAGAAATTCCAGTGGAGATTTTATTAGATTTTTATCTTGAGATTTACCGATTTCAAAAGAAAGATGATCTTACTTTTCAAGAAATTAATATAAGTTTTCTCTATGGTTCCCTTCGAGCGAAGACTTTTCAAGAATTTTGCTAGATTAAATTCACAGAACCACAGGATAAAAAGTACCCGATATTATTTCATTTTTGGTTTCTCAAAATACTAATTTTTATCCTTATTTTTATATGAAGATTTTGTTGAAGACTAACTTACAGTAACTTTAGTTATTTAAATTAATTTTATAATGTATAAAAAATTACATAAAGTAAGCTTAAATTTGCATTAAGTTTACCAAGTTATTATACGTAGAACGAAAAAGAACTTTTAGTTCTTGGTCCGTCTCTTCTATTGGACAGCTTTTTGGTTGTTTTTTTATTATTGTGAAATGCATCATTTCTATTGAATACAGAAAATATCAGGAGAAAGATTTAATGTGAATTCTTTGACCAAATCTATTCCGCCGCTGAGATTACCTAGCCCATTCTGATGAACTCAATGGACCACTTGAGGTTTACGCCCCTATCGACGTCACATATGACGTGTGACGTGTATCCCACATGCGGCGAGAGCTTGTGGGATAAACAAACATATAACTTTGTGTAAATTACTTAAAAAATCGTAGATTATTGATATTTCAAGACGGATGATTCAGTACTGTGCAGATCCTTATTGTAATAATTCTGTAAAAACGCTTGGAATATCCTTCTTTAATATAATATTTCTTCTATATCTACACCCGTTAAAACAAAGCACATGGCTTTGTTTATCCCACATGCGAAGCATTAGCCTGGTGGGATATGTTGTAACTACGAAACCCCGCCTATCCTCAAGTGGTCCATTAAATTACATCCTTCTTTGAAAATATATTACTGTCGTCTTCTTCAACAGGCGATAATCAACTCTACATCCAATCTGAAAATTTTGGAATTCTTACAATCGTTGCATCCAAATCAAATCTTTTAGTTCGGCCTCTATATCTACTAGGGTTAAAACGAAGCACATGGCTTTGTTTATCCCACAAGCCAAAAAGTAGAGTGGTGGGATATTTTGGAACTATGAAGCCCCGCCTATCCTCAAGTGGTCAATTGCGAACAGTTGAACATCAAAAACATTACTCCATTTATTTTTCTAACAGTGTTTTTCTTATTCATGCAAAATCTTAGTCTTCGGAAAATCGCAAATACTTTCGGAAAGTTGGAATTCAAACTTTCACTTTGGCTGATTTTCCTATTATAATAAATATTTGTTTCACAAGGGATTGTTCCCAGTTACATTCAATTGAAATTGCACAGGCGCTACAAATAATGGGGACGTACCTCTTTGAAGATACATTCTCAAGCTTAGCTATTTTATTGTTAACGTAGCAGCATAGATTAACAATCTGGGAAAAAGTATTGCTTTCGACCGTGAAATTAGTCTTTCTCATCAGCGGAAATTAGTAATTCAAATTATTTTGTTTTTTTAATTACTGCATTTATGTAAAGAAATCAGCGTTATTAACTCTTTAAGTTTTTATGTTTTATTTGTATTTATTTACTAGGGCTGCTTCCAAAGGAAGCCAGAGCTTAACATTCGTTTAATGTCTTAAGAACTAATTTTGCTAAAACAATAGCAGATAAACAACAGTTCACAACAGGCTTTGTAATTACAGAGTTCGTCAAAACAATAAAAATGAAAAGGATGTGTGTGTGTTATGTGTTACCTGAAAACTTAGATTATTTAACTCATAAAGGTAACGTTTTGAATAGTGCAATAGTACGACGATGGAGAACAAAAGTTTACAAAAGAAAATTAAATTCACAAATTCTTTAATTAAAATTATGGAAGTCAATTAAAATTCGATTAAAAAATCGAAGTATATTAAATATACATAATAGTGTGAACAATGCATTGCTATCCGCTAATAAAGGCCATTAAAAATTTGGAATTCCAATACATTTTATATGTTTTTCTTACATTTACACCGCATTCCAGTTCTGGTACAATCGATTTTACCCTTATTAATTTTTGCACACTCTCAACTTATTAACTAAATATTTAACTTAGTTATTACCGAAATGACTTTTAAACTTAAAACTATTGGTAATTTCCCAAAATTACATTAATTTTGAGTATTGAATAGATTTTATTCTAAATAAAGGCATATTTCATAAAATTTATAAGTAATTAATAACAATGCTGGTGAATAAGATGGTTTTCGATTGTTAACATGTATAAGAAAATGATTTTAGTTCTTATTTTGTAACCCTTGTGTTAAAGAGAGGAAAAAGAATAGTTTTTGTCTTGTTGTCCTCTATAACTACCTGAGGAAGTCCTTCGAAAAGAAGAACGAAATATTGCTGATATTAAAAGAATGTTATTTAATAGGATTTCTAGGAGTAATTACTTACAGATTCTATTCTAACTCAAACATTACTTTTATTCTTTCTATTTTCTTTCTTGAATTCTAACAAGCGATAAGACCTCAGCTTCCAAATAGAACTTCTGTAAATAAGTTCTTATCGATAAGCTATTTGTTTAGAACTTTATCGTATTTATTGCTCACTTAGTAGTTGAAGTACCGATGGAAGATTCCCCCTCGAAAAGCGTTTGGACTGTAAGATTTTGGATAAAAAAAAAAAAAATAGAAGTAAAATTATTCAGCCAATTCAACAAAGAATTCTTCAATTTCTCCTTTTTTCCTTAACCTCTAGGAAAAAAAAGATAGTAACTTACATCAAAGATTGAGAGAATATTTTCGAAGCCCCCTGGCGGGGGAAGGCATCTTTGCTCTTTCCCCCTCTCCACGAGTAGATTAAGAGTGGAAGTCAAAGTCAATTGAATGAGAAGCCCCTCGAGTCACAGCAGGATAAGAGTGCATTTGCCAGATAACAGGGAGCATGAAAAATGCGGACAAAATGGTTGCTGACTGCCCTCATCTCGCTTGTCAGTCACTAAGCTGCGAAGACTGAAGAAAAAGATGTGTCTCTGTGTTAACATAAAAGATACAGCTCTTCTTCTGTACTGTTGGTTGGAAACGTAGTTTAAGAAGTTTAAAAAAAATGATTACGAAAGTGCATAATCTGTTGATCTTATTGTTCGGTATGGAAATAAGTTTTTAAGTAAAATAGTACTTTTTAGCTTATGTTTTTTAGCATATTTCAGCAAAGGGACAGTAATGTAAATCAGTGACCGCAAGACTAAAACCACACATAATTACAAAGTAACTTCTTTATCACTTAAATCTATAGATAAAAATCAAAGTTTGAATGTTTGTAAGTTCCCTATACAATTTTACACCGTTTGACTGATCGGAACCAAATTTTGCATATTTATATATACTCTCTACTATCCTGCGGAAAATATAAACTATCTTGGAACCAGGTTACCCATCCGCAAGAGGGTGAAAAGGGGTGAAATCTCTGAAATAGCGCCGCTTATGGACCTGGTGGCGACAATGGGAACTAGGTTTGATGAAGAAGGTTGTGAGGTTGTGAAAAAGGGGAGAACCAAGACTACCACCCTCTCCCCACCCCCTCCACGGGCAACGCCGGGTACTTTAAGCTAGTTAAGAACAAGGTAATTAATGCTTTTAGACAGTGTCAAAAGCAAAGTGGCCCCATGATATCCACAATTGTATAAACAAAATAATTAAAAGCAAGAGCATATAAATGCAAGACCGTTCCTTTAAGTTTTACAGGCAAGCTGTAAACTAGGGGCCGCTAATACAATGCTTAGTGCATCATTTGGATATGTTAAAGAATTTATGAAACAATACGTTTGTAAATATTAACAATGACGTCCTGTTGATAATTGTTAGTACTGTTATGTATGAAGCATCAGTATTATTACTGTTAATTGTTATTATTATTACTAACACTGCTATGGAAAACGTTAATTTGGGGGGTCAGGGAGTGGTCCTACAGGTCTGATTTTTTTTTTACGTGGTCACCTACTTTTTGATGCTGAACACAATGGTGAAGGTTTAATTCTAATATCTCTAACCGTTTGGACCCTGCAGAGTGTGACATACAGTGTGACAAACAGACAACACAAAAGCAAGAGCGGTTCCCTAAGTTAACTGTAACATGGGCCCGCTAATAAAACAAAAAAAATTATTAGAAAAATTTATTTTTTTAATCCTAGAGATTCCTTGAAGCGTGTAAAATTCTGTATCACACTTGTAAATATCGATAACAAAAACAACATTTTGAAAACGATTGTATCAGTAGTTCTCTATATTTCTTTTCAGAAAGTTATTTTCATCTTTTCTTACTTAAAAATTTGAGAATGAAGCTAAGTCTAAAGTTAGGCTTGTTTTGATTAACAAATGAGACTTAATCCATTCCAGTTTTGCAGGAATTAAGTTTTCTTCTAATTAGAAAAAATATTTTAACAAATTATCGAACTAGAGATAACTATATCTATTTTATTTGTAGACCCATCTTATTATAAAATTATTCTAGAATTTCTGTTAGTTAATTTCAATGGCTGAAATTGGTACTAAAAGAATGTTTATGTTTCTATTTTTAATCTTATTTCACAAATGAATTCTAAGCCATTGCTTTAATACTGTCATAACTTTAAGCCACTGCTTAAATATTGTAAAGAAAAAAACCTTGTTTTGAACTTCTTTATTAATACTTTTTTTTTCCTAAAATGTTCGCAATTTTAGACCACTACGTGTGTGACACAAAATAGAATCTGGAATTAAAAAAAAAATAAGAAGAAAAAGTTAAAAAGCAAAAATTCAGTTGCATCATTTCTTAAAAAAAAAAAGATATAAAGAAAAAGCCCTTTTATTCTTTTGTGATTAGTTGTGGAAAGAATTTCAATGCTTTTTGCTTTTTATTCTGTTTCTTTATGATGAACATACTTTTAGCAGCTGGTTTTTTTATTTATTTTCTAAAAAAAAAAGAATAATCAAAAGATATAAAGAAATAACCTTTTCGTTTTCTTTCCGTTTTATACAAATTACCGGAAGTCTGCCATTTCAAACGGAAAAAAAAATTTACTCCATCTCTCGCTTTCCTTTTTTTTATTAATCCTTCGTTGAAAAAGACATCGCATTCACTGAAGCGTGATGTGCTTCATTCCATAACCTTTTCCTTTATTCTTTTTTTGACAGGAAATGCCTCATTTAACGAGACAGTGATATTTACCATTCAATTTATTGACATATTCTCCCGTAATCACCCTTTTATTCTTCCAATAGGACCTTTTGGAAGAGCAATGGCACTTAGAGACATCAAAAAATGTTACTCTTATTGTAATAGGTCAAATAGAATATTACAAGCAGCAGTTTAATGTGATGTAACAAATATTAACTACATCAGAAACTGGTTTATTGGAAGTTAAGGCGCTGATCTGGATATCGAAAATCCGCATAAGGGTGGAAAACTCAATGCTAATTACACATTTTGTTTTTCTAATGTTGTAACAAAATGTGTTCAAGGGGTTAAAGCACATCTCCGTACATCTCTACATCCACAAATGAGAACGGGGAGCAGAAGAGTAGGTATCAGTTTCATGTATTGATAAAGATTTTCATAAATTATATTCCTTTGCTAGCATTTCATTTTTTAATTTTCATTGGTCTTAATTGAAAACGAAGTCAATATAGTTAAAAAATAATTTTATTTTGTATTTGACGAAAATAACTGAAATTTATAAATTCTCAGTATTATCTTTAAAAACTTTCTTTTTCCGATTTAGCCTAGTTTTTTTTTATTTATTTTTTTTTGTGTCAGTCCGTTTATAAATTTATTATTTAAAATATTATTTCTATTTTTGTTTTCAAAAAATGAAGCGCTCTATTAATTATTTGAATAAAAGAGAATTTTAAAATTGCAATCGTTGTGACGTCATGCTCAAACAGAAAATATCGCGCTGCCTACTATGGAGCGATTTGGACCAATTTGGTTTCAATAAACACTTAATGAATTCTATAGAAACCTTTTAGAACAGATTTTTTTTTTTCTTTGTAAACTAATTAAAAAATTGTTTCCATCAAATCTGCCATAAATTACCTCTGTCACTACAACATGTCTTAGGAGTATTGCTAGTTTTCTTTCAACCGTAAACTGATCTCTTAATACTTGTAGCCATCAGGTAAAATTCAAATTAACAGAATTCCTAAATAGGTTTTCAAAAAAACACTCACTACATATTCAAATATTTATTTCTTTTACAACTGTAAACCAATATCATCTTTTTAATTGTACAATTAGTAATTTCATGATCGTTTGTTCAATTCTAAATAAATAAAGTGAAAACGAGGTTAGCTCAAAGCAGAAATAAAATTTACTAAAAAAAGAGGAACGAATTCAAGCAAACTCCTTTACATAAATTATATTCTTATATTATATATATACATATATAAAGGCCTATATTGTGTTTTTGGCCACTGGTTCGTGGAATTAGAGACCAGACTTGAAGCAAGTGGGAACTCTTGACTGGAACTTATTTATTCGTAGCATCAAGGGTTTAAATAAACTTATTTACAGGGGCTATGATTGGTTGGCGTGCTTTTACAATTGATTGGGGAATTTAAATCACACATGGTCTTTAACTAAATTTTAGTTTTAAATTACAACGATCAGATGGTGGAAGCAGGCCAACGGAAAATTTGAATTAAATAAACAGAATTAAACGCTTAATAGTAAAATTTAGAATGCACAATAGAATAAATTACGATTGACACAAAACACTAAAAATATGTAGAATAAATAGAACTATAATACAAAGGTAAATATGAATGTATAAAAGCATTATAATTATGAAAATCTTTACGATATATGTACGTATATATGATTGGAGTGGCTTGATGATTGTATCGTGGGTGTATTATCTAACACATCATCAAAAAAAATTATACAGAGCCATAAATAAACTCTTTCTTCCATTTAAAGATGCTCGATTTATGGACCGCTAGTGACTCTGCACGCATCAACCCGTAATTAAGTTCGTCCGACACTCGATGCAGCATGTACTCCCCGTCAATTCCGGCAAAAGCTTAGCATCTCAAAATTTAAAGTTTACGACCCCTTTTTCTTCATCGAGAAGTCCGTTAGAGGATCCATTCATCTGGATATGCTGGAAAATTGGCTCATTTCACAGTTGAAGACAGAATGGACTTCATCTTCCAACAAAAACTATCTCTGCCATATTTCCATCATGACGTTCGTGACTTCTTGAACTGCGAAACCGATGGATTGATCGTACCGGGAATGATGATCACGCACTGCTCCCTGACCCTTGATCACGTTCCCCTGACTTAACCCCGTGTGACTTTCTTTCATGGGGATATGTGAAAGATACAGTATTTGGGCCACCATTACCGGCTGATCTGCCAGAACTGCGGACTCGCATCTGCAATGCTTTTGCTGGAATTGACAGGGACTTGCTGCATCGAGTGTGGGACGAACTTGATAATAGAGTTGATGTGCACAGAGTCAGTAGCAGTGCACATATCGAGCATCTTTAAAATGAAACAAAAATTTGGAGAGTTTCTGTAGGTCTCTCTACAATTTTTTTGGTGATATGTTAAATAATAGACCCATAGTACAATCATGAAACCACTCCAATCATTTGTAGATACCCTATCTGTATATGTATTGTAGAAACCTTTGAATAATAGTTGTAGTCAAAGCAGTTTCGAAATCAAATGAAAGCTTAACACAGCCTCATTGTTAGATCTAATTACATGATTCTCATCATTTTTTGTTTAATTTGTAGACTTCAATTCATCTAATAGAGTTTATTTACGAATTTAAATATGTACATACATGAAAATTGTTTGATGAAAACATTTCTTAATGTCCGTTGACAATTAGATCTAAGCTTTAGTAGTACATACTACATATAAACATATATATATAGATAGATATATTAATTGTTGTTGCAGTTAAAAAAGAAAGGAGAAGCCAAATATAATTAAAAATTAGGTAATTTATTAATGAAATAAAAAAGAAAATAAGCACAAAATTCAGTCAACATTTCAGTCAGCATCAGAAGAAAACAACTTTTAAGTACTTATTCCATATTTCTTCCGAATATCTTCTCTTCTGGAACTATTATTATAAATCCACAACATACTCACATAAATAAATGCGATAGAACATACATTTATTCAAAGAAATTTTCGAAGAGATATAACACGTCTCTTCTTCTTCAGCTTAAAATGAAATTGTAACGAAATAAAAAAAGAATTTAAATAATTAAGGAAGACTACGTGAATATAATATTACATCGATTGTTAAAAAACAATTGCTATTAAAACAATTACAATAATTTAAGAGTAGTATTAGTCATTAACCATTAAATACATCTAATTTTACTTTGTTTTTACAACTTTCACAATTTTTATTGACTATTTCCTTAGCCATTCTTGTTATCCTTTCATTCACTTGTATCCCATCATTTCTATTTAAATTACTACTTTTTGTGTTCCTAATATACATGCTTTCTATGATTTTTCTTGTCTTATGTTCTTTTTCCACGCATAAGATTTTAATCTCCTTATTCATACAATGAGTTTGCTGAATACAATGTTCTGCCACCTCAGATTTGGTAATTGATTTATTATTTATGTAGCCATCGTGTTCCATTACCCGTTCCTTTAATGTCCTTTTACTTTCTCCAAGATAGAATTTCCTGCAGTTCAGACATTCTATCTTGTATACAATTCCCATTTCATGTTTTTTGTCATACATATTTAATTTATTACATACAATATTTTTAATTTTATTTTGATAAACAAATCCAATTTTAATATTAAAATTCTTACAAATTTTCTTAATTTGTAAACTATTTTTATTCATATATGGTATAAAAAATCTCCTTTCGTTTTGTAAACAACTTTGTCAAAGCATCTTTACCACAGCATCTTAATGAAGAAACTGGTGTTGTTGTCTACTTATTTGTCTCCTGTTCTTCATTTGCATGTTTTCAGTCTGTGTCCTTCACTTTGAGTTCTGTTATCGTCTGATTTTCTTGCTCCAAATCTTGTTTTCGTTGACTTGATATCTTTGAAGATTTCAAGTCACCGAAAACAAGTAGTTTACATATTTGAGTCCGATCTTCAACAGACAAATCTCTTCCAAGTCCCATCAACTAACCATCGTTTCTTATCTGTCAAAATACTCAATTTACATTTCCTGACTAAATTTTAATCCTGAAAACTCTTTACTTACTCTTAGAATGGTAAAACTGTTAAGGGGCACGCAATCAAATCGCTACAATTTCACCGTCGATGATTAATTTTTGCAGCAGTTCTCATGACATTAAAGAACAGAAATTTATATGTTTTAGTAAAAAAAAATGTATCAGTTAAGAAAAGGCTGAGCGTAAAAAGAAAAGGCTGAGTTTTTTTTCCATACATAAAGCATAAAAAAATGTTAGTTATATAAACATATAACATTAGTTATATAAACATTTATATAAGATTATTAAATAATTACACTGCGTTCACAAGACAATTACGCTATCTTATTCACGTCATTAACAATTTATATGAAATTTTAATTTAGAAA
>JAFIDM010006943.1:35962790-35993762 GCA_023159025.1 Thereuonema tuberculata | reverse complement strand
ATCTTATTCACGTCATTAACAATTTATATGAAATTTTAATTTAGAAAAAAGATAAAAAAAAAATCTTCATTTTAACCTAATCTTTCATTGGGTTAGATTTTTTATTATACTCATTGTTTCTAATCATAAAGGCTTTTTACTCTTAAGTTATCTTAGTAATATATTAAAATGTAAGAAATTGAAAATTGTATAAATATTAACCAGCCATATGATCAGCAATCCATCGCGTAGTGGGGACTGTATCCTGTAGCGTAGGATAGGGTTTTGGAGGGAAGTTAAATATAATCGTGTTCTAAATTAGATCATAAATAAACAATGTACCCAATTTCATGAAAATCTGTCCAGCTGTTCTAGCATCATGAGTGCACAAACAGAGGAAACAAAGAAAAATGTTCCAGTGGAATAATTCGATGCTAAAATCACTAAAACATAAGAAAAAAAAAACGTAAGTCTTAGTCAAAACAGTTTATTTAGCTCTTTGCGTCATTTAGACTTTTGTCTTTCTGTTTAGTAGTCGAAATGTTTTATAAAGATTTCAAAAAACATAAATGTTTAAGCCTAATTTGTGAATCCTCAGGAATCTTTAAAAAGACCTGCTAACTGTTCAACAACAACTTTAATGAATGCAGCACTCATTCACACAAATTGCCGATGAAAGGAATAGGTGCTTACTTTGTAAATAACTTATTCGTTTACGGTAGGAGCAGTAGAAAAAGTGGTTATAGAATTTTGCATAAAGTAAGTCAGGCCGATGGTAACTTTTCGTGCCATTGTATTCTCTCTTATCTCAACAAGAACTGCACATTTCGTTCCTTTATAGCTTAGTTGTACAGCAACTTAGTCATAACGGAGGTTCCCTACCAAACTATCTTTCAGTGAAACAGTCAGAAGGCGATTTCTGGCCGAGCTTTGCTAACCCTTGAAATAGAAGAGTTAAATGTAATATTTTTTTCTAAAAACTCAATGTAAAATGGCTGCTCCCACACTTAAATACATGGAAAAAAAATACAAGAACAAATCGTCGGTCATCTAAACGCTTGCATCAAAAAGACATTTGTCCACAAAATGAAATAAACAAAAGACTTTTGCAGGTCCATTAAAATTGAGTATTGGTAAAGCAAGGAAAAAATCCTGCACGCTGAATAGTGTAATAATTTGAGTGGATCTGTGTGGCTTAAATTAAATGACCATAAATAAGTACTATTTTAAATTAGTGCACAGTTTATGTTGCTGCTTTACAAAGAGTATCTGCTTGATACTTAAAGTTCTATCTTTAACATGAAGTATTACGAAAGTCAACTTGTCTCACGTATCCCTGGTCCGGTGGACGATTGTGCAGTTTTCTTTGTTCGCTGAAAATTTCTTCTTATTCAGTGATACACAAAACAAAGGAGAAACACGGTGGCAATCACGACTAACGTTTTCTTCATTAGCGACCAACCCTCGATCGCCACCGTCCGCTCTTCCCTATCTCTTCTCTCGAACACTCCTGCGTCGACTTCCCGCAGTCCTCCGCCCTGAGGTCGCCTCAATCCTCATTTGCATGTAGTGACGTTGCATTTTATTATTCATTTTAATAATTATACATGTTTAAAATGTTTTACAATATATAATGTAAATTTTAAACATGTATAATTATTAAAATGAATAAACATAAATAATTATGACAATACCTCATTACAAGTAGCCTTGGTTCAAGAGTGTCCAATAAGCTCGAAACAAATGACACATCGTAATAAAGGCTGCCTTACTTTGTGAATCAGCTTATTTAACCTGTAAAAGATTTTTATTTTAGTTAATTTTTTTTTTTTTTTTTTTTTTTTTTTTTTTTTTTTTTTTTGTGGACAAACACCTTTTGTAGCAAGAGTTGGATGCTCGAGAATTTGTTTCCACATTTTTATCCTTAATTCTCTTTTCCATATCATTATTCTGTGAAGGGAAGCTTAGAACTTCTTTTTTAACTTCTATAAGCCTAAAAATAACTTAACAACACTGACATTTTAAAACTTTCAACTTCAGATACTTTTTTTTTTTTTTTTATTCTCATTTGATAATAAAAAATACAAAGCATACAATTATAAAAAATACAAAGCATACAAAATATTTAGCATACAATTTGAGATTGTAAGCTAATAGAATTCATTCTTGGAAAAAAAAACCCACCCCAATTCTATTCTGTACAATTTAGAAAACTAGAATTAAGAAAATGATTCTTTTAAATCTTGCATTCGTTAATCCGAATGATAAATTTTCATTTGCCATTAATACTCTCCTTTTCTAATATTCCAATGGAGTTCAGCAAAATGTGGTAAAATGTCGCCGCATCGAACTTAGATTCCTCAATGTTGTAGCACACAAAGAGGGGCCTCAGTTGTGAAAAGAAGCTTTTGTTTGCTCTGGGGTCTAATAAATCCCCAGTTCAACTTGTGCCGAACACTTGTAAGTTATCGGGTCTCATTAAAATTTCAGTAAATGGATCGATCGAAGAGGGAAAACTCGAGAATTCTAACATGGTTTCATTACATTTTTAACACTCCCTTTCAAAATGCTCATCTGTATTTTTGAGTAAAGTAATAAGCTGTTATTATCATCAAAGAAAATAAGCTGTTGTTTGAACAAAATATTAAATATCTGATTAAGATACAGCAAAGAAATAATAACAATTGTAATATCCATACTTACTCCTTATTTCTTTTCTTTTAATAATCATTATACTATAAAAATAACATCTTCTTCACTCTTAAATATATAAATATTTAATTTTCGGAAAGCGTCTATGTCTTTTCTTTATCAAGCTTTACATAAGAACTTCGAAACAAAACAGATAAAATAACACAATAATTTGTAACATATCAAAGTATAAACACCTCGACAAGAACGTTCTTCAATAAAGTATATCTTTTTGATGGCTAACAAATACAAGTTGATTGTTAGTAATTTAATTCATCAAAATGCATAAGTTTACATGATTTCAAATTTATTAAATCTCCAGCTAAATTTACAAGTTTTTCATCTACATCTACTCCTTCGTTTCGGTTCATGTTAAGTCCTCTAGTATTTCTAATAAGAATGCTTTCTATTATTTACCTTGTGGTTGTGCTTTTCTTCACTTATAAAGTGTTTATTTCATTTTTCATTCTGTGTCCACCCCCAAAACAGTGTTCAGCAACCTTTGTTTCTTTTCTTTTTATATATACGTACTATGTTCTACTATACGTTCCTCTACAGTCCGCTTGCTTTTTCCTCAATAAAATTTCTCACAGTTATCACATTCCACTATCCATCCCTACATCATTTTTTATTTCACTACTATTTATCTTTTTACATAAAACATTCTGCAATTTATTTTATATTCAAAGGCAATATAATGTTGAATGTTGAATCTTTTGCAAATTTCTTTTAATTTAACGTTTGTCTTACTCATGTAACGAATGACTAATCTATCTCCTTTATTTAAATATATTTCTTTAATATTAAAAATATTATGTTTCTATATTAATTCATTTAAGAATCTTTAATTATAATTGTTCTTCTTTGGAATCTCTTTTATTCTTTCTAGTCCTGTCTTGAATTTTTCTTCTGTGCTCGACTTTCCATCTTTTTTTTTTTTTTTTTTCTTTTTTTTTCTTTTTTTTTTTTTTTTTTTTTTTTTTTTTTTTTTTTTTTTATTTTAATTTTAATAATTTTACAATTCCAGTCCTACTAGATCCACTATAAATGTGATCTGTCTGTAGGTTCTGTACAATATATCTATTTTGAGTTATTACAGAATAAATACATAATATTTTTTTTTTTTTTTAAATAATTAGTTATGTTACCATACATATATTGTTATTTAGTAAATATAATAATAATACATTATATAATAGTATTAATATACATATATCAATATTATTGTAAATATTATAACATAAAATTATAATTAATTTTATAAAAATATTTGACTATTCAATGTTAAATAATTAATTATGAAGTATTATTCTTGATTGCATACAAATGTGTGTTAGTGTTCTATTAATAACATTACAGTTCAATTTAAACAGAAATACTTTTCTTTTATTCTCCTAATATAATTATCCACAATATTTCTTTTGATATTCAATGAATGTCCTGAATTGAAATTTAGCATATGGTCACTTTGTCCAATTTTCCTATAAAGGCTTAATACTAATTGGTTTCCTTTCTTGGTTGGGTTGATGTCCAAAAAAGCCAATTTATTGTCAATTTCCTTCTCCATTTGAAATTTTATTTCTTTGTTTCTTTTGTTTCTATCTTCTTGCAAAGTGAACCTGATAGGGGAGAACCTATTGGAAGACCTTTTATCTGCTTGAAAATACCAAACATCTACCGATCCCTTGATCTGTACTTTACGTCTTCATAGTTAATGTTTTATCTAAATATGTCGATGTGCTTTTATACGGTTCATCAACTCTAAAAAATTTTCTGGAAAAGCTAAAGTCTCCCTAGTCTTTTTTTTCTCTCTCTGAATAATGGAGTCGTCCGGTACCGAAAGTAATCGCGTCTGTAATCTGCAATCGAGTCTGCTGTTGTGTCGCAATTACGCTGTCACACTCAGTAGGGTGCCAATTTTTAAGACATCTAAATCAGTTGAAATTTGAGAAGTGTCGTTCGATTCTACAAAAGCGCCTTTAATTGAATTAATGTCTTTTTTTTAACCTTGAATGACCCTCGTTATTAAGACATTAATATCTTTTGCACCAAGAGGATGAATGAGGGGACGTTCACTTTCTTTCTGATTGATCTGAGAAAACCGTTAGCTGATATCATTGTTCGTAACAGCTGGCTTTCCTCCTAAGTTTCGATATAAAGTTATGAGATTTGTTGATTATTATTTTTCTTTTTCTTTTTTTTTTGCAGAAATGCAGTACTAAAATAACAATTAAAAAAAATTGATACTTTTTTTACAAGAAGAATTAAAAAGAAAAAAATGTATATTTAAAATTGAAGATTTGGGTCCGAGTAGGCCAGTTGTGTAGGGTTAGAAGCCGGTTTCAATTCCAGTTCAGGGATGTTGCTTCTCCAGACGGTTCCTAGGGTACAGCTAGCGCTCTGTAAAAAGGGGACCATGTTTCTTTCACATGGTTACAGGCGGAGGTCGTCAGAATGAATGGTCGAGAATCGTTGGTGCCTATACCTTAAACTACCCGAAAAAGCATGACTACCCGAATAATAAAAAATATCCTAGATTTTAAAAAAAAAAAAAAACTAGGATATATTTTATTATTATTATTTACGACAAAGCTTTGGTAAAGTTTTCAAGAATATTTAACGTTGTATAGTTAAATTAATTTCATTTTTTTAAAAGACTAATCAATGTACGAAACTTAAAAGAGGAAAATATAAATTAAGCAAGGGATATTTTACAAATCTTTATTTATTTATTTATTTATTTAATTTGAGGGGTAAAAGATGTCAAGACCAGAGTAATCCCTAATATTTTGTAAAATTAATCCATAAATAAGAATAATAACAAGTAATAAGAAAATCGGTCCAGCATTTGAAGCGTGACCTACATCAACAAGATGGACAGAACAAGAGATACGAAGCTTTGAAAGTTGAAAAGTGAGACTTCGTAAGATCAATCAATAAGAAAAATGCGATTAAAATACTAATAACATACGAGGGAAAGTCATTAAATAACAGTCATTACTAATAACTTAAGTCATTGCCAATAGCATACGTTTATATTAAAAATATTTAAAAAGTCAATTTAAAAACTCAACTTGTAGAATCATAGCTTGTAGAAGTTAGATAACTTATATAAGATAGCTCAAGCAAACAAACCAATAAATAATAAATAAATAAATAAATAAATAAATAAATAAATAAATAAATAAATAAAAGTCAATTTAAGTTTGACATATTCAATCAATAGTACCGTATATATATATATATATATATATATTATACTTAATAGTACCTTATTAATACCGATATCCGATGAAAAGTTAAAACATTAAAACAGGAAGTTATTTCTAAAGATAAAAAAGAGCTCAATTAGTGCTTTAGTAATTGAAAAAAAAAACTATCTTCTGATACTCCAAAGCTTCTGTGTGTAGAGACTTTTCACTTTTTTCAATTCGTGAAGAGATTTACCAATAAAATAATGATTTTAATGCAAAGACATTTGAGCAATCAAAAAAAAAATCACAGAATTCCGTCCTTCCTAAATAAAAAATAAGTTCTTTTGTATAAATCTTATCTATTTTTGTTAATTATGTTACGTTATGTAATGAATGTGGGTGGCAGAGAAGCCAAGCACTGCGATTTTGTTAAGTAAGTGTCGTTCGTTTAATATTTATCAAATAAAGAAATAGAACACAAATGGAAAATGCAACTGACTTCAAAGAATAAATTCCATTTCATGTTTTTATACATTTAAACAAACAAACATATTATCATCTCGGATTTTAAAGGACGATCTGTTAGCACATAACGAGATTGCTGCTCGCTCTTATTTTAATTTCTTTCTTTTTTTTTTTTTTAAATTTATACTCAGATCATCTTAACACGGAATGATATTAATTAACCATTGTTACAGTGATGTAATAGAAAGAATCAATATCATTCCTAGCAGCGTAACAATCTACAGAAAACCAAATAACCTCCTGCCTGCAGTACTGCCGAATGCGACATTGGAACATTCAGATTCTTTTAAAAGAGAGAGTCATTGATGAAGTTTTGGTTGCTTTCCAAGGCAATCATTTGTACGCTTTCACTAAAGAACGAAAGTCAGGGAAGACAGTAGCGTATGTGCATCTACAGAATCATTTATAGAAATAAAGAAATAGACTTTCAGTTGCTTCTAGACAGGGCCGCCCAGAGGGGGGGCAAAAGGGGCAGATTGCCCCGGGGCCCCCCAAAAAGAGGGGCCACATCAGGCCTGAGAGGCCTCGCATTATTGGATTTTGTTTTTGTTTTTTGGTTGTTAAAATAGGATTGTCCTTTTTTTTTTTTGGTTGTTGAATTCGGGATGGGGGGACCACAAATCCAAATGTTGCCCCGGGGCCACCAACAGTCTCTGGGCGGCCCTGCTTCTAGAAGCAATCATCAATTGCCATACCTTGGGAAGCAATTAACACGTAAACACGAATTGTTTCAATAACCAGAGCAGTTTGTAGTCATGTAAAATTGTTTGAGACCATTGTTAGATGACAGTAATGTTAATGATCTGTAAATTTTATCTGTAAATGATCTGAAAATTTCGATCATCGTAATAACAATGTTCTGCATCGCTGTTCCTTACGTTCACATCAATGTCTTTATTAGCAGAGGTTCCAAAAAATTTTAAAAATTACTTTTTCGGTCACTGGACTACTGAAAGCGCCTGGACATGTACGACTGGGGGGATAGATCTTAGACATTTATTTGACGATGAAAAGATGTTCAAAGTACTTTGGCATTTCCGGAAGATGACAGTGATCGGGCGTTGTCCTGTTGGAAAATGGCACCATTAAGTCCTACTATCGAAAGTTGTAAGGAAGTATTAAATTATTAACTTCAGCCAAATTGACTTAATAAATAAAAACCTTTCAAAAATTCATATTCGGATCTTCAAATTTTTTTATTTTTTTTTTTAATATAAAAATATCGGTTTAACGAAAAAAATTTTCAGTTAATTTTGATTTTTTTAAAATTTTACTACAGCCGCATTACATTAGTTCGAGTATTATTTCTCATATAACCATACACTTTTTTAATTTCATAATCAACTAATCGATTCTATAATTGTATTCATATGAAGGGCCATTTACTTGTTGACTTTTATTTTCTTTATATGTTTCTTGGGATCACTGATTGTAAGATACTGGGCGAATCCAGCTGATGAAGGGTAGGAACCCTGAAACAGCTGTTCTGGTTTCCCGGTGTCGAAAAATCTAAAAACAGATCAATGATTATATAAATAAAATCTTCTATTTGATCTCATTACTATTGTAAATAACTCTAGAAAAACTAACCTCCATTCTTGAAACCAATATTTCGTCTTTTATTAACTAAAAAGACTTCTTCAGGGTTATATCCATGTATAAAACAAAAATTGAACAAAAATGGGGTGATATATTCATTGAAATGTAGAGATGGTGGGGTAGATTATATAGGAAGTACCGTGAGGACCTTGAAAGAACGGGTGCAGGAACATGTTAGGGCTTTCAGATGTAAGTATAAGAATGCGTCAGAGTGGGCAGACCATTGTTTTATGTTCAAACATAATCCAGACCCCATTGTAAATATCATTTATGAAAATCAAGAAGATGAATATAGAATATTAATTTTAGAATCATGCATAATAAATTGTTGTATCTGTATAAATAAAGACAATCTCAGAAAGTTAGTGGCGTGTCTTTAAGAATATTCAGAAAATCTGTGATAAAAAAAAAAAAAGATTAAGTAAAATTTTAAAATTCAAATAAGTCTATTTTCCGTAATTTAGTTTTTCATGTTAATATTGTTTAAAGAAGTGTTATGTTGTGTTATTGTTATGAATTAGTTTGCTAATGTGATACTTTATTATTATTTTGCTAGTGTGATATTTTTTTTTTATTATTATTTGGAAGAAGAAGTTATATATATTATAATTATTATGTATTACTATTATTATTATTTTATATGTTTGTATGAGAAAAGAAATTCTCTTTTCTCTTTATTCCTTGTATTTTTGTTTTATACATGGATATAACCCCGAAGAAGTATTTTTAATTAATAAAAGACGAAATATTGGTTTCAAGAATGGAGGTTAGTTTTTCTAGAGTTATTTACAAGATTAGTGATTCCTTATTCATGTGTGAGTATGCTTTTCATTGTATTTTCAATATTATTTTCCGCACGTTAAACTTATAGTTATAAATAAAAAAAAATAGTGAGCCTATTACATTTATTTTTCAGTTATGCCAATATTCAGATTTTTCTTTAGCACAGTGGTCTCCATTTCTTTTTATTCTAAAGATGAAAGACTTTTATAAGATAAGATATGTTTGTAATTAGGGAGTCATCTGTTAACAGAAAAAAAAAGTACTAATAAAAGAAAAAAAATTCTTTTTTTTTTTTCAATAATGGCAATTCAGTAAATAAAAGAATAATCGCTCCAGAAATCCTATAAAACAACATTCTTTAATGTCCACAATATTTCATTTTTCTTTACGAAAAACGTCTTCAGGTGTATAAGAGGGAGGACAAAAACTATTCTTTTTGCCTCTACATAAAATAAGGGTTACAAACAGAACTAAAAACATTTCTGTATATATGATAAGAATTGAAAAGTATATCATTCAGTAGCGTAGTTATTAATAATGATAATATGAAACACGTAAATATTATAATAATTAAACATTAACAATAACGATGCTTCATAAACAACAATAACATTACTAACATTCTCTCATTATATCAATATTTAAACTTCAATAACTTATTTTTTCATAAACTTATTTTTTCGTAAAAATCTTTAATATAACCAAAAGAAGCCTTACTAATTTTAAGGAACTTATTTTTATTGAAACAATTTCTACTATTAATTAAACACGATTCTATCATGAGTCTTTCCTTTTCAGAAATTTCGACTTCAATTTTTACAATTGGATCTGGGTTATGTCCCATTTCCTCACAATGATCTGCCCAGTCAGAAATTTTACTTTTCAAAGAAAAGAATAACATTAAAGAATGTTGTTTTATAGGATTTCTGGAGTAAATTTACTTACAAATTTAGGAAAGATGACAAAGATGATAAAGTGATAAAATAATAATCACTTTATTTATTTATTTAATACTTCAGTTTAGTACGAAGTTTTATTTTGTTCCTGTTATGATGCTGTTTTCTGATTAGTATTCTTTTTATCAGCTTTTCTCAGTGCATCGTGAAACAGAACACGAACTTTTCAACTAAAGCAAACGACAGACAACAAAACATAAATTTCAAAATGTGCAGTGGCCACATAAAGTCCTTTTCGGGGCCTCGACTGAAAGACCAGTGTCCTTGTGGAATTATATTTTATGACGCAAGATTACTAAAAAAACGCGTAAACAAATAAACTGAAACAAACTGTCCCTAGGAAGACAGGCGGCTGCTTTAAAGCGGTAAATTCAGAGTTGTGTGTGTGTGTCTGTTTGTTTTTTTTTTGTTTTTTATTATTATTTTAATTTTTGTTTTTGTTTTTGATAACAATAATAAACTATGTATTCTTCAATTGATAAAATACAACAAACATGCTAAAAATAATCTATGTTTAAAATTATAAAGAATGTAGAACCATTTTATTAATTTGTTTAGTTTTTTTTAATGTAAAGATAAGAATTATATGTTTAAGTATCCCACTGTAAGCCTATGCAGACCTTGGAGTCGCCGGGATTGAAACATTTCTCTATCAACGGGATATAAGTTGAGGTCCGGTGGTGATCCCAATGCCTGCCCAACTTTAATCTCTGGAAAAGAAACCCGTTACCCATTAGAGAGGGCTGTATAAACTCTAGGACCCGTGTGGGAAAAAAATGCCCCAGCTCCACCGGGATCGGAATTGAACACGGCTCTTTCAGGCTGCTATCCGGCATCGTAACATTTTGGCTATCTGTTCTCATAGATAAGAATTATAGACACTAAAAATATGCATCTAAATATTCTCTTGTAAAACCAGAAATATGTTTTTAATAAGTCCAATCAAAACCTATTTCTGGCCTTTTTAAGGGAATATTTAAGAAATTATGGAGCAACATAAAGCTTTTTGCTATTTTTATAAAATTGCTATTTATATAAAACTGACCAGAAAAGCAAAAATCAGTTAACCAAAGAAAAACAGTTAATAGAATTTTGTGCTAAAGCATAAATTTAAGAGCGATCTATAATAATAACAAAATTTAAAAATAATAATAATAAAAAAAGGAAGTATAATAAGGTCTAAGGAAAAATGAAAAAAAAGTAAGAAAAAAATAAAAAGAACGTTAGGAAAATAAGACAAACAAAAAAGAAAACTCCACGCGGACATTGAGAAGAAAAAAAATAGTAGATACACGGTTTCGAACCGACAACATTCAGCACATAAGTAGAGAAGTTACTGATCACGCTACAGCTGACAACTGATATGAAGTGGTTGCATTTGACATTTAAGCTAAAAGCGGAAATCCAATGAAAACAATGCCAAATATCTCGAACATGAGGGGCGTTGGCACCTAAAAATACCCCATTCCTACGGTGTTTAGGCCTCTGAACACGATAGTGAAATCCGTTTGTCGATCCGACCTTCTGTTCGGGAGTTGTTAGGGTAGGCACTCACGGACGGACAGGACAAACACAATAGCTACCGATTTTGGTCGCTATCAGAACAGCTCCCAAATGGATCGCTAAAAAAACCTTTATTTCAACAACAAATTTGTTTCATTTTTCAGGGGCTATTTCCCTGGAAATTATTATTTCTAATAAACACATTTCTAATAATAAAATAAATAAATCCCACAGTAAAAATAGAAAACCCGATATTAAGGCCTACGTATTCATTTATAAATATGCATAAAATAATAAAAGCTGTTCTGAAATCATTAATAAAAATATACCCATACATAAAATTTACATGCTTATAAATTATATTTGCTATTTAGATTTTGCTCCCAAGATAATTTTGTTATGTTCAATAAATTATAATTTTTGCCTAAAGCAATATAGGCCTCTAGTACTTCGTTGTTGGTTCTTTGTAATAATTATGATTTGATTTTATTATTATTGTTATCGTTTGAATAGCTTCTTTTTTTTTTTCTTAATAATTCACAATTGTTAAACACACTTTCTTATTAGCCTTTTTACAACCTCCTAACCTTTAAAGAAAACCCTCATGACATTGGGTGTTATAATTCAGTTTCATCCCCTTCGTTATCATAATTGAATTCCCTCCGATGCCATCTCCTATTAAAAAGACATGACTTGCAAGAAAAAAACCCCGAGGGGTGAAAGGATAAAGCTCCAATTAAGGAGGGAACACAATTATAGTGGGTGGTAGGATGACGCAACTCAAAAATAGGGTGGAGACTCAGGAAGAAAGGGGTGGCGACGTGTATCTGCCACCAGCTCAATTTGTGAGGGTGACAATAATGGTGTTGTGTCCACAGAGTTCTTAATTGCTGATTTAATTTCATAACCTCCAGAAGCCCTTTTAATGACCCCTCCCCTAATATCCTTCGCTTCTGTAATAGTTCTGTTGTCTTCGCTGAGAGTGATATTGTTTACAAAAGTTTATCAGCATGAAATCGATAAGATCATATCTACAAAGAGAAAATATGTTTTTGGAGATAGTTTTCGAAAAATAAAAAATATTACTAATTGAAATCAGGTTTTAAAATTTAAAATTACAAAGTTTAAGATTACAAAGTTTCAAATTTGGTTATTCAAGATGTTCGAATTCGTTAAAACCATAAGCTGTTTGTAACGTGATCATATGCAAAGCAAGATATTCGTTTTGGAAGTTCAAAAATGAAGGTTCGTTTGGAAAAGTCTTGCTAACTAAACGAAAATGGATACACCACATAGTATATCCAGAATCTGATGAAATTTTTTATTGGAAATCTTGAGCCATTCATCATAAAATCCGGATTTGGTTTGCAGCGGTCTCCACTTTTTCTCTGAAAGAAGCACTTTAAATCAGAATAACACATTAGCCTACAAAGAAGAATTCGACGGGGGTGTAATAAGTGCAGTAATTTTGTAAATTTGTAATAAAAGATGTTTCAGTGATATTTTCATCGGGTGACATCACTTTCATCTAATCTCTTAAAGCGTTGCTGTTACGCTTTCTGCTGATCTGTCATGTGTATTTTGAGGGTGAGGAACTATTCCTTGAGCAACCCATGGAAAATAGACATATTACACAAATTGTAAGAAATTAAATTAAATGTAAAAAAACGGATATCAGCACAATATATTATTTGTTTATAAAAAAATCACTGTAGCCGAATTTATTTGGTTTGAAATTAGGACTTTTAGAAAAGCAAAAATTGACTGTTTTAACTTAGCTGAGAACCGGCCCATCCCATATTTTTTAAAACCTAGATCTTGATTGGTTGTTCATTACTAGGGACAACCAATTGGTGAAATGTTTACTAAGCAAGTTGAAAGTGATCAATATGGCGGATGGAGAGAATGACAGATCAGGAATATGAATTAATCTATTAAATGAAAATGTGATACCAGGAAAAGTAAGCGGAAGCCGGAATTGTGGAAAGACAATCCTAGGAAGAAATGTCTTATAATTTGTAGGAATGTTTGAATTTAGATTGACTGTTATAAATCAGATTGATTTTTATATTATTTATCTTCTGTAAAAAGTTTTTTAAAGTATTGTTGGCAAAGGTATTGATATGAACAGAGAATATTTGTAAAATAAAAGGTAAGCTATATATTATTAATGTTTAAAGTTTTATTTTAAATAACTGATTTTCTCGACATTTTAATAAAAGATTTTTATTTTATTCTCCTGATGCATCTACTTAATTAATAGAAAACATTAAGTTAATGTTAACTTTTCATTGAAATATTTTTACTTTAACACATTAAAATTTATTCTGACTACTCTCAAATGATGATCGCCAAGTTAGCGTGAAACAGGCTGTCGTGAGATGTCACTAATGAACACTGGTCTCAAATTTTAATGTATTTATGCATTTTTAGGCGCTTTTTATTCATTTAAATGCGCATCGCGAATTCATGGAGGCTATCAGAGCCCAGCACGTGAACTTTCTTTTATTTTTAATGTTTATTATTGTTTTTAGTTTAGATTTGTGAAGGTTCCATTTGTCTTCCCATTATTGTTACTTTACTTCAGTAATAATTATTACAATAGCTTCAATTAATTATTAGTTAATTATTAAAGTAACGGAAGCATTTTAAATCCATCTTAATATTTCACAGTTTGCAATTGCTTAAGCTTATGGTGGAAATCTCAGTAGTTAGGCTTATGGAACTTTTGGAATAAATAAAAATAATTGATTGAGCTTTTAATCCTTAACAGTCCTCTTTGTCCGTTATTATTATTCGCCTTTCAAGTAGCAGACAAATATATTAACATCCTAATTCGAAATACATTCTTCGTTAATCTTTTTAATATGAGAGAAAAACTATCATCCTGCTAAGTATGTAATTTTAAAACAAAAATGACATTACAAATTAGCGAGTTTGTGAAAGTGTTTCCGTCTTGCCCTCTGCTTTTGAACTCTGTAGTCATAATAGTTACTAGACGTTATTTGTTGTTTTTATTTTTCCATTTTACATTTTGCTGTTTACTTATTATCAAAAGTTACAGCATGTCATTTTCGTTCACGTAGTCAGTGTGTTTATTTTCCTTCTTTTTCGTGTTTCCCTTCTTGTCGGGCTCCAGTTTCGACAACTGTTTATCGATAGGTGGTTCAGTGACTTACTTGGCATTGAGCCAACACCAATCATCTTATAGTTGGTGCCGTAATAGATAGACGGTGGGAATAGCATCTTTTCGGGAGATTTCTCCCACAACTCTTCTTTCCATTGATTGTCGTTTCCTTTAGATGATAGCATTTTTATTTGTTTTGTTTTTTTCCAGCTCATAAGGATCTCTTTCATCTGTGATGTACCAAGCCTTTCCTTTTTTCTTTTTTTTTGTTAAAAGAAAAACATTTTTTTTCCCCAGGAAATTAGGAAATTGTGTTAATGCATGATGTACGGAAGAAAATCTCAGGAATGAAGGGAGACGTAAATGCAAATATTTCATTAAAACTTTCAATTTGACATTCAATTTGGCATGAGTAATATATTTTGATTACGAAAAATGTCTTTGAAATGTGCTTCGGTTTCTAGTGAGGCGCTTTAAGTTGCGAATTGGTATAAAAAGCGCAAGATCACATTTATACCTTCTCGACTTCTGACTATCTAACCAAAAACATTTTTCTCTTGCGAGGATCTAGCAAAACATCGGTTGTTTAAGTTCAAAACCACTATCTACCTTCCATTCAATAAATGATAACCTTACGTACTATTACATAGGCCTGCGAACGGATTGTCTTGCTTCTATTAAGTTAGTTCCTCAGTTAGTGAGTTTTCTTCATGTAAAAGTTGCACAATCTCTTTAAGAAGAAGTTATGTGTTCGTATTGAGTTTGTTACAAAGAAGACGGGAACGTGGCAACATAAAAGGAGGCAAATATGACTTTTGCTGTGTCAGGATAGGATGCCGAAGCGTCTCAGCCTAGCGAACGTACAGCTAGCTCGTTCGAATTGAAGATACAGTAGGAAGTGCAGAGGCATAAAGGATGTTCACGATCTGTGCGACATCGACTATGTAACCAGGGTTTCAAGCCTTCTGTCCACGAAAGAAGCCATTACTGACGAATAAAATGTGTAGACGGCGCCTTGTTGGGGCTAAAGAGCATGCGGAGTGGACCTTGCACAAGTGGGAGTCTGTTATGTTTTCGAATCGAATTTAACCTGCTTGGATCTGATGAGAAACCCTATAGACTATTAGGGGTAAAAGGTGAGGTGAGGATTGCTTGGTGGTAACTGTAAAGTTTCCGGTGAGTCAAATGGTGTGGGGATGCATATCCGGTAGAGGTGTCGGCAGACTATATTTTATAGACTCCAAAACCATCTTGTCTGCCCAGCTAATTCCAACAATCCTGGAACAATTTGGTGACATCGAATTGGTATCTTCCAGTATGCCTCTGCTCCAAATCCCTGCGCCAGAAAGATGAGTAAATGTTATAGCCATGCCACTTCGGTATGGTTTGCATTAGTATCACTTAAACGATACCCTACATTTGTGTTTAGATCAAACATTTCCTACAAGAGGCCAAGATCAGATGCTCAGGTTGGCCAGATAACAAACCTGATTTAAACCCGATTGAGAACTGTTACAAATGGCGAAGAAAGATGCAGAGAGGAGGCCTAACAGTAAATAACAACTGCAAAAGGGTATTACAAGAGTTTGGTGATATGAGCTTGGTACAGAATATTTGAAGAAGCTTATCCACTCCAATACCGGAACTCTGCAAAGCTGTTGTTAAGGCTCGAGGTGGCCTTACAAAGTATTAGGATTCCACAAAATGAGAAATAACTGTTCATGTTATGTTTTGTAGGCCAACCATACGCTTTTTTTTGCTTTGAGAACTCTGAAAAGCATGTTCTTGCGACAGTGTTCCTTAACAGTATTGATGAGAATGTGATGTGAAATTACACTTATTTCAATGCAGCATTGTGTATAAACAATTTAGGGATAGCGATTAGTAAACCAATCACAATGCTTCGCAATCACGACTTCTGATACGTATAAGAAAATGTAATTATAAATATAATTTAATTTCCTTATTATTATAAATCAGAAAATTGTTGCGCAAGCAAAAGACGCAATTGTTGCGATTGTCGTTGCGATTGTTGTGATTGTTGTGATTGTTGCTAATGAGATTTTAATTATACTTGTCCACAGACAAAACGGGAATATTAGTCTTCTGATCCTTATCAGAAGACTAAAAATTGCATTTCTTTAGTTTATTCTTCTTGATTTATTCTCTGTACAACACATGACGTCATTACAAATCGAGATCATAGCTTAAATAAAATGCTTGCACATCTGATGACGGACTTTTGGTGTAATGTGATGCAATTTCCATGGCTACTGCTGTAGCTTAGTTCTAAGGAAACCAATTAATTCTCCACTGAAACCAACTGTTGAATCATCTAAAATTCAAGTGCTTTCATCCATCAGCAAAGAAAGTCAGATCAACAATAAAAAAAATCTTGTTTTTCTTTTTATTGTTTGCAAACATGCTAGGACAAGCTTTTCCATCTGTTTTTGGATGTATTGATATTATTCACGACGATTGTGTGAGTTGACAAAGAAGAAAGTGCCAATTAAATGTTGTACAATACAATTTTAATCAATTTAGTTTGTTTGTTTGTTGTTGTTTTTTGTTTGTTTGTTTGGTTGGTTTTTTTTTTAATTTATCTAAAAATTGTTACTCTTGTTAAAAAAAATGAAAAATTTAATCAATTTTTCTAATATCTTATCTAATATTTTCATCTTTTCTTTTCATCAAGACAATTTCCTTGATTTCTTTTTTAATTTATTTAAAATTTTATATATACAATATATTCTTTCGATTCCTATTGCTGTACTTTTTTTTTGAAAGACTTTGAAATGTGTAAAATTGGAATATAAATTTAAACATTACTTATAGTTAATTAGACAAATTATATTTATTCAAATTTATGTAAAGATGACGTTAATTTTTAATTTAATTTTAATAGGAACATTGTATTCATAACAGGAATAATAATTTCAATCAAAAATTCAAAATAAAAAATAAAAGATAAGAATGGATTAATTATAATATTTTCAATTATAATATAATATTTTTCTGAGTAATTTCTGGCTAATATAAACTTTTAGATGCAAAGGTCGTGTCTAACCTTTTTCGATTTATTAATATACTTTAGTAATATTTTGTAATTTTTTAATTAATCTTAGCAATAAAAATCTGAATATTTTAATTGATTTATAAACGTTTTACTGATTCTATATACAATAAAATATTAAAATATAAAATTCACATTCAAAATTTATCAGTTTTATCTATTAGTACAAGAGTTTGAATAAACTGCCTAAATAAAAATAGGAAATTCTAGCACGAGATCTGTTTTTGATGATGGCCAGCTTTGGTTCAATGGACAACTCCGTCGCTAGAGAACTGAAATCGGAAGTCTGGTTACTTGAGCCGGCTCTATTCAGAAGCTCCCCTCCCTCTCACTTTTGAATTGGTTCTGCTTGAATCTGATCCTTCTATCGATGAATGGCGTGTCACGTGACCTTACCCTCTTCTCACCTTTTCCTGCGATGCTTCTCGCCCTCCTGAAAGCAAACAGGATTTTTCTGTCCCGTTTCCTTTACCGTCTCCTTTCACTTTCATTGGAGCTTTATTCCCTACCCCCCAAAAAAGTAAAAAAAAAATACAACCGTGACATTTATAACTAGATTAGTCTTAAGAATTGCACAGAAGACCATGGCTCTGGAAGTGTGCGTCCTTCTGAAGTGTAGTCTATAAACCAGACGCGCTGAATTATACCAAAATGAGATTTTTTTTACTAAAAACTAAGGAGAGAGTATTGTGATGAAAATCCCATATACGAAATTATTTTGCAGGTTTTGAATTCCCAAAATTATGGTAGATTAGATCTATACGCCATTGAAAATAATAAAAAAAAAAAGAAATAAAGAAAGATATTGAAGAATAAAAATAATGATTAAAAATAGATCTAAAAATTAGTAATTTGAAATGTTCACATTAACACCAACACCATGATAAAAAGTTTGTACAGTATATAATAAAAACAGGCCGACCGGTTTTGCCAGCGAAATTATTAACCGTCTGGCCTTAACTAGGTAAAATTTCACAATGTCTTTTCAAATTTTAACTGTCCAAGTCCGCTGTGAACACCTGACCTCGATCCATGACGTAGACAAGGTATATTCCAGTAACTCGCTGTTTACAGAGGACTTGGACAGTTATAATTGGAAAAGACATTGTGAAATTTTACCTAGTTAATGCCAGACGGTTAATAATTTCGCTGGCGAAACAGTACAGTACAGTATAAAAACGGTCGGGATGTTTTTATACTGTACAAACTTTTTATCATGTGCGTTGGTGTTAATGTGAATATTTCAAGTGTATCCACGCAGTTATTTTTTAAAATTAGTAATTGTATATAGCCTATTAAATAATACAAATAGATAGCTTTTATATAAAAAGGAAGATGGCCTCACATTTTTCGCATAACCGCAAAATGTTAGGTCCGGGGTCAAATTGGGGCTTTTTGTTTTGCGTCAAGATTGTTTTGAAATGAGCTTGGTTATATGCGGATAGATGGATAAAATTTCATTCTAACCGTTTTTTATTGCTTTGTTTCTTCGATATATATTAAAAAGTGTTAGACCAAATATACAGTACTCTGTGATAGTAGGCCTATATAGATAATTTTCCTTGAAATTTTGAAGTGAATTATTTCAGATTACACGGACAAATTATTTTAGCAGTGCTCTGCTTTAAATTTATTTCTTTTGTTAGCTATTGAAGTGTATTTTGATCTACAAAAGACTATCTAATATTTTTAAAAATCTACTTTACGACTTCCATTCAATGATTTTTTTTTTTCAAATGGAGTTTCGAGGCAGTTCGACAGCAGGACACATTTTTCGTAGAATTCCATCGTCGAGTCCAATAGAAACTGGAGCCAATCTTATATTTCTTTCGGCAACAGCGTGGAAGTGGCGCTTCTCGAATTCCCCTCGTGTTCAGGAGCGCTTTTATTCTCTTTTTGGCTGCAGATGTTTGCTTTCCCATCCTGTCACTCTTGTCGCCTGTTTCTTCTCTTTTGTCTACCCTATACCACCTCCTTTATCTTCCCTCTTTCAGAAGAAGGCCTCGTGATTCCTAAGCCCCTGCGCCTTCTCTATTACCTGATTAAATGCATTTAAAAAATACATTAAGAAATGAATTTTTTGACAGTATCTCTAGCAATTCGCATTACAAAATAAATGCTTTTCGGAACCACCCTGAAAACACATTAAAGATATTATTTCTTATAAATATTATTTTCACTAAGAAGTCATTTATTTCTGCTTGTTCTTGCAGAAATGTCTTGCGTTGTGATTTGTAAATTTAATTTTCCTGTAATTTTGCAATATTTACATTATTACTGTATTGCAATAATTTAAACAGAAATGCAATAATTTAAATAAATTCAATACCGAAGCTTCATTGGTCGAAGCTTTTTTTTTTTCGTTCACAATTTTTTTCTTTTTTCTCAATACCAGAGTCCTTTAGCAGCTAATGCTTCTGTCACGTCAAGGGATATTTGTTAATAATTGTTACCAAAGCAGGTCGTTTATATTATTCTTTTGGAATGAAACGAACACAGAAAGAAGAAAGATAAACACATTTTTTTTTTTTTTAACAGCTTCAACAATAGAAGTATCCCTAACGGTCAGATACTTCCTTAATTACTTGATACATTGTCTTCTGCTATTTTTCGATCCCCTACAACGAATCCACTACAAGAGGTTTACATAGATAAATTTAAATCTAATATTGTCCATTTCTCAGATCCACCTCTCTTGCCTAAAAATTATTATTTACGACTTCTTTCATACCGTTTTTCCGCATTAAATAAATTACAACTATTAATTTCTACATCTTATTATTCAATTAGGCTTTTATTAGCTTAGAATCACATAAGTTTATTTTCAAAAATGTATGAAAGTATGAATAGTAGGTCTGGAAAAACGTCAATATATAATATATTAAATATGCAATTTAAATTATTAAATTATTTATTTGAGAAATTTGAAATGCACACAGTTTTTATAAGAATTAATATTAAAACTTAGAAAACCGTGTGCTGTTGAAATTCTTCAACTTATTCCAGTATTATATCAGTTAAATCATTATTATTATTATTATTGTTATTATTATTAAAACGAAATCAATTACTTATTACAATTTTTGAAATAAGATTTCAGTCTGACATAAGTCAGTATGCGAATAAACTTTAGTAACATTACAGTGACCTTTCCTATTCTATTCCTACCTATTTTTATCTTAACTATTTTTTATTTTTAATTACCATGTGTTATAAGTTTAGGCCTAGTCAATTTTTCAATCCCGAAATCTCCTTAACTTCGTATTAAAGAACTGAAGTTTTTCCTTTCATCGCTTTTTATCTTCTTGAAGCCATTAACTCGTTTCCATTTTCACGGCTCCTCCTTCATCAAGTCTTTTTCTTTGGGCAAATATGCCGAAGAAAATTCATTATCTCTACCTGGATGAAGTCAGCCACTTATCTTCTGCCAATCTTCCGTCGATTGCTTCTTCGCAAGGTATTGTGGGAAACGTACTTCTTTTTCTTTGACCTTGTTTTCCTTTTCTCTCAGCGTCCGAATAAGAACTTACTGGAGCGCTTTTCACTCTTAGAGACAATTCCTTTTTGCGCTTTTACTATTCTTCTTAGTAAAAAAAGAAAGGAATATTCAGTAAAAGAATTTTTTTGTCGTGAGATCTGATTTAATTAATTTACGATATTGAAATACATGTAAATTAATTAAACTTCGACTCGCGCCTACCTCTGAAAAGAAAAAAAGGTACTGATTTAATATTTTTTTTCCCTCCACTGCGGCAAGACTTACAAAAAAAAAACGAATAGAGAGCAAAATAAGGATCAGAGTTAATTAAAAAAATAATTAATTTTTTGATTAATAGTCCTTAATGCTTATTTATTCTATACGAGCTGTGCCCCGCGGTATCACCCGCATTACATTCGGCTCTTCTCGGTAATGTTCGGTTCTCGTCGTGCGGCCAAGTAACCCCGTAGCCGCCGCCGCACCCTTGGTTGACGTTTATGTTTACTGCTCCGCTCCTATTGGTCGTAGCCTGATGTTATATAGCCTACAACCTTCCTCAATAAACGGGCTATCTAATGCAAAAAGTTTTTTTCAAATCGGACTGGTAGTTCCTGAAATTAGCGCGTTCAAACATACAAACTCGTCAGCTTTATAAGATATAGACTAATCATAGGCTTCGAAAGCAGATTCATGTTTCAGTGTACAGATAACTTTCACGGTTCTTCTTCGATATTTAAATCATAGGATTAAGAAATTCTAGGTTACAGAAATGGCCATTGGTCATTCCTATTAAATATTGAACCAGTCAACATTTTTCATTAACATAGATTAATAAATCATTGTATTTTTAACAAGGCTTAATTTAGTAGTTCTAGTAATTACACAAACCTCTTTGCATGTACAATGTATTTTACAACTCATGCTGACTCACCTAGACTGAATCGTTGTTGAATTATATTCTTTCATTCACAAAAAGATGAAAATGTTGATGACTGTGAAAAACGGAATTGATTTTAAACTGTATTTTTTTTCGTTGACTAACGTTTTGGTGTTCCTGATGATGGGGAAGTGACGTCACCTTTTGCTTTCTTTTGTTTCTCTAATTGACCGTTTGCACCTGTGCCCACATTAATTCACACCTCAGTCATCGCCTTAATAAAACTACGGTACACACATCAAAGGTAATGAGAGAGGTGTGGGACGGGAAGCAGTGTTATTAACTTCTGTGAAGCGAGACACCATCTGGTGGTCAGAGGGTACAACTGTGTCCTTGGAAAAAGCCATTTCCTCAGCGAAAAAAAAAAAAAGGAGTTATCAAGGCATAGAACAGGTATTCAGTTCTCGTTTATGCATTCTAATAGGTCAATCTTTCACTTAACCTCAAGCTAAAAGGAAAGTTCCTATTATCTTCCCTCGAAAATAGCTCTTTAGTGCGGTTGACAGCAAACATATGAAAAACACAGGTAGATTACACAGTGAATTAAGAAGTAAAAATTATTTTTAGTCTAATTAAAAAAAATCTTTTACATCAAGTGTTTCTGGTTTTTTTTTAACATAATATAAAAAATTGCATTCTAACAAAAAAAAATGAAAATACATTTATTTTATGCATAGAATTTGATAAGAGGAATGACTCTCCACATAATTAATCTAAATTCCCGTACTAGTTAGTAGTGCTGGATCCAAGACTTAAAAATTAATAATGGTTTGCTTTTAACTTTGCTTTTAAGCCGTTTTTACAAAGAGATACGGATGTAAAAAATGTCATGCGGAGTGAAATGTCAATACAGTTAATAAGTTTTCGTAGTCTAATAAACCTAACTTCTTTATCCTTTTACCAAGAATCTATTTTCTACTGAAACTTATTATTTTTATAAATACAATACCCACAAATTTAATTAGTATTCCTTTATTCTTAACACCTTCAGGAACTTTGTTATTTTGATTATGAGTAGATGATAATGAGCCTAATAGTCTTAGTCAGTAATAATGATTTCGTAGTAATGGCAAGAAATCTCAATTTGATAACAGAAAAACCCTCTTCCAGTTTTGCTTTAGCAGCAAAAGAAAAGTAAATGTACTACTCTTCTCGAGGGCCTCCTGAGTAGTGATAGCTTACTGGGTTTACAATTGTAGACCCTCTCCTGTACTGGAGGCCTTGAATAGGGGGGCACCTCTTATTTATTTTTGCCTGTCAAACTATTACTTTATTTTCTATTTTTTTTTTTTTTTTATCTTACTTTGTCTTGAATAATGAGATTCGTAAGAAAAAGACTTAGTTTATCCTTATTCGAAGCATATATTTGTATTTGCTTTTATTATACGAAGAGAATATTAAATACGATATGTCTTACATTTTTTTATCATTTAATAAAAATGCTGAATCAACCAGCGATTCTCAAAGGGTGTGCCGCGAGAAAAAGCGATAAAAAGTATTTATATTAAAACAGCAAAATAAAAGGAAATATAAAATGGGTATTAAATATTTTCAACAACATTATTTATTAACACAAGAGGAATAAGTAAATTATAAGTAATACAAATTCGAATGGTTAAATGTAATGAGTCGATAAATACATCACTTTTGTAATTCAATGAGAAATATGGGCTTCTTTACATTTGTATAATTGTTTAATCCAGGTAAAATACGTAGTAAAGTAATGGAAAAGTTTGGAGTGCCGTGGGATATTAGGAAGTGTGCCACTGGATTTTTCCAAATACCTAAGTGTGCCGTGAAGCAAAAACGATTGTGAAATACTGCTATAAGCAAACTTTAAAAAAAATGGAAAAATATGTTTAATTTTTTAAATGTTCTTTAAACTAAAGGTTTGCTAATACTAATACTGTCGTATCACGAAGTTTCTTTGAACCTCCAGAATTGATCTGTCTGTTTCGTCCATGTAAAAACCATCAAGGGTGTTTACAACTTTCAAAGCAAACAAAATAGTAAATGACCAAATCTTAATATAAAAATTTCACTCTTATTTTACATTTGTTGCAGGTAAATATGAAAAACTTAGAATTTTTTTCCGAAAAGACTTATATTCGTAATTTTTTTTATTTCTTTTTAATGAAATTGAATGGGTAGACGTTAAAAATTAATTTTCCTCTTCTTAAGGTAATGTTATTTTTTTTTTAATATTTGTGGCAGATGAATATAATATTTTTCTGAGGTTGTATAATAATTTTAAAATTAAAAATTTTATGATTGAAATATGTATAGTTATAATTGCAAATGTTTCAGGCAAATGAAGAAATATTTATTTATAACGTAAGTGGATAGGTATTTTACTTTTCGACTTTTCCGCCTTTTTCATTCTGTTTGTTTAATGCTGGCAAAGATCTTTCTTTCTTAACTATTTTTTTTTTTTTTTTTTTCCTATTTGAGGAAAAAAAAAGAGCATTCAGACATTAAATGCTCTGTAATGAAGCAAATATTATTTATTTTATAATTTTCATTTTATTTTTTCTTGTGATTACAATATAAAGTAACTTAATAATGGCAGCTAAAGATGAAACGTCATATAAGTCAGTTATGCACTTATTAGATGAGAGAAAAGTAAAATAAGTAAGTAAAAGTAAAAGTAAAAAGTAAAAAGTAATTCTCTTATTCGATGAGAGAAAAGTAAAATAGACAGTGCTTCGTAATACGATGATTTTCGCTTTGCGACAACAGTCTGGAACCTAATATGTCGAAATATAGAGTATATCTGTATTTGGTAATTAATAATAAATACTGTCATCTCTATATTGAGATTGCTGTGAATTGCTGGATCTGTGACCGTTATTGTGCTGTTGTTTACTGTGTTTTGCCACATTTATGGTTTTTTGTTTTCAGTCGTAAATTGATAAATTTTTAGTTTTTTGTTTTCAGTCGTAAATTGATAAATTTTTACGGAAAAAAAGTAGCCTAATAAATACATAACCTTATTAGCACAGGATACAAATTTAAAGACCAGAGTTTAATGCAATATTATAAATTTTAAGCAGCTTGTTGAGAAAATTAAATTTATTATTTACAACCAAACAGAATTGCAGTTTTTCAATTCTGTGATTTACAAGTTGTTCTGGATATATCAGCATTAATTGATTATGGATTCTGTGCTAATAAAGTTATGTATTTATTAGGCTACTTTGTTGTTGTAATCTTTCTTTTTAGCTTCGCTGTTTCCTTTCCTGGACGAGCTTTTCAACAATGTGGATTCACAATTAGATAAGTCATGCTCACTAAGCTATTCGCTACAACATTTTAGACTTTAACTGTTTAGCAGTGTCGACTACAAGGCACCTAAATGTCAAGAAGATAGAGCCGCATCGCTGGCCTGAACATTGTGTTCTTAGAGCAACTGCCAGTTACAACTAATTTATAGTGATTAGTATAGTCCTTTGCTGCACTCCTTTTTCGGATATAAATCCCAGCAATGATTATCTTGTTGTTTTGAGGATTGTCACCAGTACATAAAAATACATTAAAGAATTAATATATATGATATCACTGTAATAACGTGATTGTTCTTCTATCTTTCTAATTTTAATACATTATCAAGACTAGCATGTATTTTCTATATATACGTAACTACTATAGAGGAAGTTCTTCTTTTCCCGATGCATTTGAATGACACAAGTAACTTTAACTCTTAGAAATGACTCTGTTAGATTACCTTGGCATTTCGAAAGCCCTAAAATAACCGAGGGACATTTTGGAATGTTCAAAATGAAAAATAGTCTTTTTAAAGCTGTAAGCAGCCGAATTACAAAGGCAATCTGACTAAAATATACTGAACGTTGATTTACATCCTTGTAGTTTCTTAATTGCTCTTGAATTTCATCGTAATTCATATATCTTTATTCCTTATTTGTATCCTTTAGATTGTTTTAGCTAATGGTAATTTAATGTCTTCTAATTGGGAACGATTAATGGTGATTAAACTCTTTTTTCCTTTTTGGATTGCAAATAAAAAAAAAAAAACGAGGAAAAGGAATGTAATTGCTTTTGGCTGACGCAAGGCCTCCCATGTTGCCATTGCCATTCCCAGACTGAGTTACAAGCAGCTGATCTTCTTTGCTAGCTAAAAGGCAGGAATATATCATAAACCAAATCTAGCCTACTTATTTTCTGTAAAAGCTTTTTTTTCTTGACCTAATTGTGCTCGAAAGAATTTCTTTTTTTTAATAATCTTTCAACTGCTTTTTTTTTTGTACGCATAAAAATTTTTAGTTGCTTATTTTTTTTTCCAGTAACAAATAATTTAGCAATCTTTGAATTTATACGATTGCATAAATTTTAATTTAAGTTTACATTATAATGTAAATTTAAACTGTTTAAATAAAGAAAATGATGAGATTAAAAAATTTAAATACAACAAATAATTACTGCATAAATATGGAAAACTCCCATTGAACTATATTAAAAAGTACTTTAAAAGCAGGGATTTAATTTCAAATAAATAAAGCGTTACATGTTTTCTAAAGAAGAGTTATATTCTGAAAAGCATATAGAATTTTTGAGATCCTTGCAAAAATGTTAAGTAAGCATTAATTTTCATGTGATTTTCAAACCTATCAATAAGGTATTTAATATTTTATCACCTTTAAAAGATGGAATTGAAAAAATACAAAAAACGGCAATGGTATACAAAGTTTCTCATAATACTTGTCGTAAAATTTATATTGGTCAAACTAATTAATAATTATTTCAGAAATGAAAACAGATAGAAGTGTTTCTCACAACTCAGCGGTTTCTGAACGTATTGTAAATTTTCCAAATCGTATCATTGATGGGGAAAATGTGATTATTGTAGCTACTTCTAACAATAGAAGTAAATTATTAATAAAAGAAGCTTTATTTATTAAAAAAATATTCTTTACAATAACTAAACAGAAAATTTGAGATTCGGGACTGTACAACTTTATTTAAATTTTAATTGTTTGTAAAAATGGAATACTATTATTGTTTATATTATAATCTTCAAACATCATTTTGTAATATTATTTTATTGCTGTGATTTGAAATCCTATATGCTTTTGAGAATATAGCTTGGTTATGAAACATATAAAGACTATTTATTTTAAATTAAGTCCATGTTTTGTAAGCATTTTTTTTTTAAAAAAAAGTAATGAGATTAAAATTTTTAATGAAAGTTATGAATACTTGCTTGTTCTTCAAAATCTTTTACCATCTTTTGAATTTATATATAATGTATCAAAAGTAGACTTTAAATATTAATTAAGTTATGGTGATATTTACAATACATATGTAGTAATTACTATTATAATCTTATACAGTGGTACCTCGACATACGAATTTAATTCGTTCCGTTACGATATTCGTGTATCAAAAAAATCGTATATCAAATCAATTTTTCCCATAGAAATTAATGGAAATAGAATTAATTTGTTCCAGTGATAGGAATTTACCCCCGCAAAAAAATAATTAACATGCTTTAAATACCAACCAAATATAGATTTAATATAAGATTAATACAATGTTTATTGTATGCATGATATAAATGTACTACAATTTTTTATTAAAAATGTACTATTTTTTTACACTAAGACTAATCACTATCACTGCCCCTCTGACGTCTGGACCTTTTGGCCTCAGTTGCAGTTGGTGTATCGCCACTAAGACGTGATCTTTTCCAAAGGAAATGATCAAGAGAGATCTGTTTCTGTCTCTTTTTTAGAATGTTTCTAAAATGCGCAAGGCACGTGTTATTGAACAATGCACTGGCTCTCCCTGTAGACAATTTCTCCGGGTGCCTCTTTTCAACAAAATCGGATACTTCTTGCCACTTAGCAAGGATATCACGAATTTCACGTGAAGATAGCACCTCCTCTTTCTCGACCCGCTCCTCACTGCTGAGTTCCTGCATCACCTCTGAGTGCGTTATCTCTTGTAACTTCTTTCAGCTCCTCCGTCGTGAGTTCTTCTGCATGCTTCTGCACCAGATCCACAACATCTAGCTGTACTAGCTATTCGTATCTCAAAAATATCTTCGTATTTCGAGGCGTAAATTATATGAAAATTTTCTTGGTATATCAAAAAATTCGTATGTTGGGGCATTCGTATCTCAAGGTATTACTGTATATCACATTGTAATTTTTAGATACCTACGAAATAATATATTTAATCTCATTCATATACTTTAAAACTGTTTAATTAAATTTCATATAATAAATAAATATTTTTTTTAATTTTATTATAATATTCTTATAATAGTTTTCTTAACAATTGGTTGTTGTTTTGAATTGGACGTATAATTGGATTTCAATTATCATCTACGCATCTGGATTTCGAATTAATTACACATAGTTTGATCTGCACATGTAATCCGATATTTTGGAATATCAAATATATATAGGCCTATTTGAAATATATAAAAGTTTTATTATTTCCATGTAAAGCCGTGCGAACACCATGCAATTTTACTGCAATTTAGTCGCGCGATTTTGACGTCACGAGTTGATATAAGCACTTTTCTTTGCAACTTAACTGCAACTTTTGTCATCCGACTCGAGTTGCATCGACACCTGCAACTCGAAAAATTGCATCGAATTCCCCAATCACAGGGTAGCATTGGAACACGTCAGTTGTGAAACCACGCCCACGCGTCGAAAATGTTTTCTGTCGATTCGTTTTGAAGACAGGCTCATACTCAATTAATATCAGAGTATTGCGAGTTTCTTTCATGCAGAAATAAAGTTTATACTGAAATGCAGTAATTGTATGCGGCAGAATGTATCAGAGATGTTTTAAAAACCTCAATTTTTTCGGATTTTCCACATCGGGTTTGGGAATCGCAAGGCTGCTGACTCAGTAATGCAAAAGTAACGACGTCATTGTTTCCGGGGGAGCATTGTTTCTTATTGGCTGTTGCTCATTCGTTACTTTTCATTCGAAATAACAACATGAAATTCAATTCCATAGCGGCTAATAATTTTAAAAAAAATATTTATCTTATGTTGCAAATCATTCACTCTTATATTATGTTTGAAACGACATAACCGAATTTTGATTGACGTCACACGTGACGTATTTAAAATCTGCGTTGTCATGGGTCGATTGATCGTCCGAGTTGCATATCGAGTTGCATCTTGGAGTTATATCGAGTTGCATCTTGGAGTTGCATCGTGTTCGCGCTTGACAAAAGTTTATATCAACTCGTGACGTCAAAATCGCGCGACTAAATTGCAGTAAAATTGCATGGTGTTCGCACGGCTTAAGAATTTCACGAGAAATGATAACAGGTGATCAACCTGGAACGATAGCCCTCTTCAAATGCTCATTTTTTTAACCTAAGTATTATTCTAAAAATGACTGCAATAAAAATTGCATGAATATAAATTCAACTTTACCATGTGGAATGAATATTTCTCAGAAATCGAATAACAAATAAAAAAATATCGCATACATTTAAAAAATAAAATGACAAAAAAATTACCATCAGACAGGACGTTTCGATCTGCGGAAAACTGCAGGATCATCTTCAGCTGAAAAACTGCCAAACAAAGAGAGGAAAGAAAGGATTATAAAGGAAATATAGGTTAGCGGAAGGAGGCGTAATTAATCAAAGTTTGGCCAAAATTAATGATAATAATAATGCTTACTGAAATCATCGAACATGTTGCTTTTTGCTTTTGAGGCCCCACTGCGATTACGATGATTATTCACAATTGCCTCAGTATCACGACGTCACTGTTTACTGGTGACTGCTCCTAGCTGATGATCGCCAAAGAGCGTGAAACAGCTGTTCTAGGATGTCACTTACTAAACACTTGGTCTCATCCATTGTTGTTTATTAATAATGCAAAGTGCAGATTGAATTTCCTATGCAGTTAAAAAAAATTCATTGTAGACTGCTGGCACATGAATTTTCTCACTAATATTTTATTAGTGAATTTTTTATTGTTTTTTTTTTTTTTGCTTTAAAGGCGCCACTGCAATTCTGATGAGACCTTTTATTTAACTTGTTTCAATTAGGTTCTTTAAGAAATCTTTAATCGGTAAAAAGATCACAAAGCAACTTTAACCATAAAGATGAAAGCCATTATCTTTTTTTTTTTTTCTTTCTTTCTTTATTTTTTTTCAAAAAATGTTTTTCTTTCAAGGAATAAACAACACGAAAAAGGTTCAGTCAAGGATGAAATTGATATTTGAAATTTATAAATCTTTAGCCTATTTTAAGCTTGGCGTTCGCTATTGTGCAGATGTACTTTTAATAAACCGTTTAGATAACCCAGCAGCAGCTAATGGAAAGTAAATAACACCTTCGACATCCATTGGACCGAAGCACTGATGGAATCAATACACTTATCTTTTATTCATGGTCGTACTTTTATTAAACTTTTGCTGAATGCTTTCCATATCTGTCGCTTGGCCTTTGCTTTGCCCCGTTGCCAAAGGTCTGGTTGCAGATGGCAAATTCATCTTGTGTGTTATTGCATTCCAAGCGTCTACTTAACTCGCGTCTTCTGTCACCGTTCTACTGTTGTGAAAGTATTCGTTATTGAGCATTCGTTCGTTTCAGAATCCTTGAAATCACTCTGAACTTCTGCTGTGCAACGACATTGCGAATTCTTCTTAGAGGGTCAACGTAATAAGTCGAATCAGCAGTTGGTGTATTTAGATTATTCTAGGAGTCTTAAATCTTACCATATGAAGAATCGCGATTTCATTTAGGAACAACTATTTTTGAAACTTTGATAGCTTACTGAAGTTTACAGCTGTTTTCCCGTACTTTGATATTGGCACTTATTTCAAAGGCAAATAAGGGGATTTTTGAAGCTTATGAGTCAGGATTTTTAAAGTTTATCTTCTAGCAGTATTTGCCTTTCTGAATTGCTTCAGCTGTACATGACCCTCTGTATCTCAAGGCCTTAGCGCTCCAACTGTGACGTCATGGAACGAGGCCATCACTTTTCCCCCTTCGCAGAGCTACGCAGCGAGGGTCTTGAGCTACACAACTTGCAATTTTCAATTCTCAATATTAAGATATTTTCTGCTTTATATATTTTACTTTTGTTTCGGACAGAATTAGCTCGAAATTAATATTATTTATTTA